>JANAVB010030817.1:22080339-22462839 GCA_029216955.1 Iris pallida
AATCAAATTAGAACCAAACATTGTAACTGCATCATTCAAATTCTCATTATATTATTTACACACAATCAAATAGTATACTTCCAAGAGTCCATTTTTGTTCACCTACAAAAACTAGGATGTTTGTTCACCCTCCAACAAAAAATTGACACGTATCAATTTTTTAGTCAAAAGCACTTTGAATGTTTACAAAACCACTTTCAAAGTGATTTATGTTGAATATATTTGGTGTTAGTCCCGGGGCTTGATCAAAGATGGTAAAACAGATGCAACAGAGATCTACGATGATACAAAAACCAAATAACCCGATTACAATATGGAGGAGAAAAATAGAGAAGAGAAGATCTCTCGTTCTTCCTTGCAAACGTGTTGCAATTGGGACAGAACGAGTTACAATAATCTAGAGAAAGATGAGAAGAAGAAAAATGCTGGGGTGTCAAAACACCGTTGCTCAAAGCAAGATTCGCCCCACACGAATTGCTTCCAGGAACCAGCAAGTTGAAGAACTTGTGGAACGCTCGAAGTCACCTCTGTTCTGACTCCTCGGATGGACTTGCAATGGCGGCAGCAGCTCTCTCTCTCTTTCTCCTTTTCTGACTTATATTTTCGTATTACCCACAAAGGAGGCCAGAAGAGAGTATATATAGAGAGAGGGTGGAAACCCTAGCCGCCTCTTCAGTTATGGAAAGATTGAATCAAATCCCAAAAAAATAGCAACGAGATTAATTCAAATTCCACAAAAATAGCAACGAAATTTAATTCAAATCCCACAAAGATAGGATCTGAATTAATCGCATTGAATCAGTCTTTCCATAACTGACTCGTAGTCTGCACAGTCAGCGGAACCCTCCATGCGGCAGCAGTAGCCTGGCCGCATGAGCCTCATGGCCGCATGAGCCTCATGGCCGCATGAGTCTCATGGCCGCATGAGCCGCATGGACCACATAAGCCGCATGGACCGCATGAGCCGCATGGACCGAATGGACCGCATGGACCGCATGGACCGCATGGACCGCATGGGCCGCATGGGCCGCATGGACCGCATGGACCGCATGAGCCGCATGACTGCTGACGTGCTAAGTGCAAAGTGCGCCAACAAAATGCCACATTACGCCTCATGAGCCCATGAGGCCGAGCCCGAGCCCGAGTCCGAGCCCTAGTCCGAGTCCGAGTCGCTAAGCCCCTTTGGGGCTTAGCTCCAAATGGAATTAATCCAAGAGAATGACAAAAGCATTAATGCTTAATCCTTGGAGCATTATTCTTACCTCCTAGTAAAATTACCCACATGGTTCCCTCCTTAGGGTCACCACCCCATGTGCATCTCTCAACAACACAACCAAGTATATATGTTGAGATAACTCATGGTACATTTCCGATGTGGGACTAAAATTTTACAAGGCATGTTGAGAGCAAGCTCTCTCCATGTAAAGAAATCACCAACAATCTCCCACATATCACAACATATATATGTGTCCAGGGTTGAGCGTTCCCCATAGTAACTGTCCATTTTGCATTATGATAGATGTCGCTGACGACTTGAATCTTCCCGCATGGGTTAAATAACAATGTGATACAAGAATGGACTACGCCTTAAATTCTGCACCACAATTGTAATTCTTCCCACTCACAAAGTGTAGTTACGTGTGCTTCTGGCTGCACATTAAAGGCCCTGTGCCAGCCTGGTTTCAGTGTATAATTTTGGACGTCTACAAGTTTAACCTCAAGAGACGGCCTGATATCTCTTTCCATATACTATATGTCACGCCCCAGACCCGAAATATCGGGGGACGGAGACGGACTTGGCCAGCTACGTATTACGGGTAGAAGAAATACCGAATAATACGATCAATGCTGTAAACTAGACAAGGGGGTGCATACTATATACAAGTCTCGCTAGGGTCACATGACATCTATTGTCTCAATCAATGAATCAAGAAGCAGTAAATAAAGAGCATATATGATAAAGCAGTAAGGCATCCCAAATGCTCGATCAAAATGTTCTTGAGATCTGGCTTTACAAAACATAGCCAGATGATATGATAAGGTATACACAATCGCCATCAGCTGCAGTCTGAATTAATTACAATTATGTAAAAGCAAGTGCTAGACAGTCCGACTAACAGGTCGGTGCCAAAACGGCAAAAGTAAAGTAAAGAACAAGACGAGTAGGGAGTCAAGGAACCCACTCGTGGCCTCCTGCGGTCATCCTTCTAGTATTGACCATCTTGAGGGTAGAAGTAAGTTGAGTCCTCGGGAGCTGGCTCTAGATCTGGCCATGCAAAACCAGAGAGGTTAAACCTCCAATAGCAAGCACCACAAAGGAAGCACGACATGAAGAATTAAAACCAGTAATAAGAGTCAAGGATATAAATAAGATAAATAGATCTTTGCCTCTTACTAAGGTACGCCTAGCGTATTGACACTCCGAACCAACTCCCCAACCAAACAAGGACAGAAGTTGGCCCATCATGTCAGGACGTTCAGCTTACCTCAATAGTTGGCAAAGTAGGATACAACCCACAATCAAATCAGTTTAAGCGGCCAGGCAATTATTACGGCTTACTACTAGTGAGCTCCAAGTTACCCTGGAACCATGCATTAGGGAATTTCTCAGTTCTTACTATAGACAGACAAGGTAGGTCGATCCAATAATCAGTTACGCCATGCGGGGAAACGAGTCCCAGCGGGACGCTCGTCGATCGGGAAAAAGTAAACCGGATACCACTCCCTGCCCGTGTGGTAGATATGCAGTATCCGTGGGAACCAGCCGGCGTGTCGGGACACTATTTGTCCCAAGGACGGCCGTCATGTAAGAACTCGGAAATCTATTCTCTCCATGCAGTAATTATTTTATTTAGCTTAGTTGGCCCTATGTTAATTGAAATCTCATGCCGTGGATCATGAGTATCTCGCATGAGTACTTTCGTACAAGGTACGATATGCGTAACTCTACAACGATGCCAGTGCGGTTAGGTTGTAGGTCCTTCATAGCGTAATGCAACAATCAAACCTATCCACGGGATAATCATGCCTTGACAGTAGGATACACGTGCTGCTTTTGTAATACGAAATTAATTATCGGTGCCATAGCACCTACTCAAATTCATGTACATAATTATAAGTTGGAGGTCAGCATGGTTGCATTGTCAATGATCGGGATCAGCCAGTCGTTCTCAATGGTTCATACATGAACGTGTCCCATTCAGTACAATAAGACGACTAGCCAGTCTCTAAGTTCCAGACATAGAAACGCATGATCAATATTAAGTCAGGATAACAATCATTGTCAATTCGTGACAAGGCATGGTAGTCAAAAGTTCTATATCAAGAATAAGAGAAACTTGCATAAAATAGTTGGTAACATATTCTTGAAGCCACGGAAAAGATCTACAACTTTCATGTTGGAAGCTAGGAGAAATTCGGGCCAGAAAACCGTCAAAAAGTGCATCAAACAATCAAAATCAGCCAAAAATCAGCCTCATGCGGCCAGAAATTCTTATGCGGCTCAAAAATGCTCATGCGGCCAGAAATGGTCATACGGCCAGAAATTCTTATGCGGCTCAAAATGGTCATACGGCCAGAAATTCTTATGCGGCTCAAAAATGCTCATGCGGCCAGAAATGGTCATGCGGCCAAAAATTCTTATGCGGCTCAAAAATGCTCATGCGGCCAGACACTATTCATCGTCCCTGCCAGAATCAGGACAGATGAACATAGAAGTTTGACCAAAATTATTTTGGCCATAACTTCCTCAAATCAAGTCGAAATCTAACTTTTCAAAAGCCAAAATTGGGTAGAATTGAATTCTCTACAACATAGAACAATCAAAACATGGAAATGATGAAGTTTGATAGATCAAAATCCAAAAAAAACGAAAAGAGAAAAAACTTAGATCTACACAAAACTATCCATGGAAAACAAAAAACTACAAGACCTAAACATGTAGAGAAAGAAGAGACAAACACAATGGACTAAAAATAAATAAGGATGCATGAAATCCTCCATGATGTGCAAGATGTACTTGCCTCTCACAAGTGGGTTAGGGTTTGGTGGAGGAGTAAATGTGAATGAATGAAGAGAGAGAATGAAAGAAGAAGTTTTATATCAAGGTCAAGTGGATCTCCACCATTCATTCTCTCCACCAAATCCAAGCCATCCATTCCTTTCCATGTTGAACCAAACTGAACCAAGATGGTTTACCATGAACCGAAATGAACCAAGAGCCAAGAAAAAGCAGAAAATAAAGTACAGAAAAATAATTAGCATAAAATTAAAAGAATTAAATACAAAATAAATGCATGACAGATACTAATTAAATTCGGATAAGCGATATACGTATAAAAATATGCATTCCGGGAACGGGGAGTGACATCTCTACCCACCTTAGATAAATTTCGTCCTCGGAATTTCAAATCCAAGCAGGTTAAAAATATCAGGACCAGGCACAAGCAATACAGCAAGCAATCAATCATCCTATGATACCAATCAGCCACTAATCTGCAACTATACTATCAATCCATGAAACCAAGCTACTAATCATATGGGGATATGCATGTGGAATCAAGACAATCAAGGCATATGGAAATGAAATATACCTTGTGAGTCAAACAAGTGCGGGTACCGCGATCGGATATCATCCTCCCGCTCCCACGTTGACTCTCCAAAGGAGTGATGGCCCCAAGTAACACGAACAAGGTTAATTGTTCGGTTCTTGAGTATCTTCTTCCTTCGGTCCAAAATGGACACAGGCTGCTCCTCATAAGACAGGTTGGTACCCACAACCAGCTCAGAATGATCGAGGATATGACTTGGGTCCGATACATACCTACGTAACTGAGATATGTAAAATACATCATGCACCTCTCTTAACGAAGGCGGAAGGGATAAATGATAAGCAACATCGCCTACCCTATCAAGGATAACAAATGGGCCCACGTATCGCGGACTCAACTTCCCGCGAACACCAAATCTAATGACTCCTCGGGTAGGCAAAATCTACAAGAATACGTGGTCCCCAACAGAAAATTCCAACGGCCTGCGATGCTGGTCTGCCCAATGACGATGCCGATCCTGTGCAACTCGAAGTCGCTCTCTAATTTCCTTAACAACCTCAACTGTCTGGACAATCATCTCTGGTCCCAACATCTTCCTTTCTCCAATATCATCCCATGCCAACGGTGATCTATACTTCTTACCGTACAGTGCCTCGAACGGAGCCATTTGAATACTGGCCTGGTGACTATTATTATATGAAATTCTACTAAGTACAGGTGACTCTCCCAGGATCCTCCAAAATCTAAAGTACAGGCTCGTAACATATCTTCTAAGGTCTGAATGGTTCTTTCTGATTGTCCGTCCGTCTGCGGGTGGTAAGCCGTACTGAATCTTAACTTGGTACCTAGGCTCTGATGTAAATTCTTCCAAAAATGCGACGTAAAATGGGTATCTCTATCCGACACAATACTGACAGGAACTCCATGTTGTCTGACGATCTGCTGCATGTACATCTCTGCTAGCTTTTCTGTAGTCTGCCCTACTCTAAAGGAAAGAAAATGTGCTACCTTTGTAAGTCGATCCACTATAACCCAAATGGCTTCCTTACCACTAGGTGACCTCGGTAAGCCAGTCACAAAGTCCATTATGATGTGCTCCCACTTCCATTTCGGGATAGGAAGTGGCTGTAATAACTCTGCTGGCCTCTGCTGCTCTGCCTTCACTTGCTGACATATCAAACAACGGGAGACGAATCTAGCTATCTCCCTCTTCATTCCGTTCCACCAGAAATGTTGTTTAATATCCCTGTACATTTTGGTACCTCCCGGGTGAATAGAATACTGAGAACTATGGGCCTCTGCCATAACCTCCTGTCTGATATCTCCACTAGGCACACATAGACGCGATCCATACCTAAGTGTTCCATCCTCATGAATTCTCATCTCCTTCCAGAGTCCTGACTCACATTCTGTCCTGAGCTTCTGAATCCTTGGGTCCTGTGTCTGAGCTGCCTTGATCCTGTCTACCAAGTCAGATTGAACTTGTAGACTAGCCAAGATCCCTATATCTCCAGGAAGTATAACCTCAAAGCCCATCTCTCGAAGATCCTCTAAAATCTGCTTCTGTGATGTCAATATAAATGTACTGCCCCTTCTACTGAGGGCATCCACTACTACATTAGCCTTGCCTGGGTGATACTGAAGCTCTACTTCGTAATCCTTGATCAATTCCAACCATCTCCTCTGTCTCATATTCAGCTCCTTCTGAGTAAAAATATACTTTAAACTCTTGTGGTCGGTGAATATATCTACTCGATCGCCGTACAGGTAATGTTTCCAAAGCTTCAAGGAAAATACTACGGCCGCCAACTCCAAATCATGAGTCGGATAATTCTTCTCGTGGTCCCGAAGTTGTCTAGATGCATACGCTATCACCTTCCCATGTTGCATGAGGACACATCCAAGTCCCTTACCTGACGCATCACAATATACAGTAAAACCTCCAGGTCCAACGGGTAATGTAAGTATAGGTGCCGAGATCAATTTCTGCTTCAAACTCTCAAAGGATGCCTGACACTCTGCCGACCAGACAAATGTCACATCCTTGCGTGTCAAATGGGTCATGGGTGCTGAAATTCTTGCAAAATCTGACACGAATCTTCGGTAATATCCTGCTATTCCCAAGAAACTCTGCACATCTGCTACTATCTTAGGTACTGGCCAACCTTCCACGCCCTCCACTTTCTTAGGATCTATTGATACTCCGGCCCCTGATATGATATGCCCCAGGAATGAAATTCGATCCGACCAAAACTCATATTTACTGAGCTTGGCGTACAACTGGTTTTCTCTCAAAACCTGTAATACCTTCCTGAGGTGACCTTCATGTTCTTCTCCGCTGGCTGAGTAAACGAGAATGTCGTCGAGGAACACAACGACAAATTGATCCAAGTTTGGCTTAAAAATACGGTTCATCAAATCCATAAATATTGCTGGAGCATTGGTCAATCCAAACGGCATAACTAAAAATTTGTAATGCCCGTACTTCGACCTGAATGTTGTCTTGGGAATATCCTCCTCCCGAACTCTAACTTGATGATATCCTGACCGAAGATCTATCTTGGAAAATACTCTGGCTCTGCTCAACTAATCAAACAAGTCGTCGATCCTCGGTAGTGGGTACTTGTTCTTTACTGTTGCCGTATTGAGTTTCATATAGTCAATGCATAATCGGGATGACCCATCCTTCTTCCCTACAAGTACTACTAGTGCTCCCCATGGTGATTCACTGTCCCGAATGAACTTCTTCGCCTTCAATTCTTCTATATGCTGGTACACCTTGGCCTGCTCTGAATCTGGCATTCTGTAAACTCGATCCGACACAGGTTCGATCCCTGGCACCAATTCTATACTGAACTCGACATCTCTCTTCGGTGGTAAACCTGGTAGTTCTTCCGGAAATATATCAAGAAACTCTCCCACTACCCTCTGGACTTGAACTCCTTCCAATGCTGCTACGACTCCGCCTGCCAACTGTTCTGTTTCCGGCCTGACCAAAGCGAATTGTCCCATGCCTGAAATATCAAAAGATACGCTCCCTCTATGGCAATCTATTGTAGTATGACTGTCTTTCAGCCAGTTCATGCCCAAGATAACATCAAAATTTCCCATAGGAAATTCTATCAACCTAGCGGGTAAGGAACGCCCGCACACTACGACTCTACATGCTGGAATAATTCTACGAACTCCTACAAGCCCATTACCAGTGAGTATATTCAACCTCTCTGGCAATGCCTCAAATTCCAATCCTAGTCGTGTTGCAAATCGTGTAGATACAAATGAATGTGATGCTCCTGAATCAAATAATACTACTGCGGGAGATGAGAAGACGAGAACGTTACCTGCCACAACGTTCCCCGATGCCAATGCCTCCTCCAAGGACAGATTGAACGCCTGCCCTTGGCCTCCATGCTGATTTCCCTGCTGTGGCCCTGCCCGATGTTGCTGCTGGCCCTTGCCTTGATGATGCTGGGGTGGTCTCTGGTGTTGCTGCTGTATCGGCGGTCCCTGTTGCCGAAACATCTGAGCTTGTGTCAATAACGGGCGTTGAGCCAACGGTTTTACTGCTACTGCTGGCCCTCGATACTGGCCTGCCCCTGGTACTGGCAGGACAGGAAATGGTTGCACTGGCCCTCCTGGCCTCGAACTCATGGGGCAAGTGGAAACCCGGTGATCCGGACTCCCACATACCAATCATAACCCATTAAATGCCCGGTATATATTCTTAGTGTGCCCTGCCTTCCCACAATAAGCGCAACCTGCGGGTGGCTGCTGATTCTTCTTCTGCTGCTGTTGCTGTCTGGCTGGTGGTGCTGGCCCTCGTACCGCCACATCATGAATGCGGACGCCAGGAGACGGTGCTGTCGATCGGGGTGCTGCTCTCCCTCCTCCTTCCATCTGGTTGTGAGACCTCTTCTGGCCCCCAGCCCTAGTCGCCATCCTCTGGATAGTGATCTCATGCCTCCGGGCCGCCGTCAGTACCTCATCAAAAGTCTGGTAGCTATGCCCATCTACCAGTTGCAGGAGTTCAAGATGAAACCCTTGTTGAAACCTCATGGCCCTCTGGCTCTCCGTGGCTACCATCTCCGGGGCAAACCTACTCAATCTGCAGAACTCCGCTGCATAAGCATCCACGATCTTCCCATCCTGCTTGAGGCTGATGAACTTCTGCTGTAGCTCGAATTGAGCTACCACTCCATAGTACTTGGTCTTGAATCTGGTAGAAAAATTGTCCCATGCAATAGGACGCCAGGCACCTACTTTCTCTGATTCCCACCAATCACGGGCGAGATCCTGGAGTAACAACTTTACTTGGTCCACTTGCTCCTCCGCTGGAACTTTGGCTGCCTTCAAAATGGCCTCAATATCCTTGAGCCATGCATCTGCTGTGATAGCATCTTCTGTACCTTCGAAACATCGGGGGTTGTACTTGCATAATCGGGTCAACGCTCCTGAATCAGTCCTCACCCCTCTTTCTAATGCCGTCTGCAAGCCTTGATTAAGTAACACATTCTGCTCTTGTTGCTGAGCATACATCTGTTGCTGGACCAACATCTGATGTTGTTGTGTGGCCATCATCCCTCTGATGATCTCTAGGAGGGCTGGTGTATCTACTGCCCTCGGAGTGGGCGGAATCATCGGTGAGATCGGAACCTCCGGATATTGCGGCCCAACGGCTGGCTCTACTATCACCTCTGCTTGGACGTGCTCTTGGGGAAGCACTGGCCCTTGCTGCTGACCAGCATGGTCCTGCTGCTCCGGTTGTTGCTGCTCTGACGCGGACGAGGAGCCCCTAATACAAGGGACAAAAGAACAATCAAACGACCGGACAGGAAAGATCAACGAAGTCAAGGGATACCGGGATGGCAAGATGGGATCGAGAGCAACGAATCATGAGATCAAAGGAAGAATCATGTGTGATTGAGACCTCCTATAAAATAAAAGCACCCCACAAGTCTAAAAACAGACCTGCATGGACCACCACTAAAACCTTGTCACGCCCCAGACCCGAAATACCGGGGGACGGAGACGGACTTGGCCAGCTACATATTACGGGTAGAAGAAATACCGAATAATACGATCAATGCTATAAACTAGACAAGAGGGTGCATACTATATACAAGTCTCGCTAGGGTCACATGACATCTATTGTCTCAATCAATGAATCAAGAAGCAGTAAATAAAGAGCATATATGATAAAGCAGTAAGGCGTCCCAAACGCTCGATCAAAATGTTCTTGAGATCTGGCTTTACAAAACATAGCCAGATGATATGATAAGGTATACACAATCGTCATCAGCTGCAGTCTGAATTAATTACAATTATATAAAAGCAAGTGCTAGACAGTCCGACTAACAGGTCGGTGCCAAAACGGTAAAAGTAAAGTAAAGAACAAGACGAGTAGGGAGTCAAGGAACCCACTCGTGGCCTCCTGCGGCCATCCTTCTAGTATTGACCATCTTGAGGGTAGAAGTAAGTTGAGTCCTCGGGAGCTGGCTCTAGATCTGGCCATGCAAAACCAGGGAGGTTAGACCTCCAATAGCAAGCACCACAAAGGAAGCACGACATGAAGAATTAAAACCAGTAATAAGAGTCAAGGATATAAATAAGATAAATAGATCTTTGCCTCTTACTACGGTACGTCTAGCGTCTTGACACTCCGAACCAACTCCCCAACCAAACAAGGACAGAAGTTGGCCCATCATGTCAGGACGTTCAGCTTACCTCAATAGTTGGCAAAGTAGGATACAACCCACAATCAAATCAGTTTAAGCGGCTAGGCAATTATTACGGCTTACTACTAGTGAGCTCCAAGTTACCCTGGAACCATGCATTAGGGAATTTCTCAGTTCTTACTATAGACAGACAAGGCTGGTCGATCCAATAATCAGTTGCGCCATGCGGGGAAAACGAGTCCCAGCGGGACGTTCGTCGATCGGGAAAAAGTAAACCGGATACTACTCCCTGCCCGTGTGGTAGATATGCAGTATCTGTGGGAACCAGCCGGCGTGTCGGGACACTATTTGTCCCAAGGAGGGCCGTCATGTAAGAACTCGGAAATCTATTCTCTCCATGCAGTAATTATTTTATTTAGCTTAGTTGGCCCTATGTTAATTGAAATCTCATGCCGTGGATCATGAGTATCTCGCATAAGTACTTTCGTACAAGGTACGATATGCGTAACTCTACAACGATGCCAGTACGGTTAGGTTGTAGGTCCTGCATAGCGTAATACAATAATCAAACCTATCCACGGGATAATCATGCCTTGACAGTAGGATACACGTGCTGCTTTTGTAATACGAAATTAATTATCGGTGCTATAGCACCTACTCAAATTCATGTACATAATTATAAGTTGGAGGTCAGCATGGTTGCATTGTCAATGATCGGGATCAGCCAGTCGTTCTCAATGGTTCATACATGAACGTGTCCCATTCAGTACAATAAGACGACTAGCCAGTCTCTAAGTTCCAGACATAGGAACGCATGATCAATATTAAGTCAGGATAACAATCATTGTCAATTCGTGACAAGGCATGGTAGTCAAAAGTTCTATATCAAGAATAAAAGAAACTTGCATAAAATAGTTGGTAACATATTCTTGAAGCCACGGAAAAGATCTACAACTTTCATGTTGGAAGCTAGGAGAAATTCGGGCAAAAAAAACCGTCAAAAAGAGCATCAAACAATCAAAATCAGCCTCATGCGGCCAGAAATTCTTATGCGGCTCAAAAATGCTCATGCGGCCAGAAATGGTCATGCGACCAAAAATTCTTATGCGGCTCAAAATGCTCATGCGGCCAGAAATGGTCATGCGGCCAAAAATTCTTATGCGGCTCAAAAATGCTCATGCGGCCAGAAATGGTCATACGGCCAGAAATTCTTATGCGGCTCAAAAATGCTCATGCGGCCAGAAATGGTCATACGGCCAGAAATTCTTATGCGGCTCAAAAATGCTCATGCGGCCAGACACTATTCATCGTCCCTGCCAGAATCAGGACAGATGAACATAGAAGTTTGACCAAAATTATTTTGGCCATAACTTCCTCAAATCAAGTCGAAATCTAACTTTTCAAAAGCCAAAATTGGGTAGAATTGAATTCTCTACAACATAGAACAATCAAAACATGGAAATGATGAAGTTTGATAGATCAAAACCCAAGAAAACCGAAAAAGAGAAAAACTTAGATCTACACAAAACTATCCATGAAAAACAAAAAACTACAAGACCTAAACATGTAGAGAAAGAAGAGACAAACACAATGGACTAAAAATAAATAAGGATGCATAAAATCCTCCATGATGTGCAAGATGTACTTGCCTCTCACAAGTGGGTTAGGGTTTGGTGGAGGAGTAAATGTGAATGAATGAAGAGAGAGAATGAAAGAAGAAGTTTTATATCAAGGTCAAGTGGATCTCCACCATTCATTCTCTCCACCAAATCCAAGTCATCCATTCCTTTCCATGTTGAACCAAACCGAGCCAAGATGGTTTACCATGAACCAAAATGAACCAAGAGCCAAGAAAAAGCAGAAAATAAAGTACAAAAAAATAATTAGCATGAAATTAAAAGAATTAAATACAAAATAAATGCATGACAGATACTAATTAAATTCGAATAAGCGATATACGTATAAAAATACGCATTCCAGGAACGGGAAGTGACACTATAGGTGAGTTCTTTATTAAAGAGATATGGCATGAAGCCTTGCGCTTCCTTGCGGTGCTACGCCGCTATGACATGGCCTGAAGTCGAGGCATTACCTCTACCTGGGAACCTCATCGTAGTGTCATACTCACTACACCAAAACAATCAATTTGTAACACTTTATTTTCTCCAATCGTAATGGTTATTACCGTTACAAGATTGTCACGGTAATTACCGTGACAATAATAAAATAAATGTTACTAAAAAAATATTTTTGTATTTTATATTTGATGTATTTATTGTAACGAAAATGATCGTGACTAGGAAACAAAAGTGTGACAAAAATTTCAGTTCCCTCTTCTAATTCCATATCCCTCCTTTTTTTGGTTCTCTCCTTACTTCCCATCCCAATCATCTCTCTCCTCGCTCCCCCAACACCCTCTCATCTAAAAGCCATCCCCATCCAGCCCTCCGCCACCACCACCCTCACCGGCGCCATCACCACTCCTGCCACCACTCTCTCACACTCTTAATCTCCTATAGATCCAAACCCTAACCCTAAAAATCGTAGAGAATAATGGTTGATGAGAGAGACAAGGGTGAGATCGTGGAGAAGAATGGCGTCGATTTGCCCAAGAAGAACGATTTGTGCTACATCTTTCTTGATGCTACCTGGGTAAAATCTATCGTCAATAATTTTTTTCTTTTTTTCCCCATCTTTCTTGATGCCCAAGAAGAGACAAGGGAGAGCCGCTGGCGGCGACGCTGGGGAAGTATATGAGGATCGTGCGGACCGAGCACTGCTTCCTTCTCTTCGAGGAGCTCGGGAAAAGGGACCAGTGGCTCCAGTGCCTCGATGTTCGTTCTCTCTTTTTCTCCAAATCTGAATTTTTTTATAAAAAAGATCCAGTCTTGGCTTATCTTTACTGTACCTCCACCCTTCTGTTCGATGAAATGCGCCACAGAGAATGTGTTCCGTGAATTGGTTGGATATTGATGGCATTGTTGTGTTCATTGTACTTCGCTGATGGGTTTAGTTTGTGGTTTGATTAGGCCGGAGAGGGATAAATTATCCATTTGGGATTAGTAGGTGGATGGTGAACTGGTTTGACAAGCTCAGCAAGGGAGACTAATGGCTCCAATGCTTGGAGGTTCATTTTTTTCAATCCATGGAACTCAAAGATATAGCCTTTCTTTGTTCTCTCTGATGAAATATGTCATAGAGTTCACATACTTGGCTTACTGAAGTCTTGATGGTGGGTTCTTTCTTTGTTCTCGGGTTCTTAGCATTTCGTTCTCGGGCTTTTCGCGAGGTTTCATTTAGAGCAGTAAAGGGATAGATTATCCATTCTTCTCAGAAACTTTTGGTTTATTTGTGTTGACAAGAGGTGGATGATAAATTGGTTTGCAAGCGCCAGGGACTGATGGATTCTCATGAAAGTATTGGGTCGCATGTTATCACCAAGGAGCTTGTAAAGATGTCATATTGCATCAAAGACTATCTAGGAATTATAATTGTGTTCCTTACATTTTACTTTTTTTTTGGTAAACGACATGCATGACAAATTTCAGAGTGTATTTATATAAATAAAATAGTCTTTAGTGTAATCTAGACTGCTCGCATGTACATATTATAAGTCGCACTATACGCTAATGAAATATAGATATTCTAAACCAGGTTTTTTGTAATCAGGTTTAAACCTGAATGATCCAACCCATTTTTAGTCAATTCAGTATTTTGTTTAATTTAGAATATGGCTGCTGCCACACATACAATTTTAAGTCCACTAAACACTAACTGAAGATACATATTCTAAACCAGGTTTTTTATAACCGGGTTTGAACCCAACCCATACAGAGAACCAAATTTGTCTGCAGTTTTAGCCTGGATACTGCCATGTGGGTTATGAGTGGTTGTTCCTTCTGAAGCGGTATACCGTCTGGTACGTCGCCAAAATGACTGATATCCTGAACAGCCTGATCTGTGTTTTTGGCGGTTTGAGATCTAACTATTAGAGCACCTGATTTAGACATGTCTAATGATGCTATGTCTAACAACTGACTATACTTCCTCTGTCTCTCTCTCTCCCCCCCCTCTTGTTGTCTGAAAGGATATCTTTGCATCAGCTCTTATTTTATCATAAAGAAAGAAATTGTGAAGTTCCTTGAGTTTCTCTCTTCTTTAGCTCTAGCAACTTACAAGCAGCTTTATATATATTCTTTTTTTTCAATGAGGAATAGCATCCGGAATAAGATTGATTGATTTTGATTTTGATTTGAGCTTTAGGGAAACTAGGTTATCATAAATTGCTCAATCTCTCGAGTTTTGTTCTTGATTGTGGAACATTTTCGTTCAAGAACGTTAATTGGAGCATTCAGAAGTTCCAAACCATGCCAATCGAAATTAATTCTAGTAATGCACGTCCGATTCTTTTGTTTAGAAAGGGACATTTCAACACTATTAATGGAGGAAAAGTATATGTTGTACGTGATTTACAACAATCAAGTAGCCTACCCTCACTGTAAAAAATATGTATTCCTATTTGCACACTTCATTCCATGTAAGCAGCCCGAAAAAGTTTGCCCCCTTTCCCCGTTACATGTTCAATACTAAGTGTTGTACCATGTTCATTCCTCGTTCTAGGTAACCTTGGCAAGTTTAATGAATTCAATAAGTTTAACGAGTCCTATTCCCGAAGGAATTAGGCCACATCTATGCGTAAGCTATAGGAAACATGGAGAGTAATTATCCTCCTTGTTCTTGTAAAGTACCATATTCAGATCTTTTTCTTCTTCTTGAGTTTGATGATTATACAGCATCTTAGAGGAGAAGTTTAACTCTTAGTGCTAGTTATGGAAGTTTTATGACAAATATTGAAGTCGTTTTACTTTTTGCTCGATATTGTGGCAGATGCATGAAGTTTAAAGTAAATACAAGAGGTTTTTACTCAATATTATTAATTCTTGGGCAATTGAAAGAAGGGTTAGTGATAAGGCCAACCAATGGTTCCATGCCTTTGTAGGTTTGTGCCAGTTTTATTTATGGAATGTAGTTCCATGGAAGTGTAAAAGTTGGGTCAATTTATCAGGAGTGAAAAGATAGAGGGTGAGTACAATACTATTTATGAATATTAATTTTGTGCACCAAGTGGCTGAGAGGTCTTTCCTTTTTGTTCTTTTTGTTAGTAAGAAAGAAAAAGTTGTACCAGATCCAGGTTGACTCTGGTAACATCTTTTCTAACCTGGACAACTTCAAGTGGTGTCTCAGCCAACTACGATTTAACTGACTGTAGGCTTTTTTTTTGGCCCATTCGAATACCAGGTTGCTCTCTGGATCACTCTCGAACTTGCAACCTAATTGGAACTGCACATTTCACTCAAAACCAGCTGGGTCAAGTGGTTCAGTCAGTTCATTGATAAACTCCCCACTTTCAATGGTTTCCAGTTTTTCTTATCGTTCTTTCATTTTATAGACCGTGATAACATCCTTTTTCTTAAAAGCAGTCCAACTGGATGCTCCAGTTTGGTTCTCACAACGTTGCTCATAGTTGCTCATTATTTATAATTAATCCCATGAATGTCTCCCATTCCTTTCACAGGCATGCAAAATAGTTAAGGTTATCATATGTGTTATTTATGAACATGTTGATTCCTCTTTTGAAATATTAAATGTGCTAATTTATTTATTATTCAAATCTCATATTAGATTGACAGTTTGGTATTTCTAGGATGACGCTATGATATATTAGATTGAGCATGATGTGAACCAAATCCTTATGATTTTAGAAATTAAGTATGGGTAATGTTACGATAGAATGGTACTTGTATACACTCTTTTTGTAACATGATCACTATCTAAAGTCTCTTGAATCTTTTTGCCACTGCAGACTTAATAATAGTCATCCATTATATTTCTGAGTAATTTTGTTACATGAGAGCCTAGTTCAAGTATTTTAAACTTTTATGACTTGCCCTTTATTTGTGTTTTCAGAGAGCATGGCTATTGAAACTACTTGCATTAGAATTACATTTAGCTGATATGGGTTCATCTACGCACAGAGAAACGTGCCTGGCCATACTTTCTCAGATTTTTGTTCAATGTACTGCTGAAAACTTCAACGAACCAAATTCACTCCAGGCGTATGAGACATATGCTAGCTCTGTTGGAAATAGATCCATGAACTGTAGTAAGGTATTATTTTAGGCTTGTTTACTATTCTAGTTATATGTTCATTGGATCAACCAAAAGTGCAGGCAATTAACAGATACAATTATTCTTAGTTGTGGCATATGAATTGTTTTGTATTACTTTCATATCTAACTTTGCTTTTATGCCATTAACTTGCCTTTTCTAAATTTAATTTCGTCACTAGTTTTTACAAAATTCCTCTTCTTTATTTACGTTGCAGAGGTACATTGCTTCTTTATATTTTATATAGGTAATTTTTTATCCAACTCAACACGTTCATTTAATTTCTCTTTATATCTCTATTTATTGTAAGCAGAATCCAGTATAAATTGAGTAAGGCCTAGATAAGGCCAAAAAGCATTGTGCCTTGTATCATGAGTCTCATGATCAAAAAGTTTATACTAGTGAGTTGGTACACTAGAAATGAAAGCAATCATATTTTTTGTGCATTAACATTGACCATCTGATACAATTATGTATTTATCTAATAGGTAAATTTTTTTAATACAATCATGTACTTTTACCTTGAATATGATTTATTGACGCATCAAGAAATCTGCATTTTGAATATTGAATATTGATGTGTGAAAAAGAATATGGTGTGGACTTGGTACACCAGTTCCTTGAATATGATTTATCTCCATGGAGGGAAAGCTAGGGTGGACGAGCACAGCTTCTTCTCTGAAACTTCAGGTAGCGTGAGAGGCATTGGATTAGATTCTTCTCCTGATAGCTCTTGGCCTAGCCTGCTGCCTTCTCGCGTGTCCTCATTTCCAATATCAGAAGCCAGAGACAGTCCTCTTGTTGCCTCCTACCCACAGCTTCACGGTCTGCAAGATTTTGGACATCAGCAGCATTCTTTCTTTGGTGGCAACTTTGGCGTTTCTCCAGAGCCCGTGAAGCATGAGAACCATTCTCTTCGTCCCTTCTTTGATGAATGGCCCAAGGCAAGTGACCCATGGCCGAGACTGGAAGATGATAGGTCCTCATACTCCATGACCCAGCTCTCAATTTCAATACCCATAGCATCCTCTGACTTCTCAACCACCACTTCCAGGTCTCACAATGGTGTGTTTCTAAAATCTTGAGTAACTGATTCTACCATATTTTAGTTGTGCTGATGATATGGACTATAGGAACACCACACCTTGTTCTCAACTCTTTTTGCCTTGATACAGATGATTGAAGGTGAAATCTGCAGCTGCTTGACTCTTCATGTAGCACTGCTTTCAGGATTTAGTTCTTGAAATCTGCAGCTGCATTTTGGAGTTTTCCTGGTATCAAGGAGCAGTTGGATATTTAGCTTCACATGGTCCCTTTAGCAAGATGGAAACCTTCACATGGTCCCTTTAGCTTCAGCCATCCATGGAGCCAATATATGAAGATTGGCACAGTAATGAGCCATTGTGCTTACTGCATAGAAGCCCTCTATGGCTGCATACATTCATAAATCCAGGTAAAGTGAATGATTCATAAGTTTTTTTTCTTTGCTTCAGAAACTTGATTGTCGATAGCTTATCTAGATTTGATCTTTTGGCCTAAAAAAAGCTGCCGATTTAGTAAAGAAACACATTAGCAATGTTTTCACTAACCTGAGTTTTGAGTGGTCCAAAGTCTTGAAAGAGGCAGCAAACATGAATTATAGAAATTATGGAATTTATGGCTGCATACATTCAGAAATCCAGGTAAAGTGAATGATTCATACATCTACATTTTTTTCTTTGCTTATTGTCGGTAGCTTATCTATATTTATTCTTTTGGCCTATCAAGACAACGAAGGCTTCCTCCATTATAGAAGTTATGGTGGCAGACATGAATTATGCAGTAGAAGAGGTTTTAAGAACCCTGCCACAAGCAGTAGGAGCAACAGCAGATAACTCGAGTGATCAAGAGAAGGAACAGATCATCATATCGACAGCACCAGTCATGCTGCTGATGGAAGCCTTGCCCCTCATCTCGATTTCCTCCCTAGTGATCGAGATATCTATGAGGATCAAAGAGGTGGTAGATGCAATCGAGGACTTGGTAGAGCTTGCAGGTTTTGCAACCAACGACAATGTCTGTTTGGCAGAGACTAAACCGATGAACGCCACTTCTTCCATCGGATCTGAAAATGAAGACATGAACTGATCAAAGAGTTACTGCTATATTTTGTTTCTGTTTGAGATTTTTTTCAACTTTTCTGTTAATAGAGTGGCTAGTCAGTACTATTGTTGCAAGATTCTGTTGAGAATGGTAATGAAAGTCTGAGTTAAAATGATGCTTGTGGTCCATGTGGTATGTATATTGGTGATTTTCATCCTTTTGTTTGACTGGTTTGATGTAGGTGCACAACAATATGTTTGATGAAGGTGCACTACAATATATGTTTACTGGTTTGATGTAGGTTCATGGAAAATACATTCATTTTTTTAAATGTATTTCTAACGGTTATAACCCTTATAGTAAACAGTAATAACGTAAATAATTTGGATTTTTGTAACGGTTATAAACGTGAGAAAAGAAAACTTTCTAACGGTAGTAGCCCTCATAATTTTTTTCTTTTGTAATGGTAATAAACGTTATTGATATCTTATTTTGTAATTATTATAACCGTTACAAATATTTATTTTTGTCACGGTTATAACCGTTAAAAATATTTACTTTTGTAACGGTTATAACCGTGACTAAAAAAATGCCATGCCCAGTTTGTCACGCTTATTACCGTGACAAAATTATTCGTCACGGTAATAACCGTGAGTAATTGCCTGTTTTGGTGTAGTGACTACTGTAGCATGAGGTCTCAGCCTCTTTGTAGTGTCAATCTACTCAGCATGAAGCCTAAGGCTTCCTTGCGGTGTTACGTCGCAACGACATGGCTTGCAAGGCCGAGGCTTTACCCCTACCTGGGTACCTCATCGTGGTGTCATGCCACTGTAACATGGGGCCATCCTCCCCTTTGTAGTGCTGTCTACAACTCTTTAATTACGTCATACAGCATTAGGCTACCTGCCTTTTTGCGGTGCTACGCCGCTATGACTTGGCTTGCAAAGCCGAGGAATTACCCCTTCCTGGGAACCTCATGGTGGAGTCACCCCACTGTAGCATGGAGTTTCACTCCTTGTAGTGCTGCTCTACCGTGCTTCCTGTAAAGCACACCAGGCATTCACTATGCCTGAGAACTCATTAAGGCGTTTAAGCCAACCTTCCACAGTATCTGTTTTTTTCGCAAAAAATACATAGTAGACAACAGTGGTTATGGGTCCGTATCCCTTCCATGTTCTAGAGAACAAGTACCCACTGTTACCTGATAGTTTCCCAGTCAGTGATCCTCCTTTGAACCAAAAGTTAGATGCCTAGTAGATTTCTCTTTGAACTAATAGCATAAAACTTTATGGTTGGATTACAAAGACACACTATCAGAATGCCTTCAAGCCCATTTTACAAGCTGTGTCTGTAGCTCCCCTTCCCGAAATTTTGAAATATTTTATTGTTATTTATTTTATTGGAATGGTAATTTTATCATTATTACTATTATTATTATTTTTCAATGTTACTGTGGTTACTATTATATAATATTATTTTATTATTGGTCATATTATCTTCGTCAAAAATGTTATTATATATATATATATTCATAATTATAAAATAGGCCCTAATCTAGGAATAGATATTATTGGTAATTTAATTAGATTTATGGATATTATTATACTAGCATTCATATGATATATATATATATATATATATATATATATATATATATATATATATATATATATATATATATATATATATATATATATATATATAGGAAAATATAAAGGGATATATAGATATATATGTTGTGTAGATATATATATACTATATACGTGTTAAGGTGTATGTATATAAATATATGATATAATACGTGTGCATATATATATACTATATATACTATATATATATATATATATATATATATATATATATATATATATATATATATATATATATATATATATATATAAATATATCACCAAGTGTACATATATGTGTATATATATAAACACGTGTATGTAAATATATATATTGATAATATAAAATGTGTGAATATAGATATATAAGTGTATATAGAGATATTAATGGGTTATTGTATGTGAATATATTTATATATAGACATTGGTATATAATTATATGAATATATATATATAGATATATTAGTTAATAAAAGAAAAAGAAAAAGGGAAAAAGAAATAGAATGAGAAAGCAGGAGAACAGGCCATGCTAAACCCAAACAATAGGGATCCAGCCCAGCCGACCAAGTGGGCCGCAAGCCTGAGCCACAGAGCAAGCCCACTCGGTGTAATCTCCCTTGAACCCGAGCCCAACTGGAGTGGGCAAACGAGCCCATGGTCTCTCAGCCCACGAGCTGGGAACCCCTCTCCCCTTACGCAAACCAACAGCCAAACCTTCATATATACATTTAGTATGTATATCGAGATGTAGATCGAAAGAATTCATCAAAACCCTAAAGTCTTCACACACCTAACACCCCGACGGGCGACCCCAGCCACCTGGGCGGCGCACCCCCGACGGCCGTGTACCGCCGACGGCCAGGCGCGCGAAACCAGCGCGCGCGTGCGAGGGCAGCGCAGCAGCGACAGTCAGCCGCAGAGCCGACTTCATGGCCGGAGTTCTCCCTCCACACTCGTCCGTTTCACGAACGGATTCTTCGGGTATGAAGCTAACCTATACCCCTTCCCGTTCATATATTAGGTTAGATCTGAATTGAACTATAATCGAGTCAAAAATCGATGTGAAGTTTCCGAAAAACTCGTTCAAAAACAGAGCACAAAACAGTCCAATCATCTATATTGGAAGCCAGATTTCGAACGACATATTAGGGTTCTCAAAAATCTAATTAAACAGGCTTGTAGACAAGATAACCAAGATTGAGACCCCACTTTTAGTTTATTTTCTAGTAGATTAAACTCTGTTTAAAACCAAGTTGAAAATCATGAAAAACCTGTTTTCAAAACCATAAAATTCATCCACACGACGTGCGTCACGCCAATCCGGACAACGTGGTCATGAACCGAATGCATCGAAAGCTGCGTAATGGTTCCGTGGTCATGTCGGCTTTGACGAAATTCAAATTGGTCGCGTGTGCGCGACGAATTTGATCCGTATCCGTCGAAATTCCCCGTATCGGCCTCTGAGCAAATTCTCCAATTACTTTATGCACACTCGTTAGATCGAGACGAAACTTGCGCCAGCAGGACCGTATCATTTTTCTTGTCCTGTATGCCAAGTTTGGTCCGATTCTGAGACAGTTGATAAAATTACCGTTTTACGGGCCCCACGGTCCCACTCAACGGGCGATTTTGTGCACAGCCCGCCGGAATCCAACTTTGGATATACGGTTGGGTTCGTATCGGAAAATGGATCCGTAGACATGTAGTTTGACGACTTTAGAGACCGTTAACTCTGGCACGCTTTTCGGTGCAAAGTGGGTCCAACGGCGGATACCGTTTTTGCCCGAAATTACCGTTTTGCCCCTGTGTCCAGAATTGGACTTAAGGACAGGCAATCCTAGATAATTTGACTATTCTGAGAATGTTGGTACTATTTATTTCAGCATCCGGAGACTTCTACATGTGTTGACTGATTGTGGCTCATTGAGTGGTATGGTATTATTTGTTTCTCCAGCTAAGGACCTCAGGTAAGTGCACTTTCTGATTGCTTTCGATTCACAGTAGTTTTCTCATTTCATGTCTATACATATATCTTGCTGCTTGTTGACACGCTCGTCACACGGAGTAGTCGGGAGGGAAAATATCTTAGTAGACATGTGGACTACCCAGAACTATCCCCGTGTCTTTCGTGAATGCTAGCAGCTGCACACGACACGTGCAGTGAGCCTTATTTACCCCCTAGCCGTTCACATGTCGAAACGGATATTTCACACCACCTAGATAGATATCTTTTATTTTTTCTTTTCATCTCCACCGTGCTATGTCATCAGTTACTTTCCAGTTTTCATATCTCATATGCTATTTTTATGTCTTGTTAATTCTATTGTGTTTTCGTATTGTCGTCGGTTTGTGTATTTGTTCCATTCCTGACTGAAAACCAACATTTTTCAGGTTTAGCCGCGATCACTGTTAGCATTGGGAAGGCTTGGGTATGCTGAAGTCAACCTAGAAATAGATAGCAGTTGTATCAATTCCATTAAATGTAAAGTCTTATATTTTCTTTAAATATAATTCTTGTAAATATTGTAATAAATTTAGAATTGTGAATGAGCATCAAATGTTATTTCTTGAGCATTTATTCTTGCGGGCTTGACAGCGTTCTACCGCCGACTCTGTGGCGTAGGCTGGCTTGGACACGTCTCGTATCCGAAAAGCGGGTGCGGGTCGTGACAAGTTTTTGTGGTGGCCCATGCATGTCAGTGTTGGCCTTAAAAATGAACAGTCACGCTGAGTTGATCAGAACAAGGTCCAAAAGTCACGCTGAGTTGATCAGGACAATATTAAAAAAGTCACGCTGGAAGACAGCTCATCATTTGTCAGAGTATCATCATGACTGATAGCACGACAGTCGAGGAATGTCTTCTCGTATGCCACGTATGCACAGAACTCGAGAGATCACAGCCGACTATTGCGTGACTTTCGAAATCTTCTTCAGCAAGACTCAGCCTTCGTCAAGTTGGCGTACCAAAAGAGCTTTTTGTCATTTAATGTGACTGACAAAAGCAATCACTGTCAGAGATTTTGTGCCAGTCGAGGCACGTCGAATCAAGACAGCTGGCAGTCTTGCCTCAATCGTGCATGGATTTTGAGCCTTTTGGCTCAAGCCTGCGTGTATTTTCAACCTATATGTTACTTCCTCAAGTCTGCGTGTATTTTGAGCTTTTTGCCTCAAGTTTGCGTGGATTCTGAAGTTTCTTCCCTCAAGTCTGCATGGATTTTGAAGCTTTTTGCCCCAAGTCTGCGTGGATCCTGAAGCTTCTTGTCCCAAGTTTGCGTGGATTTTGAATCTTTCTGCCCTGAGTCTGCGTGGATTTCGTCTTCAACAAGTCTGCGTGGATTTCATCAAATTTGAGTACGTGGCAGCCATGCCACTGATCTCTCGTCTGCGTGTCCTGTAACTTGCATACGACTCATGCATGATTGCCATGTGTCCAACAGTTACAGGCCACATCCAGTAACTGCTCACAACCTTGCGTATGTTAAATCCTGTGTGATTTTCAACTAGGCACAGGCTGTGAAGACAGTTATCCTTTCAGTTATTTTTGACTCTATAAATAGAGTTCTTTTTCTCATTCATTGTACAGATACATAGTTATCTAACTTACTGTCAAAATTTTGAGAGCTTTTCTTCTTCGCATAGTCCAAGGGATAAAGCGATCGTCTTCTAGATCGGATTTCTACAGTTGTAATTTTCCCAGAAACACAATAAATAAAGTGAATTTATTTATGGAAAACAAATTGGCGACTCTGCTGGAAAAAACCATCTCCTCTTCTGAGATGGCAACAACTCAATGCGACACTTCGTCAATCGGCTCGACGAAGAAGGTGATGACGATCCAATTCGATCAACTCACCTACGAAGAAATGCAGTGGGCTAAGAGTGGCAAGCCCACTTCAGCCCCCATCATCACTGCCAAGTCGAAGGGACACTCTGTCTATGTCCCTAAGATTCAGTTGGCAGCCAACAGTGAAGTCTCTGCCACAGTGTCTACTCCTAACACTGGCAAAGACTCTACTGCAAGCACGCACACTCTTGTGCGCTCGAAGATGACAGCATTCAAAAGTCATGCTGACAGTACTGGCTCCTTAGCCAAGTCTGTTCCAGCGTGCAATCTCACATCCAAAAGTCACGCTGACAGTATTGGCTCCTTAGCCAAATCTGTTCCAGCGTGCAAATTCAATCCCAAAAGTCACGCTGACAGTACTGGCTCTTTAGCCAAATCTGTTCCAACGTGTATTTCCAAAGTCAAGAAACACGCCGACAGCACTGGCTCATTAGCCAAATCTGTTCCAGCGTGTATTTCCAAAATCAAAAATCACACTGACAGCACTGGCTCCTTAGCCAAATCTGTTCCAGCGTGTAATTCTAAAATCAAAAGTCATGCTGACAGCACTGGTTCTTTAACCAAGCATGTTTCAGCGTGTACATCATCTAAGAAGAATAGCTCTTTAGCTATCTCTTTCTCTTTGCCAAGTTCTACTAGAACTGGGAGTGGTCTTCCACACAAAGTCCCTTCGAAAAGAGATAACTCTTTAGTTGTTTCTTCTGTTCCTGTAGTTTTTACTTCAGGAACAGCTTTGACTGACAATTTTGTTAGTCAAAGAAAAGGAGATAGTCTTTTGACTACTCTTCCTTCTGGACATTCTATGTCTCAAAACTTGAATAAGTCTAAGAAGAAACATTCATTAAACGACTTCTTCGAATTGGGCACAGAATTTATCTATGAAAGAGGGTCTGTTACCAACTCCTAATCAAGGGGGTGGTTCAACTCTTCCTTCTCTGCAAATATCCAGATCAATGGAAGGAAAACTCCAAGTTTCCAAAACCAATGTGTTACCTCAAACTGATTTAAGAACAAAACTTAATCAAATCCGTTTGGAAAACACTTCTGGTGTTAAGAAACCACATCAATCGGAAATGAAAATAAAAGATCCGAATGCAGAGTATGCTAAAAATTATGTGGCTCATATTAATCACTCCCTATATAATCAAGAGCCATCAAGACCCAGGAACAAGAAATATACTCCTAAAAATACACAAGGAGTGTTCTCTGATGTACCTCAATCTTCACAAACAGATTTACGAGAACACCTTCAACAGAAAAGAAGGAGTAATTCTGTGACAATGGACCATGCTGAATGTGACTTCCAGCCAAAAGTCATAATTCAATGCAGATGTCAATCAATGGTTCAAGACTATGTTGATCATGAATGTGACTTCCAGCCGAGAGTTACAATGCAATGCAGATGTCAAAATAAACGACAATCTGTCTTCAATCGGATTCAGTGTGAACCTATGTCTGATGAAGATGAGCCTTTGTTTGCTTCTGTCAACATGACCTCTCGGGATACCGGGGGTAGAGCTGATAGTCCAGATGGAGTATATAGAGGCACAAAAGCAAGAGTCCTGGTCTCTAGCCAAAGAACTTTGATCTCTGAAGATGATTCTGAATTCCTTGGAGAATCTAACTTCCTACCTCTTCCTACTGGGAGTAGTTCTCCTATAATTGACTTTGATGCACAAAGCAATGATTCAGAACAAACAACATCCACCAGTTTATCAATAATCCCTCGTACAGTCATGACTTATATGGTTGATGGGAATACTGATGAACCTTCTTCTTCCTTGACTCCTCAAGAACAAAGAATTGCTTCTTTGGAACAGCAAATGAAATCCATGGCTGATACTATGAAGTCGATGTATGAACTCATGGCAACTCAGATACAAAATCGACAGACTGTACCAGATGCCATACCTATTGATACTGGTGTAATACAAGTTCCTCCAGTAGTACAATCTAATACTCCTGGACCAGCTCAACCAAATCCTAGTCTCTCTGGAGCTGGGGGTAGTGCTTATAACGCTGTTCCTCCTCCCAACTATCCTCTACAAGATACAACTCCACAATCTTCCGGAGTTGTTAATAAAGAATTGAAGAATCTCAAAACTCAATTCGAGGTATTCAAACAAAAGGATGGTTTACAAAGGTTAGGCATCAAGCAACCTTATCCGATAGAATGGAAGCAAGTATCGTATCCTCCTAAATACAAGCCTCCTACTATCTCATTCTATGATGGAACCACTTCTCCAAGTCAGTTTATTAATCACTTTGAAGTGATGACTGATCAATTGCAACCAAGCGACGCCCTCCTTACTCGGGTGTTTGTTGGATGTCTCAAGGGAACGGCTTATGAATGGTATAGAAGTCTCCCAGATGGGTGCATTACCTCATTTGCCGGTTTCAAACAGATGTTTCTTGAAAGGTTCTATGAAGGGCTCAATGACATGACTATGTCTGCTCTTATTAGAATCAAGCAGAAAAATAATGAAACTACAGAAGATTTCATTGAACGATTTCGAAGAGAAGCTCTGAAGATGCCTCTTGGAACTGCTGATGCTGTCACCATCGACACATGCAAATCAAACTTGTTGCCAATCATCAGCATGTGGACAGGATCCACCCAATTTCAAGACTGGCCTTCTTTCATAGTTAGTGCTAAGGCCGCAGAAATTAGTGCTGAAACCTTCAAAGGTTTAGGAGTGCAGATGACTCCCAAAGAAACAGGTCAAGGTACTAACAATAATGCTAAAAACAATGCTCGCAAGAAAAAAAAACTCTTGAAGTTAATCTTCAGAGCAAAGATGCATCAACTGTTCAAACTTCTCCTACCTCTACAACTCAACAACCAAGAACACCTCGTCCCAAGGAAGAATACTCTTTCGATGATGACGATGTCCTTGGTATCTTTGAATGTCTGCTGAAAGGTAATAAAATACAATTACCTGAAATCAAGAAACCTGATGAAGCTGGGAAGACAGATCATCCTAAATACTGTCCATACCACAGAATGTTGGGTCACACAATTCGTACATGTTATGTACTGAAAGGAAAGATCCAAAAAATGATTAAATCTGGAACTATCTCCCTTACTCCAAAAGAGAAGACCGTCACCTCCAACGTCGTCTCTATGCAATTCGGAGATTTCCCTCCTCAACTCCTTGAAAGTGGGATCGTTCCTATTCCCAAGGCAACTCTTGAAATAGTGAATATTCCTCCTCCACAGTCTGAAGGATTAGTGCCAATCACTTT
The DNA here is from genome assembly GCA_029216955.1 of Iris pallida. Taxonomy (NCBI): domain Eukaryota; kingdom Viridiplantae; phylum Streptophyta; class Magnoliopsida; order Asparagales; family Iridaceae; genus Iris; species Iris pallida. The sequence continues at coordinate 22,107,534 of JANAVB010030817.1, forward strand.
AGAAACAGGAGAAATCATGTGGATTCATCCTGATCTAGTAGCAGATTTTGACTCTCCTCCTCTTCAAAAGACTACATCTCGAAAGTCCAAGAAGGCTGGAAAGATTAAGTCATGTCATATGACTTCTCTTGGATCTACCTCTGACACAGAGCCAAAAGAGAAGGAAGAAGCACTTGCTACTCGAACAGGGAAACCTTATCTAAAGGATTATTTCAAGAATCCTGAGGATACTCCTGATATCTCTCCAGCTGATAAAGATGCTCCTAATGTTCCTCCTGAAGAAGAATCATCCACTGCACCTGTTCCTTCAACTACACCGGTTGAACCTGTTTCTCCCAAGCCTACGGCTCTTGAGAAAGGCAAACAACAGGCTCGGTTTGATAAACCAATCAAGAAGTCCCCTCCTCTTGGGCTTCAGAAGCCTTATAATTTCGACATTCTAGCTCAACTTGCTAATACTCCAGCTAGAATGTCCCTCTTTGAACTTCTACGTCTTTCTAAAGAGACTCGGAAGACGTTAAGTGAAGCACTTCTTCAAGCCGACTCTTGTCTTGCACAATTGAAGAAGCCAGATGCAGAACCTGCCACTTGCTTACATTACAACAGTGTATTGGAGATTATCCCAAATATCACCTTTACAAAAGACGACATGCTATTGGAGGATAATCGACATGATCGGCCTCTCTACTACACTGGTTATATCGATACAATGAAGATAGATCGTATCCTCATTGATCCAGGGTCTGCTATAAGTATAATGCCAAAGAGTCTGTTGGATGAACTAAAAATTCCTCTTCACAAGCTCTCCAAGACGGTTACTACTATCCTGGGATTCAATCAAAGCCGAAGCGAGCCTTTGGGAAAGATTCATCTGAAGCTTCAGATAGGTGATTTCAGATCCAAAGTCACTTTCTATATGATCGAGATCGTGGGATCCTACAATCTTCTTCTTGGGAGGCCCTTTCTTCATGAAAATAATGTGGTGCCTTCTACTTTTCATCAGTGTTTTAAGTACATTGATAACAATGGAAGAGTACAAAAAGAAGTTGCTGATATAAATCCCTTCCATGGGGTCGAAGCTTATTTCAATGATTTCCGAATGTACAAAGAAGAGTATACAAGGGTGATACAAGCTATGGAGAAAGAGGATTCACAAAGTGAGACTTTAATAATCCCTGTTAAAGGTCGAACTACTCAGCAACAATCTCCTAAATCCTCCGGAGAAGGTTCTTTCATCATTCCGGTGAGTGGACGGATCTCTCCGTTACCTCAGTCGTCTGCTCAAGATACAATGATCATCCCTGTTAGTGGGCGTACTACAGTTCCTGTATCTTCACAGGATACTCTGCTAATTCCAGTTGGAGGGCGGATTACTCTTCCATCTCAAGCTTCAAGGGAGCTCACCTCTTCTGAACCATTTGTTATCGATCTTAATCGAAACAAAGCTTCTTCTCGTTCTTCTTCTTTTCCTTTAGTCATTGACTTGGCTAAGATCTCTAAGGCTTAGCCTTCTCCCAATGTAAATATTGCTGCTTTTACATTTAATGAAAAGTCTTCATCTTTGCAGTACGCTGATGTGTGTAATTATGTTCATAGTTATTTACATTTGTTAGATGACTTGAGCACAATAACCATAGGAGTTATACAGACTGTTCATACAGATGTATCCCTAGAACCTGTACAATCTTCATACTTTCTAGTTCCCAGCAGAAAGCCAGGAGACATTCCAATATTCTTTTACAAAGGGCCCCAAAGTCCTTCTGATTTAGAAGATGATGACAAGAATGATGATACTGGAAGATTACAACTACGTCGTTATAGTCAGCAATCTAAAGACATCATTAAAAATATGGGCTATGACTTCAGGACTGGCCTCAATAATGGCAAAGGAAGAAAAATGCCTGTCCGGATTCCTCCTCTGAAATATGGAAGGACAAAATGCGGATTGGGCTATATTGCTCCTACTCCTTTTATCAATATTATCCATGAAGATCCCGAGTCTGACGAAGATAAAAGATCTGATTCTTCTAGTACCACTTCTTGGGATTCCGATACGAGTATCGGTGATTTCTACTGCAACATTCTGTCTTCCAACATGGTTTCTATTGACTGTTCTGAAGAAAGTGATGAAGACGAAGAAGAATTTAAAATCTCACCTGAATCAGAACAATGGGCCCAAAGGTTAGATAATCAATGGGAGTTCCGTTTCGAGCAAAAAGAACCTCCGACTGAAGATAAACTTGTTCAAATAGATGTTGGTAAAGAGGGATCCCCCAAACCAATATTCATCAGTGAAAGTCTTTCAGAAACTGATAAGCAAGACATGATTAAACTCATTCGTGATTACATTGATGTCTTCGCTTAGAGTTATGAAGATATGCCAGGACTTGATCCACAAATCGCAACTCACAACCTCAATATCTTGCCGAATGCTAAACCGGTCAAACAACAACAGCGACGATTTCGTCCAGACATTATGGATGCAATTGAAGCTGAAGTCAATAAACTCATGGCCTTCGAGTTTATTAGAGAGGAACAACATCCCGATTGGGTGGCTAATATAGTTCCTGTTCTTAAAAGGACTGGCAAGATTAAAGTTTGCATAGACTTCCACGACCTCAATGCGGCATGTCCTAAAGACGAATTCCCTCTACCAATCACTGATGTCATGATCGATAATACCTGTGGATTTGAACGGATGTCATTCATGGACGGGTATTCTGGATATAATCAGATTAAAATGTTTCCAGACGACGAGAAACGCACTTCTTTCAGAACGTCGATCGGTACATACTGTTATACAGTGATGCCATTCGGTCTCAAGAATGCAGGAGCAACTTGTCAACGAGCTATGAGCATTATATTCCGTGAATATTTGCGGAAAACAGTCGAATGCTACGTTGATGATATTGCAGTCAAAAGTCGACAAAAAGAGGATCACATCCAAGATTTGAAGACTATTTTTGATCTAATGCGTAAGCATCAGTTAAAGATGAACCCTACTAAGTCCTTCTTAGGTGTCTCTAGTGGTAAATTTCTCGGCTTCGTCATTACCTCTAAAGGTATACACGTAGATCCCGAGAAGATCAAAGCCATCCAAGAGATGCGTCCTCCACGCACCTTAAAAGAGCTACGAGGATTTCAAGAAAGGATCGCTTATATCAGGATATTCATCTATAATCTTTCAGGACGCTGCAGACCATTCAATAAACTCATGAAGAAAGGTGTTTCTTTCGTCTGGAGTGATGAATGTCAGAAAGCATTCGATGATATAAAATAATATCTTATGAGCCCGCCAGTATTGGTACCTCCCATCTCAGGAATATCATTCCTTCTGTATATCCGAGCAATGAGTCATTCACTGAGTGCATTGCTTGCTCAAAAGAATAAAAATGGTCATGAACAAGCCATTTACTATCTCAGTCGAACTATGACCGGAGCTGAACCTCGATATTCACCGGTCGAAAAAGAATGTCTAGCCTTGATGTTCGCTGTCCAAAAGACACGTCATTATATCATTGGCCAGACTATTCATGTCATTTCTAAGATCAATCCTATACGGGTCATGATGAAGAAACCTAGTGTTTTGAATTCTCGATTGGCTAATTGGGAAATCCTACTTGCTCAATATGATATGCAATATATTCCTCAGAAGTCAGTCAAAGGACAAGCTTTAGCCGATTTTCTGGCTGCTCATTCAATTCCAGAAGATTCAAAACTCTATAATGAAATCCCAGATGAAGTTCTAGATTCAAACTAAATTGCTGAAGAAGATCTTACTTGGCGTCTATTCTTTGATAGAGCTTCAAGAATTGGTCCTAATGGAGACATCGTCGCTGGAGTTGGAATTGTTCTTGTATCGCCAGAAGGTCTTGCTATCCAACGAGCTTATTCTCTTGATCAACCATGTTCAAACAATGTAGCTGAGTACAATGTATTGCTTATTGGTCTTCAACTCGCTAAACATCTGAATATTCAACATTTGGAGGCATACGGAGACTCTAAACTCATTGTCAATCAGATAAGGGGTACTTATAAAGTTTGCCATCAAGATCTGGTTCCTTATCATAGACCAGCTATATCTATGGCTTCTTCGTTTGAAAAATTCTTCATTGAACATGTTAGACGAGCATGTAACACAGAAGCTGATGCTCTAGCTAATCTTGCGGCAGTGTTGGCTATTCCGATTAGACGGCAACAAATAATTGTTGTTCGCAATCGAGAATTGTTTCATCTCGAAAACAATCTGACTCTAGGACTTCCAATTGACATTGAAGAATCAACGTCTCATGACGTCAACACAACAAGAGGATTTGGATTTAGTCGTAAATCTTTATCATCTTCATCTGATTCTAGCATGGAATTCATCTTCAGTAATTCAACTGAGACTCAGAATACGGATAAAGATTGGAGACTTCCTTTCTTAGATTTCGTATTGTATGTTATTCTTCCGGATGATCCGAGTGAGACAGCATCTATCAGACGACGATCACTCAGATTCTATTACAATCATACTACAAAAACCTTATATCGTCGAGCTTATGACGGTCTACTTCTTCGATGTGTTGCCGATGATGAGGCTCAGCAGATCATTCACGAAGCACATGATGGAATTTGCGGAGCACATCAACCTGGCCCAAAACTTCAGGACCGTATTCGACATATGGGTTATTATTGGCCCACTATGGTATCAGACGCCATCGAATATGCAAAGAAGTGTAAAGCTTGTCAAATTCATGCGAATTTTATTTATCAACCCTCGGAATTTCTACATCCGACGGCAGCATCATGGCCCTTCGAAGCTTGGGGCATGGACATTATCGGTCCGATCAATCCGCCGTCATCTAAAGGTCATCGGTTTATTCTCGCAATAACCGATTACTTCTCCAAATGGTCCGAAGCCATTCCTTTATCTGAAGTTAAAACATCCAATGTCATCAGCTTTATTAAGCATCATGTCATCTACAGATTTGGTGTTCCTTGACGCATTATTCATGATAACGGACCACAGTTCGTCAGTCAGAAGTTTACTCGATTCTGTGACGATCACCGGATTAATAATGTGGCTTCTACCGCGTATAATCCGACAGCTAACGGATTAGCAGAAGCTTTCAACAAGACCATCATCAAACTCCTAAAGAAGTTTGTCTCTACTAACAAACGTAATTGGAGTGAGAAGCTCGGTGAATGCTTGTGGGCCTACCGTACTACAGTTCGTAATGCTACTAAATGTACACCCTTCTCTTTGGTGTATGGTTGCGAAGCTGTTCTTCCATTAGAGATTCAAATTTCTTCTTTAAGGATAGCAATCGCTAATAAACTCACTGTCGAAAATAATGATCGTCTTCGACTTCAGAAATTAGAAGCTCTGGATGAAAAGCGATCATCTGCTCAACAGAATATTGAATTCCATCAAGCTAGAATCTCAAGAGCTTTTAATAAGAAAGTCAGAGTTCGAGCGTATCAAAAAGGAGAACTTGTTCTAACAGTCAGACGTCCTATGACTATGACTCATATAAGCAAGGGCAAATTTGACGCAAAATGGGAAGGTCCCTATATCGTAAGCAGAGTTTTCTCAAATGGAGCTTATCAACTCTCAGAACTGGATGGCCGAAAAGTTATGATGCCTATTAATAGCAAATTCCTTAAAAAATATTATGTATAAATGTAAATGCTTGTAATCATCAGACAAGTTTATGTTTAGAAATAAAATTTTTATTTTATTTTAATCATGAATGATGGTACATGATATTAAGGAAGATCACTATCATCCTTCTCTACATTTGGACGTGGGCTACTGCCGTCCTTTTCGAAAATGTGATCAGCAAAAGAACTGAGGACCTCCTTGCTGGAACCCACGAGGAACTTACAAGCGGCCATCCTCATGGCTTCTTCTTCTTCAGTCCTTCCTGGTTCGAGCAGGAAGTCCAAAATGTCTCTTGGTGGCTTGGGTGCAGACGAACCTTCGCCTGCTGCCGCCTTCTTCGATTGAACTGGATCAGCAGGACGTTCTTCAGTGCCTTTCTGAATCTTTATGGCGATTTCAGCCTTCTTGGATGATTCTTCAGACGACATTTTTATGTTGAGGAATAGAAGTATTCGTTCTTTTCAGATTTCTGCTATATTTATAGGCAGAAGTTCTTTAAATAATGAAACGTCACGTTCATCCAACGGTTCACACATTCATTAATGTTTGACGGTTCATCCGTTCATTTCTCATATTCATCAGACGGTTCGCCCATTCATTAATACTTGACGGTTCATTCGTTCATTTATTACATTCATCCGATGGTTCGTCCGTTCATAATCTTCTATCAATTTTGGGGATTCGTTACTTACCTTTGGATCAATTCCGAATCTACTTACTTATCATTTTTGACCTCTGCATAGAAATCAATCTATTTTCTTTTGAGTTCCTACATATTATCATGTCCATATTACCTCTGATAATATTATATACTCTAAATCAGAAAAGAAGATTTCATTATCTATCATGTCCACAATTCATCCACAAATACAAATTTTTGAGCATAGAAGAATTATCATTTCCATTCTCATTTCACCACAAAAAGTCTATTACATTCTCTTAGACTTTCTTACAAATCATAATGAAAATCTATTACAAATTTTGGATTTTCATTCTACACCACAACAATAACCTAATAGAGATCTATCTTCATCTTTGGATCTTCTCCGTCGGACCTTCTCCGTCAGGTTCGTTGTTGGTGGCAGTTCCTGACTGTCTGGGTCCCAGTCACGACCAGATCAGCAGGAATCAAACTCTGGTCTTCTCTCTCAGATGAGAGGAGAACTACAGAGTAGGGCAGCACGAAGACGTGTTGCTGCCAATACAACTGGTGGATTGGGAGCGACCTTTCAAAGGAGATAGGAATGTATCCAACATTGGGATACAATTCCTAGTTCTGCCCTGAAAGGAACTCTACTACCCGATTTCTCGGGGTAGAGTTGACTCCACCATCCAACTCTCGTGTATAAAGGCTCTTTCTACCATCTGAGGAAGACCTTCTATCCCACGAAAAGTTCTGAGTTGTCTGATTTACGCATCAAAAGCGTATGAGCTCCCTGATGTAGGTGTCAGCAGGATATTCTCCACAGCATCCACATCACCAATGCCAGTTCTGAAAATTTTTTTCAGCCGAGCTTCTGCAGAAAACAGCAAGGAAAAAGAGATTAAATCAACAGAAATATCATTATCATTAAGCGTGCATTTGTCAAACAGAGACAGGCGTGTATTGTTCAGTCAAAAATAAAAGCCCATCTTCAACAGTAAAAAATGGTACTCGTACTTACCATCGAGTTTGGTGCTAAGGATTGGCAAACCAATGTCTGATATAGTGCACAGAAATCGAACATTAGAAAGCATTGCTTTCTTGTCTGAGAATAAAATCTCACAAAAGATTCATTCTCAGAGAAGAAGAGGAAGAATAAGAAGATGAGTATGCATGGAACTCACCTATCTATTTAAAGGACAAAGTGCAGGCCTATTCTTGGAACAGATCCGAGTAAAAAGCGCTCATAAACCATGGAATGAGTGTCACGTGTGCTTTGGAAAATAGCACAATATTTGAAACATTCAAAGAGTGCCACTTAATATTCTTCATTAATGTACGCTGTTCAGCACAAAAGTTGTACTATATTTTTTCAAGGCAAAAGCAGGCACTGATGACCTTACATAGGAAAAGAAGTACAACATTTCTTAAAAAGAAAACAAAAGCATAAAAGACACGCTCTATTTTGCAGAGTGACTGAGCTTGGCGCCCAATTCTTCTACGCTCTTGACCCCCATGCGGTGTAACAGAACATTGAACATTTCACGCTGCTCTGCGAGGCTGCGCCCATTGGAAGAAGACAAGCCGTCCAGGCTAAAATAGCTTAAGAAATTCTTGGCTAGTTGTGTAGGGTCATCTTTGAACTCGAAAACAAAAGGCTCCGGTTCCTTACCCCCAAAAGTAGGGTCACCATGGGCACAAAAACCCAACTTTCTTGCTTCTTCTTCAGCTTCTTCCTTAGGAGTCATGTTGACGTAAGATGAACATCAAAGCTAAATTTTTTCCCTGTTTATATAACAGATCTTGCCGGCGGTTCATATTCCATCATAAATTGGATGCAATCAGTCTCGAAAAATGAAGAGTCATCATGACATTTAATAAGTTCATTTGCATGTTTATCTTTTTCAAAGTATTTCGAAATTTTAAAGTCTTTTCAACTTTCAAAAACTTTGAAGGGGGTTTTGTAGGCCTTAAAAATGAACAGTCACGCTGAGTTGATCAGAACAAGGTCCAAAAGTTACGCTGAGTTGATCAGGACAATATTAAAAAAGTCACGCTGGGAGACAGCTCATCATTTGTCAGAGTATCATTATGACTGATAGCACGACAGTCGAGGAATGTCTTCTCGTATGCCACGTATGCACAGAACTCGAGAGATCACAGCCGACTATTACGTGACTTTCGAAATCTTCTTCAGCAAGACTCAGCCTTCGTCAAGTTGGCGTACCAAAAGAGCTTCTTGTCATTTAATGTGACTGACAAAATCAATCACTGTCAGAGATTTTGTGTCAGTCGAGGCACGTCGAATCAAGACAGCTGGCAGTCTTGCCTCAATCGTGCGTTGATTTTGAGCCTTCTGGCTCAAGCCTGCGTGTATTTTGAACCTATATGTTACTTCCTCAAGTCTGCGTGTATTTTGAGCTTTCTGTCTCAAGTTTGCGTGGATTCTGAAGTTTCTTCCCTCAAGTCTGCGTGGATTTTGAAGCTTTTTGCCCCAAGTCTGCGTGGATCCTGAAGCTTCTTGCCCCAAGTTTGCGTGGATTTTGAAGCTTTCTGCCCCGAGTCTGCGTGGATTTCGTCTTCAACAAGTCTGCATGGATTTCATCAAATTGGAGTATGTGGCAGCCATGCCACTGATCTCTCGTCTGCGTGTCCTGTAACTTGCACACGACTCATGCATGATTGCCATGTGTCCAACAGTTACAGGCCACGTCCAGTAACTGCTCACAACCTTGCGTATGTTAAATCCTGCGTGATTTTCAACTAGGCACAGGCTGTGAAGACAGTTATCCTTTCAGTTATTTTTGACTCTATAAATAGAGTTCTTTTTCTCATTCATTGTACAGATACATAGTTATCTAACTTACTGTCAAAATTTTGAGAGCTTTTTTTCTTCGCATAGTCCAAGGGATAAAGCGATCGTCTTCTAGATCGGATTCCTACAGTTGTAATTTTCCCAGAAACACAATAATAAAGTAAATTTATTTATGGAAAACAGTCAGTTTTCGCAAAATATTGTAAACTCGTGATAGTACGTTAGTCGTACTATTACGAGCCTGCGACCAGAAAATGCTCATTCACAAATAGGATTAAAAAGATTTAAGATGATGACTAGGACTAGGAGTCCCTTGTTCAAATTGACCGTTGGGTAATTGAGGTTGTTAGATAGGCCATGCTATTTAGAATGTTTGTCAGGTCTCTATATGATACACTGATACCTTTGGTATGACATTATGATCCAATGTGGATCCACTATTCACTGGTAAGTTAGGCTTATCTATAATTAAGGCTTTAATTGTGATAACCTGTTCAGTTTTCTTTTACTCTATCTAGACATAAATTTCATATCATGAATTAGAATTACCTGTTTTAAATTCTATTTTGCTGTAAGAAATTGGTTTATAATTCCTAATTCTATTATCTCTGTATGAATCCCGAGTTAGATTTAATTCAAAGTTTTTCCCTCAACCATTTGAAATATATATGAGATAAATGTTAGGATGTTCTTATTTTTCCTTGTCGTCGGTTATTTCCCCCGGTCAACCTTTTACTTTAAGGATTGAGACTTATAGGCGGATGTTACGCTTTCTACCATAGACAACTAAGTTTGAATCCCTAGCAGCTCCTTGACGTTCTTAGGAATATAGTAGGAGCAGTTTAACGACTGCGATGACTAGACAGCAGCACACTGTCGCCAATTACCTGGGAGCGGAGAGTGTGGGTTCACTGCAGCCATCAGCGTACTGGCGAGGCACAACCCACAGAATTAAAATCATCCCGAAGAATCATAGTCTATGGAACCTTGCTAAAACTATGTTCTCGTTGACCTCTTTAGATCTTAGATACCTATGTGTCAATATAGGTAGAGTACCCGATAGCATATCACAATTGAATCACGAAACCAAGGGTTTACCCCAGCCAGAGTATACGGGCGAGGCAAATTCTCGGTGAAATGACTTCAGACGTGATTACAAGTTTAGAATACTATAGAGTATAGGAGGACGCCCTGTGTGTTCCATAAGATCCAAAGCCAAAACTAGTGAGAGCTCTGTAGGTCGGGTATCAAGTCTTCCAACCTAGTGTTATGTGGTTTTTGTGATCTATTGACAGGATAATTGACTGACACTAATAGGTTTACCTAGAATATAGAATTTAGAGGTCCATAACCCCTTAGTCGACCAAAACCTTATGGATATGAAGATAATAGGTTGACTGTATAAGCAACGACACCGGGTAAGGATTTCATTCTCCCCAAACTCGAATTACTTACTCCTCCTTCCAAAAATCTCACCTACTTATATTTTGACTACCTTGACCAATGCCGCTATTACAGCCTAGTTTTACAAGCTTACTTTTTCATCGAGCTTGATTCGAGACGTATGTTTATTGGGGACGCCCGTTAACATATTGTCTAACCAGAATCAGTGTATTATGGTCTGATTAACCATGATGCATTTGGTTCGCTCTTATCTAATTACCCTACGTGGATTGAGATGTAGATGCCTCTAGGATCTCATCCGCGACTGCTTGACAATTCCTCTTGAATTATACATTTACCGTTGAATCACGTAATTGTGTTCAGTGACATCTCCCTTGAACTCTTTATTATTTTGTCTTCCACCGATTTGGGAAGACGAAAGCTCGTAATGGATAGATAGATACCTAGTATCCCCATGGCTATGATAGTTGTATATGCAAGTGTAGCTACCATCGGCCAGCCCTGTGACAGGAACCTTGTCACCATATCCTAGCCTCTAAGGTGGGTAGACTGTAAGCCTTCTAAAATTTTGGGATATACAAGGATTACCGATTGATTAGAATAAATTCCATTAGGATGATAATTAGTGCCCCTTGGACTCCCACTTTCCCTTTAGATCATTTTGTGTCCCCGGTCGTGTCATTAATATTCGGAGCACGAGACCAGCTGTTATCTTCCAACAAATTTTACATGCAAGATCTAGACGAGTCCACCTTCATCTAGGTATACCACGTCCCACTCAAACCCATCCCCTTGTACTCTATTTTTGTGCTACGACTTACAGGTTAAAGGGACTAGCTATAACCCTTACCATAGTAACCGTATGCTTTTCGATTTCCATTAGAGCCTCAACCTTAACTCAATTCCTTCGACCAATATGGTAGTGAGCTACTCGAAGCCCACTATGCACATGCCACTAGTATGCCACCCAATTGAGGCATCATGTGCTACTTAAATACAAAAGTCACTGAAGGCACATTTTGGGCTTGAGGGACCTAGCTAACCAACTGGACTGGCAACTAGCTCAATCCCTTGGGTAGAAACCTATTTTAGGATACCCAAATCTAATAGGAATAGTTTTATCATTAGGATCTTGTCTAGTCCATAAATTGAAACCTAATGTTCATCCAACCAACGACTGATATCCAAATAGAGAACCCATTAAGATCACAATCTTGATTTCTTAAATTCAGTCCTATTTTATAATGTTGTTTAGAACACCGAGAACGGAATTTTCGTATTGCATGGTTTGTAAGCCCCTCTAAGAAACAAGTGTCCTTCGATTTAACAGGTGACTAGGCTAGAGTAGCCTCATTTAGCAAATAAGACAATGGTACGTAAACTTTCTTTATACGTGTATCATCAGAAACTCTTTATCACCCTTGAAACCTCATATTGCTCTCGACTAGTTTTCTTATCCTTCCGTCCTTCCTATTTCAGAGCAACAAATGGTCATGTTTATTAGAGTTTATCAACATTTCTTAGCCACTTGTGTAAGTTTGTTGCTAGTTAAAATTTGAGTTGCTTGATAGATACGAGAGGATTGTAGATACCATATGACCAGATAATTGTTGGTAGAATTGTTAGCAACCAGTTAGAAGATTTTTTAAGATTTTAGTTTCAAGGGAGTAGAGTGACCTAAGGTGGGTAGAAGTCCTCGAGATTTCGTAAATACCAAATGACTAGAGAAGGCCATAAATATTTTTGAGAAATTGAATTTGAGGAGATTAAGGGAATACTAGACTTTGAATTTTAAGAAATAGTTATGAATTTGAATTTCGAGGACGAAATTATTTTTAAGGTGGGTAGATTTGTAGCTCCCCTTCCCAAAATTTTAAAATATTTTATTGTTATTTATTTTATTGGAATGGTAATTTTATCATTATTATTATTATTATTATTTTCAATGTTACTGTGGTTACTATTATATTATATTATTTTATTATTGGTTATATTATCTTCGTCAAAAATGTTATTATATATATATATATATATTCATAATTATAAAATAGGCCCTAATCTAGGAATAGATATTATTGGTAATTTAATTAGATTTATGGATATTATTATACCAGCATTCATATATATATATATACACATATATATATATATATATATATATATATATATATATATATATATATATATATATATATATATATATATAGGAAAATATAAAGGGATATATATATATATATATATATATATATCCCTTTATATTTTCCTATATATATATATATATATATATATATATATATATATATATATATATATATATATATATATATATATATATATATGTTGTGTAGATATATATATACTATATACGTGTTAAGGTGTATGTATATAAATATATGATATAATATGTGTGCATGTATATATATATATATATATATATATATATATATATATATATATATATATATATATATATATATATCACCAAGTGTACATATATGTGTATATATATAAACACGTGTACGTAAATATATATATTGATAATATAAAATGTGTGAATATAGATATATAAGTGTATATAGAGATATTAATGGGTTATTGTATGTGAATATATTTATATATAGACATTGGTATATAATTATATGAATATATATATAGATATATTAGTTAATAAAAGAAAAAGAAAAAGGGAAAAAGAAATAGAATGAGAAAGCAGGAGAACAGGCCATGATAAACCCAAACAATAGGGATCCAGCCCAGCCGACCAAGTGGGCCGCAAGCCTGAGCCACAGAGCAAGCCCACTCGGTATAATCTCCCTTGAACCCGAGCCCAACTGGAGTGGGCAAACGAGCCCATGGTCTCTCAGCCCACGAGCTGGGAACCCCTCTCCCCTTACGCAAACCAACAGCCGAACCTTCATATATACATTCAGTATGTATATCGAGATGTAGATCGAAAGAATTCATCAAAACCTTAAAGTCTTCACACACCTAACACCCCGACGGGCGACCCCAGCCACCTGGGCGGTGCACCCCCGACGGCCGCGCACCGCCGACGGCCAAGTGCGCGAAACCAGCGCGCGCGCGCGAGGGCAGCGCAGCAGCGACAGTCAGCCGCAGAGCCGACTTCGTGGCCGGAGTTCTCCCTCCACACTCGTCCGTTTCACGAACGAATTCTTCGGGTATAAAGCTAACCTATACCCCTTCCCGTTCATATATTAGGTTAGATCTGAATTGAACTATAATCGAGTCGGAAATCGACGCGAAGTTCCCGAAAAAACCCGTTCAAAAACAGAGCACAAAACAGTCCAATCATCTATATTGGAAGCCAGATTTCGAACGACATATTAGGGTTCTCAAAAATCTAATTAAATAGGCTTGTAGATAACATAACCAAGATTGAGACCCCACTTTTAGTTTATTTTCTAGTAGATTAAACTATGTTTAAAACCAAGTTGAAAATCATGAAAAACCTGTTTTTAAAACCATAAAATCCATCCACACGACGTGCGTCACGCCAATCCGGACGACGTGGTCGTGAACCGAATGCATCGAAAGCTGCGTAATGGTTCCGTGGTCGTGTCGGCTTTGACGGAATTCAAATTGGTCGCGTGTGCGCGACGAATTTGATCCGTATCCGTCGAAATTCCCCGTATCGGCCTCTGTAAAAATTCTCCAATTACTTTGTGCATGCTCGTCAGATTGAGACGAAACTTGCGCCAGCAGGACCGTATCATTTTTTTGGTCCTGTATGCCAAGTTTGGTCCGATTCTGAGACAGTTGATAAAATCACCATTTTGCGGGCCCCACGGTCCCACTCAACGGGCGATTTTGTGCACGGCCCGCCGAAATCCAACTTTGGACATACGGTTGGGTTCGTATCGGAAAACTGGATTCGTAGACATATAGTTTGACGACTTTAGAGACCGTTGACTCTGGCACGCTTTTTGGTGCAAAGTGGATCCAACGGCGGACACCGTTTTTGCCCAAAATTACCGTTTTGCCCCTGTGTCCAGAATTGGACTTAAGGACAGGCAATCCTAGCTAATTTGACTATTCTGAGAACGTTGGTACTATTTATTTCAGCATCCGGAGACTTCTACATGTGTTGACTGATTGTGGCTCATTGAGTGGTATGGTATTATTGGTTTCTCCAGCTAAGGACCTCAGGCAAGTGCACTTTCTGATTGCTTTCGATTCACATTAGTTTTCTCATTTCATGTCTATACATATATCTTGCTGCTTGTTGACACGCTCGTCACACGGAGTAGTCGGAAGGGAAAATATCTTAGTAGACATGTGGACTACCCAGAACTATCCCCGTGTCTTTCGTGAATGCTAGCAGCTGCACACGACACGTGCAGTGAGCCTTATTTACCCCCTAGCCGTTCACATGTCGAAATGGATATTTCACACCACCTAGATAGATGTCTTTTATTTTTCCTTTTCATCTCCACCGTGCCATGTCATCAGTTACTTTCCAGTTTTTATATCTCATATGCTATTTTCATATCTTGTTAATTCTATTATATTTTCGTATTGTCGTCGGTTTGTGTACTTGTTCCATTCCTGACTGGAAACCAACATTTTTCAGGTTTAGCCGCGATCACTAGCATTGGGAAGGCTTGGGTATGCTGAAGTCAACCTAGAAATAGATAGCAGTTGTATCAATTCCATTAAATGTAAAGTCTTGTATTTTCTTTAAATATAATTCTTGTAAATGTTGTAATAAATTTAGAATTGTGAATGAGCATCAAATGTTATTTCTTGAGCATTTATTCTTGCGGGCTTGACAGCGTTCTACCGCCGACTCTGCGGCGTAGGCTGGCTTGGACACGTCTCGTATCCGAAAAGCGGGTGCGGGTCGTGACAGTGTCATCGACCAACTGGCGCTTGAGGCCCTTTGTGAACGGATCTGCCAGGTTCTCCTGACTCCGAACATCAACCACTACAATTATACCTCTTTTGATAAGATCATGTACTGCCCTGTGCTTCAACCGCACAGTCCTCTTCTTCCCGTTGAAGAGGTCATTTGATGCCACCGCCGCAGTCGCCTGGTTGTCACAGTATATCGGTATCGCCGGTATTTGAGCCCCAACCACTGGAAGATCATACATGAGCTCCCGAAGCCATTCTGCTTCATCTGCTGTTTCAAGTACATAGAATTCAGATTCCATGGAGGAACGAGAGAGTATAGTCTGCTTCTTCGACTTCCACGATATAGCAGCTCCACCCAAGGAAAAGACATATTCACCTGTAGATCCCTCGCTTTCCACCTCTGAACACCAGCTAGCATCACTGAAGCCTTCCACTACTGTCGGATACCCGCTGTAGTGCAGTGCATATGTCTGAGTCTTCTTGAGATATCTCATCACCCGCTTCACAGCTTTCCAGTGCTCAACCCCTGGGTTGCTTGTGAACCGACTCAGCATTCCCACGGCGAAAGCTATGTCAGGCCTTGTGGCAGTGGTTGCGTACATCAAACTTTCGATAATGCTAGAATACTCCAGCTGCCTGGCACTTTCCCTCGAGTTTGGCTTCAGCTTCTGATCACACCTGTATGGCGTATCGATCCCTGGAAGATCCTTATACCCATAGCGTGTGAGCATCTTCTCAATGTAGTGAGATTGTGACAGCGCTACTCCAGTGTCTGTCCGGATGATCTTTATGCCCAAGATGACATCTGCATCCCCCAAGTCCTTCATACTGAACTTGGTTGAGAGGAACTTCTTTGTCTCTGTGACACAGCCTATATCCGTACCTAGGATTAGCATGTCGTCCACGTACAGACAAACGATGACTCCTCTTCCATCAGCGAACTTTGTGTAAACACATTTGTCCGTCTCGCTGACTCTGTAGCCGTTTGACCTAATAACTTTGTCAAACTTCTCATGCCACATCTTGGGAGCTTGCTTCAAACCATACAATGATTTTACCAACTTGCAGACTTTATCTTCAAGACCTTTGACGACAAATCCATCTAGCTGTTGCATGTAAATCTCTTCGGTCAGCTCCCCATTCAGGAATGCTGTCTTTATATCCATCTGATGTATCACCAACTTATGTATAGCTGCTAGAGCGATTAACAACCTGATGGTGGTCATCTGAGCTACTGGAGCGTACGTGTCAAAGTAGTCTATCCCATGTTTCTGAGAAAATCCCTTGGCTACCAGTCTGGCCTTGAACTTGTCAATAGTTCCATCTGCCTTCATCTTCTTCTTGAAGATCCATTTACATCCGATGGACTTTTCTCCTTCAGGTAGATCTACCAACACCCATGTGTTATTAGAGGAGATAGAGTCAAACTCGTCATTCACTGCCTCCTTCCAGAAGATAGCATCTCTGGTCTTCATCGCCTCATCATAGGTAAGCGGATCTGCTTCCTCATGATATGTGACAAAGTCATCTCCGAAGTCTTTCGGTCTTCTCGCTCGCTTTGCTGACGGCTCTGCGAGTTCTGGTACAAGAGTTGTTTCATCAACAACAGCTTCTTCTTGGACTACTGGCCCATATGAGATTTCAGTCTCATTTGTACCTACATCATTTTCCGGAATGTCCGAAAGAATAATATTTTTGTCTTTTGCAAACTTGTCTTCAAAGTATTCAGCATCGCGAGATTCGATGATATGATTTGACTTAATATCAAGAAATCTCCTAGCATCACTCTTCTCGGCATACCCCAAGAAGATCGCCTTCGTAGTCCTTGTCCCTAGCTTCTGAATCTTCAGATCTGGGAGCTTCACATACGCCAGACACCCCCATACTCGAATGACATTCAAGTTTGGTCTGACTTTGAACCAGAGTTCATGAGGAGTTACGTCCGAAGTTGCATATGGCACTCTATTCAGAATGAAAGTGGCCGTTAATGCAGCTTCTCTTCAGTAGCATTTTGGAAGGCCTGCAGTAAGCAGCATAGAATTCATTATTTCTGTTAATGTTCGGTTCTTCCTCTCTGCTACTCCGTTGGATTGAGGAGAATATGGAGCAGTAGTCTCGCATATGATTCCATGTTCTTTGCAGAACGATGCAAATTCATGAGACCTGTACTCTCCACCTCGATCACTTCTCAACCTCTTGAGTTGTTGTCCAGTCTGTCGTTCAGCTTCGGCCCTGAACTCTCTGAACTTCTTGAAAGCTTCATCTTTAGACTTGAGCAAGTAGACGAACGCGTATTTTGAGAAGTCGTCGATGAAGGTTATGAAATACTTCATCCCGACCTTCGTGGAGAAATGTTTGAAGTCACAGATATCGGAGTGCACCAATGCCAGAAGATCTGTGCTTCGATTGACCCGATGAAAGGGTTTCCTTGTGATCTTCGTCTGAGCACACACTTCACACTTCTCCACCTTATCCCCACATTTGAAGATAAGTCCTAGACCAGATATTTTGTTAATTCTTTTACAATGAACATGTCCTAGTCTATTATGCCACAACTCAAGAGAATAATCAGAAAATACAACTGCATTAATGTCATCAAACTGGTTGACAAGCTGAATTTTAAACATTCCTTCTGTTTGATAAGCCTTCCCGAAGTATGTTCCCTTCTTGGACATCACCATCTGACCAGCATTGATGTCCATCCTCAAGCCTGCATTGCAGAGCAGGCTCCCAGAGATCAGGTTCTTGGCAATCGCCGGAACATGCTTCACACCTTGAAGCGTCAGAGTGTTCCCAGAAGTGAGTTTCAGCTCCACAGTCCCGATCCCCAGAACTTCAGCTTGGGCCTGGTTCGCCATGACAACCTTCTCAGATATCGGCTGGTACGTGACGAACCATTCCTTGCCAAAACAGACATAGCAAGTCGCACCAGTGTCTATCCACCAGTCAGAGTCAACCCCCACAGTTGTGACCTGTGCGATCATAGCAACAATGTTAGAAACCAATGAAACCTTATTAGGCTCACCTTTTTCTGATTGTTTTGGCTTGGATCTGCATTCATTCTTGTAGTGGCCTTTCTTGCCACAATTGTAACAAGTCACGTGGGACTTAGTCTTCTGTTGCTTGAATGAAGGACCCTTCACTTTTAGATTAGTCAAGTCCTTCTTCTTGGGATGAGAAGCCGCCTGCTTCCCCTTGGGATCTCTCGTCTGCACTAGATTGGCTTTAGCCAACTGTTTGGACAGAGTGTCCACCTTCTGTTGGGAACGCATCTCGTCCTCAACATGGATCTCTTGAAGTATATCTCCTAAGCTAATGTCTAGCTTCTTTCTGTGCATCCTTGCATAGAAGGTACTCCATCCAGCAGGAAGTTTTGAGACGATCCCTCCAACGACAAACTTGTCGGGAAGGGGCATCTCTTCATCTTCCAGTTTCTGACGTAGCTTCAGAAATTCCTTCACCCGTGGCAACATGGACTTCTCGTCCTCAAAGAGCAATTTGTGATATTTTTCAACCACAAATATTTTGCTCCTGTTCCTGTCTTCTTCATATAATTTTTCCACAGACTCCCATATGTCTCTGGCAAGTTCCTTCTTCAAGTAGGATTCTGCCAGGGAGTCTTCCATAGCATTCAGGATGAGAAGCCTGCAGATGCTATTTTCCCTTCTCCATTTGGCCTGGAGTTTGGTAGCCGCATTGATTGCGGCAGTAGATCCAGTGTCTGGAACAGAGGATTCTTCCTCCAACAGAACATGATCAACGTCTTTTAGTTGAAGAGTTAGATAAACCTTTCTCTTCCAGACTTGATAATGCTCTCCATCGAACTTTTCCAACTTACAGTAGTCCGATTGGACGAGCGAAACATTAATGTTTTCCATCTATAAGGATCTTGCTTTGAGATTGTTAGTCTCGGGGCTTGATCAAAGATGATAAAACAGATGCAACAGAGATCTACGATGATACAAAAACCAAATAACCCGATTACAATATGGAGGAGGAAAATAGAGAAGAGAAGATCTCTCGTTCTTCCTTGCAAACGTGTTGCAATTGGGACAGAACGAGTTACAATAATCTAGAGAAAGATGAGAAGAAAAAAAATGCTGGGGTGTCAAAACACCGTTGCTCAAAGCAAGATTCGCCCCACACGAATTGCTTCCAGGAACCAGCAAGTTGGAGAACTTGTGGAACGCTCGAAGTCACCTCTGTTCTGACTCCTCGGATGGACTTGCAATGGCGGCAGCAGCTCTCTCTCTCTTTCTCCTTTTCTGACTTATATTTTCGAAGTACCCACAAATGAGGCCAGAAGAGAGTATATATATATATATAGAGGGTGAAAACCCTAGCCGCCTCTTCAGTTATGGAAAGATTGAATCAAATCCCAAAAAGATAGCAACGAGATTAATTCAAATCCCACAAAGATAGCAACGAAATTTAATTCAAATTCCACAAAGATAGGATCTGAATTAATTGCATTAAATCAGTCTTTCCATAACTGACTTGTAGTCTGCACAGTCAGCGGAACCCTCCATACGGCAGCAGTAGCCTGGCCGCATGAGCCTCATGGCCGCATGGACCGCATGAGCCACATGGACCGCATGGGCCTCATGGGCCGCATGACTGCTGATGTGCTAAGTGCGCCAACAAAATGCCACATTACGCCTCATGAGCCCATGAGCCCGAGCTCGAGTCGCTAAGCCCCAAAAGGGCTTAGCTCCAAATGGAATTAATCCAAGAGAATGACAAAAGCATTAATGCTTAATCCTTGGAGCCTTATTCTTACCTCCTAGTAAAACTACCCACATGGTTCCCTCCTTAGGGTCACCACCCCATGTGCATCTCTCAACAACACAACCAAGTATATATGTTGAGATAACCCATGGTGCATTTTCGATGTGGGACTAAAATTTTACAAGGCATGTTGAGAGCAAGCTCTCTCCATGTAAAGAAAGCACCAACATTTGGCACGTGTCAATTTTTTGTTGAAAGGTGAACAAATATCCTAGTTTTTGTGGGTGAACAAAAATGGACTCATACTTCCAACGCTGCTTACTAAACAAATACTACCGCAACATAATTCGGCATTTTTTAAAAAAAAATAATTCGGCATATAGAAGCAACCAAACAGGCTAAGATGTTTTCGGCTCTAGCTTTAGGCTAAACAAAACTATAGTCTATTTTTGTTAACATACCAAAACTTGTGTGACGTTCACAATTTGACTCAATCAGTCGCGTATCAATATCAAATTACTCTATTTTTAATTTAATTTATTTCACCTCATAATAATAAAAAATACTTATTTAAATTGATACCTGGTAACCCTTAAATAAAATGGTGAATATTACACAAGTTGGGGTGGTTGAATAGAAACCAAAAAAATTCGTATAAGATAATATATTATATGTAAATTATGAATGAGATAAAAAGTTTGCAGAAATACAAAAGAAGAAATAATGCACTTATGTCGTCAATAGCAATGACGACATGAGCATATTTTTAAGTAAATTAAAGAAATGAAACAAAAATGGGTCCAATGCGTCATTAACATTGGCGAGATTTTTTTTTTTTTGGGTAACTAGCTAGTGTTATTCCGTCAATACTAATGGCGACATGGTGCATTATTAGTTTGCGTGTTGGGTTGTTGCATTTACATGCATGCCATGTGAGTTGCTTGTTTGCATTTGCATACATCCTAGTTTGCATTGCGGGTTGCTAGCTGGCTAAGTTGCATCTCGTGTAATGTTTGCATGCATTTGTCTTTTTTTTTTTTTTTAACTCTTTAAGTCGCCAATGCTGTATGCGACTCAATAACATTGGCCATATAGGCTGCTTTTTTTTTTTTACTCTTTAAGTCGCAAATGCTATTGACGACTAAGTAACATGGGCAATATAAGCTGCAAAAAACTTCAAAAAAATATAAAACCTAAAAATAAATCTAAATGCCATTAGCAATAGCGATATAGTACTCACATCGTCTTTACTAGTTGCGACATGAGTACAGTCATTAACTCATTGCTAATGGTGGTCCATCACTTTTTTATTTAAGGAAACTGATTATCTTGTTAAAATTTAGTTATAATATATTATCTTATATAAAATTTTCTGAATAAAAATAGGCTAAAAAATCCACAATATATATGACTCATTGAATATTTTATTGTGCCTTTAAGCAATAAAAAAACGTGTTTCAGGACTGGACGATAATTGTTTTCAGACCTATTGATCTATAGTGGTGGCCACGTGTGAAAGTACTTGAGAATATGTCCAAAAGCTATGGGTTCTAAGTAGAAAAATGTACATCATTCACTATGTCACTTTAGTTCTTAATCATAGAATACACGAATATTGACATCCAGGTGGACACTTGCCACATGCCTAGAAAAAAAGGGTAAACTAGTAATTAAGATATAATAGAAAATTCGATCCCACTTTAGCAAATTTACAGGAAAATGCAATTACATAATAAATTGCAGGTTCAAGTTTTAATAGGAAAAAAAAAAGAGAAAGTTATTCTTAACATTTGTGTTATTGTGCAACTTAAAATTCATGTTGAATTATTGTAATTTTTAGGAGAGCTCTAATTTGGATCCAAGATGATTCCAACATACAACTAGTAGATCGTATGTTGTTAAACTATATGTATGGACCATGTTTACATTGAAAATTGTTGGCTCTGCATTTTATTATCAGCTAGTCGAATAGTTTAATTATGTAGAATTTGTATATATTTGTGACGATAAACTATTATCGATCGACCCACTAATAAAAGTCAATTATAAAGATAAACAACTATTGTAAATATGTCTTGAGATTGTTGTCTTCAAACCTTGTTACAAAAGTTATTTGATGACGGTATTTTACTTTTGTTAAAACGTGGGAAAAAAAAGATATTTGAGTCAATACCAACAAAAGGGCTTACATTTTTTTTAAAAGTACTTCCTTTCATTTTTTTGTAAAATTTTAAAATTAAATTGAATTTGAAGTTTCAATAATTTTTGCAACCACAATTTTAAATCATAAACCTACTCTCTTATGCAACGCAAGTATTAATATCTTTTATCATTTTTTTCAGCATTATGACTTTGAATTAATTTTTAAAGAAAATTGAGAACCATAAATATTATAGAATATGATCAAGTAAATTTATTTATTTTTATATTAGTATAATGAGAAGACAAATTGTTTGGACAAATATTGAAATGTTTAGAAAATGTCTTTATTAAATTTTACTAGCATATGTGCACGTGTCTTCCTAATTATTAAGTTGTCCTTATTAAAATTAATGAACTATTTTTAATTAGTATAAATACGTAAGAGTATTTTTAAAATTCAAAAGTTTTACCATCTAAAATTTTCTATTATATGGTAGAATAGATTTTATTCATCTTGTTTGGTTACCAAAAATATTCATCTATGTTTTTGCCAAAAAAGGAAAAGGCCCATCCCAAGTGGGGCCCACAAATCAATTAATTGATCTGCTTTTCTTTTTCAAGTGGGTGGGGTCTACACAAGAAACATAAAAGCGTGTCGGATAATTGTAGAATCTGGAAGACGACACATCAAGACAGCAGTACGACGGCATTTCACACAAAACCCCCTGTGAACATCCTAGATTCCAAATCCAGCACTTACATTCTTACCTAATGGTCAAAACTGCCCTTCTCCTCCTCCATGCATCCATCTAGAGCTATTGGACCCGCAAAACCCAGACCCATAATTCGACTTTGGAGTGTTTTAAAAATCAGACTGGACCGGCCGGTTCAACAGTTAATCTGCGAACAGCATGTCGGATCAGTATTGGCTCATTGTTTTTCAAAAATCAGTTATAAATAAATATTTTTGTAAACATTAGTGTCGAGTAGAGAATGAATTTGGACCACATATGTTAACTCATTAGTTGAACTATTGGTTGAACCGATTTGTAACGCCTTGCTCAAGTCGATTTTCAGTTCAACTTTTTAAAACACATCACTAATGTACTGTACACTAACGAAAAGAGACAATAATGGTCTTATATTTTTATTACTGAGTAGTCGAGTGTAACCATCGTCTTGACTTGCAATGTTTTTTTTTTTTTTTTTAATATTAGTTAGGTTTGTATATAATTAAAACGGACTGGCTAATTAGCGTTTAGACTCTGAATTTTATACTACTTTAGAGATTAAGTCCTCACATGTCAAATTGAAATTTGTAGACCTTGTATTTTTTTTCGTTTTTCCATTATATCCTCTCTAACATATATATATATATATATATATATATATATATATATATATATATATATATATATATATATATATATATATATAAATTAATTTTTTTTATTAGGCATGAAGTAGGGGTGAGTATTCGGTTCCAACCGAACCGAAAAACCGAAAATCGAATTGGACCGAAACCGAATAAGCAAAACTGAAACCGAACCGAATTGATCAATAACCGAACCGAACCGAATTAAATCGGTTCAATTTTCGGTTTATTCGATTTTTGGGTTTATTTGTATTTTTTTGTTAATATATATAATAACTAAATATACCTAGATATATTTATTATATACCTCTATATATATATATATATATATATATATATATATATATATATATATATATATATATATACACACTAAATTTTTTTATTTGGTTTTGGATCGAAACCGAAACCCAAAACCGAAACCGAAACTGAATAAAAAAATTTAGTATTTTCAAAACCGAAACCGAACCGATTTTTTAAAACCGAACCGAATCTCTTATTCGGTTCGGTTTTCGGTTCAAAATCGAATAATGCTCACCCCTAGCATGAAGGGATGGTATAATAGGAAAAAAAAAGTAACAAAAATATAAAAAATTAGTGTCTAAAAATTATAATTGGACATGTCAGGACTTAAACTCTAAACTGATATAAGTCTTCTTAGCCCAACAAAAACATCGAAAAGAAAATGCAGCTCCAGATTGGCCTCAAAAAAAATATCAGCCTCCTTACTTAATTAGGCCGAAAAAACCTGCCAATCAATGACTGACACGTGATCACGATTTTAGCCGCGTTTGAAACCGCTGTCTCACCTATTGTTTAAACAATACATGTACATGATAAGAGTAACGGGTCGGGTATTTCACTATCCGGTCTGATCCGGCAGCAGCTGGTCGCCTGGACCCGAGCTCGTAATTTACCGAGCGGCGGAGTCGTTCGAGGCGGCTAGGGTTCGGTCATTATCGGTCCATTTCCTCTATTACCACCCGGATTTGACCCGACTATGAACCAAATTTGAGCCCATCCTGGATTCCGGCACTCGACTGATTCGCGGGCTAAACTCGGGATGCCAATCCGCCACAGACCTCGAACCCCGCACCGGCACCAGCCGGTCAACCGGAGTCCATTCCACCGGCTGCAGCCAGTCAACCGACTTTGAAATTTACGCCTCGCGTTAATTTCGAGCGAATTTAATCTCGGACCTTCGTAGAAGTAGTAAGAAGTAGCAGAAGTAGCTGTGGTTAAAAAATTTGGTCCTCATTTCGGAATAATTTCATTCCCATTTGTAGAGTCTCTCTCTCTCTCTCTCTCTCTCTCTCTCTCCTTTCTTCTTCTTCTTCTAGCTGCTTCCTAATCGATGAACCGTTCGATTGGTTCGGGAACTTCTGGTGATCGAGTTCTATCGTTCGATCAGTGAGGCGATCGAGTTCGTGGAGCTGATCAGTAGCGATTCCTCGAGTTTTTGACCTGATTTGGTTATTGATGGTTATCGAATCGGTGAGTTTCTCTATCTTTATGATTTTGTAGAGAGCGATCTGTTTGATCATGAATTTTCTGTATAATTTTGGTATTTTTGTGATTTTATCTAGTTATTGTTACTTTTTCTTGCAGTATTTTGATTTTTTTGGGGGTATTTTTTGTGTCGATATTTGGGGGTTTTGAATTTTTGGGACGTTAAGTTGATGTTTTCTGCAAAAGAAATGATTTTTCGAGCTATGATCGTTCTAGACCAAGAACGATTTTCGATTTTTTTTTTTTTTTTTCATTTTTAGGTTAACATGCATAAGTCTATGCTTAAAGCTCAGCAACGTTATATAATGATAAGAAAGTTTCTATCTTTAGCTGAAGCCTATGCTTAAATCTTTGTAACGTTTATAGTTTGTGTTCCGATATCGATCTTTTTTCTTACTGTGGCAGACCAACTCCCTGCTGATCGATACTATGTGCTGTGAACCGCCGCCTTCTTCCACCATGAACAACCACCCGGCCGTCGAGACCGAGGACTCCTTCTCCAACCTCCTCGAGCTGGCCGCGAACAACGACCTCGACGGCTTCAAGCGGTCCGCCGACCGCGACCCGTCGGCTGTGGACGAGGTTGCCCTCTGGTACGGTCGCAAGAAGGGGTCCAACCTGATGGTGCTCCAGCACCGGACCCCACTGATGGTCGCCGCTACCTACGGAAGCTTGGAGGTCCTCGCTCATATCGTCTCGGAGCTGGTGGTGGATGTCAACAGGAGCTGCGGCGAGGATGGGGTCACCGCCCTCCACTGTGCAGCTTCCGGCGGCTCCGAGAACGCCGTCCAAGCGGTCAAGATCTTACTGTCCGTCGGAGCGGATCGTAAAGCGGAGGACGCCAACGGGCTCCTGCCGGCCGACGTGATCGTTGTCTCGCCCCGGCTCCTGGCCGTCAAAGTCGCTCTTGAGGAGCTGCTTGGGGGTTGTTCCGGAGTTGACCATTGTTCTCTCCCTTGCTCGATTAGCAAGGCTGCCCCCAACTCTCCGCCGCCCTCGTTGTCTCCGGAGGACGGTGTGTCACCGTTGTCGAACTTGACTTCGTCCCCGAGGACCGTGAAATTTCCTGAGCTTCAGACATTGACTGCTGGTCCGGAGAAGAAAGAGTATCCGGTTGACCCGTCTCTTCCGGACATCAAGAACAGCATCTACACGACGGATGAGTTCCGCATGTTCTCGTTCAAGGTCCGGCCGTGCTCTCGTGCTTACTCGCACGACTGGACCGAGTGCCCTTTCGTTCATCCGGGGGAGAATGCTCGAAGGCGTGATCCAAGGAAGTATCACTATAGCTGCGTCCCTTGTCCCGACTTCCGGAAAGGGGCGTGTCGGAGGGGAGACTTGTGTGAGTATGCACACGGGGTGTTTGAGTGCTGGCTCCACCCAGCCCAGTACCGCACTAGGCTTTGCAAGGACGGGACGAGCTGCAATCGGAGGGTTTGCTTCTTTGCTCACACAAACGAGGAGCTCCGCCCTTTGTATATGTCCACAGGATCCGCTGTGCCTTCTCCTAGGTCATCTGCCTCTGCTGCCATGGAGATGGTGGCTGCAATGGGTCTCATGCCTGGTTCTCCATCATCTGTTTCAGCTGTCATGTCGCCCTTTACACCGCCGATGTCACCTTCTAATGGCCTTTCCCACTCTACACTTAACTGGCCGCAACCTAACGTGCCCACACTGCATCTTCCTGGGAGCAGTCTCCAGTCCAGTAGGCTGCGCTCATCTCTTAGTGCTCGAGACATGCAGGTGGATGATTACTCACTGATGCAAGATTTTGAGGCCCAGCAGCTGATCAATGATTTTTGCCTATCCAGGCTCGGTACTCCCTCCGCTGGGAATCGATCTGCTCGGTCTAAGACATTGACACCATCAAACCTTGAGGATTTGTTCACTGCCGAGATTGCCTCGTCTCCAAGGTACAATTCAGAGCAGGGGGTTATGTTCTCTCCATCCCACAAGACTGCGATCCTGAACCAGTTCCAGCAGCAGCAGCAGCAGCAGCAGCAGCAGAGCCTTCTCTCGCCAATCAATACCGGAGTGTTCTCTCCCAAGGCCGTTGATCCCCAGCAGATGCCGGGTCATAACTCGCTCCTGCAGGCCTCCCTGGCAATATCTTCACCAGGCCGCATGTCACCCCGGGGCATTGAGCCAATCTCCCCGATGAGTTCACGTTTAGCTGCTATTGCTCAACGGGAGAAGCAACAACACACTCTTCGTAGCCTGAGCTCCCGTGATTTAGGATCAAGCAGCTCTGCCATCCCTGGTGCATCCATGAGCTCTTCGTTGTCCAAGTGGGGCTCGCCATCTGGAGCAGCTGATTGGGGTGTGAATGGTGAGGAGCTGGGTCGTCTCAGGCGGTCATCTTCCTTTGAGCTTAGGTCCGGAGGTGAGGAGCCTGACCTGTCTTGGGTCCATACTCTGGTGAAGGAATCCCCTCCAGAGAAACCTGTTAATACTGCGGCGTCGGCAGTGGCCGTGACTGGTGCAGTGACGACTCATGTTGGCACTGCAGCATTGGCACCTGCTACTGGTGGTGAAGGTTCAAGTTCAGTCACCCCTTTGGATGGTAATGATCAGGCTGTTGCCCTTGGTGCTTGGCTGGAACAGATGCAGCTGGAACAGTTGCAGCGGGATCAGATGGCAGTTTAGTGCAATGCTAAATTCTACAAGTTCTTTTTGGAGTGGTCATGAGTAGCTGCAAATGACCCTTAGTAAATAGTAATTTTTTGGTTAGTTGGAAAGGGAGGGCATCAAGAAGGGAGGAGGGGAGGTAAAATTTCAATATTCATTTTCATTTAAAAAGTATTTCTTTTTACATCAAGCAGAGTTCAGACAGGTAAAATGGAGGGAGTTTATCTCTTGGGTAATGCAAGGTTTTCCCTGGTAAATTGCTCCCCCGATACCATTTAATTTTCATGTGGCTTTTTCCTTGGATCTCTAAAGACGAGCTATATATTTCTTTGCATTGAAACTTGTCTAGCTTTTTGTTTTTTTGACTTGACCTGCCCTTTCGTCAATTATGATATTAATTGTTATGTTGGTAAACTCTAGTCCTATCTAAAAGAAGGATGAAAACCATATACTGGTCTTGGTTGTCCACTTTTATCTTGCAATGGTGAATCGGTGATGGTGAAGAATAGCAGGTATTAATTCGAGTTGTCTCAACCGATTCTTTAAAATATTGTTGTTGCCGAATACCCAGCAACAAGAACTGGTCATAGGTATTGTATATCGTGTATTGTTGAATTCAAGTTTAATGCTATTGTTTCATAATTCATTATTTTTAATAGTCATCCCTCTTTTGCTCTATGTTTTATACTTGCAATTGCATTTGCTCTTTTGTTTGAATTCTCATTAAATTTGCCTGAGGTAATGTGTGCCAAAGCTCTTGTTCAATCTTTTAGAGAACATTGGCATGGTTTTTGGGGAGTCATATACCAGAAAACGGTTACTGGAGATTGGATGTGTTGGGAGATGGGATACTGTTTACTGTAGTATTCGGTGTCAGACTCAAGACTAGTAACACTTATTAGTCTCACCATTAGTTTAGGGCTCTCACTTAGAGACAACTTTGATAATTTGATGTCAAACCAGCATGCAGTGTGGGAGCTTCTTGTTTCAGAAAATGTTGTCGGTAGTTTGGTATTTGTGGACAGCAGGGAAGTCTAGGTCTTCTGTATCAGGATGCGTAAGATAATCTTTGAACATCTCACAGAGACTTCCACAAGAATTTGGTTTGCATGTGAATAGGGATTGGCTAAAGTTGTCTTAGTGTTTCCTTTTCTGCAGGTAGGACAGCCTAGTTGTATTTATCCATTGTAGCAGAAATTTAAATTTTTGAACAGCCTCTCGATGATGCTCCTCCGTAGTTGTTACTTGGGCCTTCCCTATACACACTGGAGATGTTAGCCATCCTCACGACTTTCCATTTGTGAAACTAATATTTGTGAAAACTGATGAGTTCTTTACTTTTCTGGCCTTGCCTGTACCCACCAAAGATCTTAGCCATCCATATGCCACCCTCCTCCACAAACTAGCATTTATGAGTACTTTTTTGGAACTGTTAGTAGCCATCCATTGACTGTGTTGCTGACTTGCTCTTATGAACTTGGGGCTTCCCTATACACACTGGAGATCTTAGCCATCCATGCCACTTTCCGTTAGTCAAACTGATATTTGTGGAAACTGGTGAGTTATTTACTTTTCTGGCCTTGCCTGTACCCACCAAAGATCTTAGCCATCCATGCCACCCTCCTCGATAAACTAGCATTTGTGAGAGCTGATGATCATTTTGAGCTGTGAGTTGCCAGCCATCGACTGTGTTGCTGCATTGCTCTTATGAACTCAAATGTTACTCAGCCTAATTTGGAACGTCAAGCTGAAAATGTATCTTTGCATCGGGCCTGTGTTACGATATTAACTGTGTCAAAAGCTGGTATCAAGCACAAAAAGGGTAAAAAAAATTAAAGGCGTGCCGTCAATTTTTGCCTCAAGGATGTATAGGAGGCACAGAAGATTGGTTGCTTGTGAAGATACCGTATGATAGATGATGGAAGCATTCTATGTGCAATCTTCGCCTTATAATGGTAGGGAGGAGAGGTGCATATTGCTACTTGCGTTCGTGCTTAAACAATAATGCCAAAAGTTGGGTCTACCTACCCAACCCCTTCATGGTGATGATTATGAGGGGCTTGGGTTGGAGTCACTTGACCGGGAGACAGAAGGATGTTTCGATGAGAGGGGTGGTTGCAATCCGTTTTAGAAATATGAGTGGTAAGTAGTTTTACTGAAAGTTCATCTTGATCTCTCCTCGATTTGTCTCGTCAGTTAGTTTGTTCATAATTTCACGATTACGTGTCATGATTCCTGCAATATACAAGTAACCATCAGTTTAGATTTGGAAACCAGGACTATTACAGGTACATCCTGCTGGTGTTTGGGACAAGTTGGAGGTGATGGCAAATGAAAGGAACATCGGTCTGGTCTTGGGGATACAAATCTCGGTGACTTGTTCTTTCGTTGATCCTGGTATTTGTTTCTTAGCAATAATATTTTGAACATATTCCTTCAATTGTGTTGGATAATGTCATGTTATACTGATTATTGCAACTCCAAACAAAATTAACCAGAGGTCTGAGATCTTGGGGCCAAAGACTAGAAATGGGCAATATCATTATTGGCTTTTTTTGAGTATGTAGCCCGTGCTCAATGTCACCATCCAATCTTTCATGAAGTGCCTTTACTTCGAGTGAATGCATGGAATCTCTATTCCGTATTTAGACCCGGGTGAACAATGAAAACATGGACAGTTGCTCTGCAAATTTATTCATGGTCTCTGGGTCCTACCTGACCTTTATTACTCACTGGTGCAATCAATATGGGGCATGGTTTTAGTTGGTTTGATTGCCTGCATTGAACGAACTGAGAGAAATAACAGAAAATTTCTTATGGTTATGGATGGAGGAAATTGTGAAGAATGGCAGTGGGAAGATATTTGGAAAAAAGTTTTTTTCTAAGGGCACCACAAAATCTACTTGGGGGCAGCCCTTACTTGGGGGCAGCTCAAGCAGGTGGAGATTTTGCTGGGGGGCACCCAAAATTTGCTTGGGGGCAGTCCAATATTAGGATTTTTCTCTCTCCTCTCTCCTCCTCCTCCTCCTTCTCCTTTCTCCAGCAACACTCGCTTGCATTAATGGCGATCGGAGGGAAGCACGCGTCGACGAAGCTACTGACCCTCTTCCTCCTCGTCCTCGGCTTGGCCCTCCTCGTCGACTTCTTCTGGGTCTCCACCTCCCCTTTCTCCCACTACTCTCGCCAAGGGCAGTGCCGACCAGGTTTAGTTTCCTCCACGCTCACCGCCCTCCTCTCCTCCCGGATCCGCTCACCGCCCCTCCCCCTCCACCTCTGGCACTCGGCTGCTGCTGCTACTTCTTCTTCTCCGAGGACTGCCAACATGCTGGCAGTCCTAACATATGGACTGCCAGTAAGTTTGCAGTCCTAACATATGTTAGGACTGCCAGCATGTTGCAGTCCTACTTGCTGAAAAAAATTGGGCTAGTTCCAAGTAAGACTGAAAAAAAATTGGGCTAGTCCCAAGTAAGAAAATGGATGGCAAACTTGTAATTTTTTTTGAACATTTTTGGGCTAGTCCCAAGTAAAAAAGTGTGGTGTCCTTAGAAAAAATTTTGGAAAAATTGCATAAGGGATGGGATGCCAACTCCCTTGGTGGGAGGTAGTGGGAGGAGTTGGGCATCAACAGAGTTGGTGCCCTCTCGAGAGGGACGGAGGGAATACGGAGGGAATAGGGGTTGTGGGCCAATTTCCGTGATGCCTACGAGTACGGCACCAACTAGTTTTTTTTTTTTAAATGAAAATTTGTTACTGGCTCTTGTTATTTCTTTTTTTTTCAAATGACAATTATCTAGGATGCGGGGCTTGTTAGACGCCAGCTCCAATGGCACCACATTGTCAAGATATTATGCTACGGCTTGCTACTATTATGGATCGAGATATTAGACAAATCCAGACTTTCAGGTCTCCAATATATATATATATATATATATATATATATATATATATATATATATATATATATATATGTATGTTAGTCCCTTGACGAACAATCGATGGAAAAAACACGAGTTCAGAAACAATTGTAAAGACAATGTTTCTGGCAACAACACCCTAAAGAAGGTGATGTTGTATTACGAGAATCTAAAAAGATTATTTCGTAATGTTTCTCGAAGGCAACAGAACCGTATAACTTCTAAAGAGAAGCGACGGTATTCTCGAAGGCAACCGAACCGTATTACTTCTAAAGAGAAGCGACGGTATTCTCGAAGGCAACAAGAGATGATCAACAACAGTTGAGTCTCAGATTCTCGAAGGCAACAGAAAGAGGGAGGAAGAAGAAGAACGGATCTCGCTGGGGTGTAGAACACCGGCGCTCAAAGCTATACCCGCAGTACGGATAAGCTCCCAGGAACCAGCAAGTTCCGGAGAACTTCTGGAACGCTCGTAAGTCAATATTTGAGACTTGAACGGGCTTCCTGGACTTTACAGACTCCATTTTCTCTCTTCTTGGTGCATCTTTCAAAGGAGACCAAGGGGCTCTATTTATAGAGTGGAGTTGAGACTTCACCTCTTCTCCTATCCGATGTGGGACTAAAATACCAATACTCAAAAACAGAGTTTGATATTTTAGATCATCCCACAATCAGCATAGAAGTGTGCCAGTCCACGCCTACCCCCCGAACACTCCCGTGCATACACGAGACATCCTGGAGTCCGTGTCCGTGTCCGAGTCCGAGTCCGCACAACAAAAATTAACTTTCATCCTTGTTGGATTTAATCCTTTTTTCCTTCTAGAAAAATACTTCCACATGGCACAAGCTTGTGTCCCACTACACCTCATGTGCACACCTCAACACAAGCAATGCATTATATTGAGATACTCACCATTTGGTGTAGCCGATGTGGGACTATCTTTTCTAGTCCAAAGGCAAAAACACCAACAATCCCCCACATATCTCAATATATGGGTTGAGCGTTCCCCACAGTGATTGTCCATCATGCATTAGGAGAGATGTCGCTACGACTTGAATCTTTCCGCATAGGTTAAATAACAGCATGATACAAGAATGGACTAAGCCTTGAATTCTGCACCATAACTGCAATTCTTCCTACTCACATAATGACATCAACTGTGCTTCTGGCTGCACATTGAAGGCCTTGTGCCAGCCTGGTTTCAGTGTATAATTTTGGGCGTCTACAAACTTACCCTCAAGAGACGGCCTGATATCTCTTTCCATACACTATAGGTGAGTTCTTTATAAAGAGTCATGGCATGAAGCATTGCGCTTCTTTGCGGTGCTACGCCGCTATGACATGGCTTAAAGTCGAGGTTTTACCCCACCTGGGTACCTCATCGTAGTGTCATACTACTGTAGCATGAGGTCACAAGCCCCTTTGTAGTGCCAAACTACCCAGCATGAAGCCTTGCGCTTCCGTGCGGTGTTACGCCGCTATGACATGGCTTGCAAAGTCGAGGCTTTATCCTACCTGGTACCTCTTCGTGGTGTCATGCCACTGTAACATGAGGACATCGTCCTCTTTGTAGTGCTGTCTACCTCTCTTTATTACGATTATCATACAGCATTAGGCTACCTGCCTATTTGCGGTGCTACTCCGCTGTGACTTAGCTTGCAAAGCCGAGGCATTATCCCTACCTGGGAACCTCATGGTGGAGTCATCCCACTGTAGCATGGAGTTTCACTCCTTGTAGTGCTGCTCTACCGTGCTTCCTGTAAAGCACACCAGGCATTCACTCTGCCTGAGAACTCATTAAGGCGTTTAAGCCAACCTTTCCACAGGATCCGTTTTCCGCAGAAAACAATAGTAGACAACAGTGGTTGTAGGTCCGTAACCTCTCCATGTCACATAGGACAAGTACCCACCGTTCCTGATATTCTTCTGGTTAATAGTCCTCCCTTGAACCAAAAGCTAGATGCCTAGTAGATTTCTCTTTGAACTAATAGCATAAAACTTTATGGTAGGAATGTAATAACACAATATCAGAATGCCTTCAAGCCCATTTTACAAGCTGTGTCATCGACCAGCTGGCGCTTGAGGCCCTTGGTGAACGGATCCGCCAGGTTCTCCTGACTCCGAACATCAATCACTGCAATGACGCCCCTTTGATGAGATCGTTCACTGCTCTGTGCTTCAACCGCACAGTCCTCTTCTTCCCGTTGAAGAGTTCATTTGATGCCACTGCTGCTGCCGCCTGGTTGTCACAGTATATCGGTATTGCCGGTATCTGAGCCCCAACCACCGGAAGATCATACATGAGCTCCCGAAGCCACTCTGCTTCATCTGCAGCAGCATCCAATGCAAAGAATTCAGATTCCATGGAGGAGCGAGATAACATAGTCTGTTTCTTCGACTTCCACGATATAGCAGCTCCGTCCATGGCGAATACGAATACACCTGTGGAATACTCGCTCTCCATATCTGAACACCAGCTAGCATCACTGAAGCCTTCCACTACTAACGGATCTCCGCTGTAGAAAAGTGCATATGTCTGAGTTTTCTTGAGATATCTCATAACACGCTTCACAGCTTTCCAGTGCTCAACGCCTGGATTGCTAGTGAACCGACTCAGCATTCCCACTGCAAAAGCTATGTCAGGCCTTGTGGCAGTAGTAGCGTACATCAAGCTTCCGATGATGCTAGCGTACTCCAACTGCCTGACGCTTTCCCTCAAATCTGGCTCCAGCTTCTGATCACTCCGGTACGGTGTATCAATAAAAGGAAGATCTTGATACCCGTAGCGAGTGAGCATTTTCTCAATATAATGAGATTGTGACAGCGCTATTCCAGTGTGTGAAACCCAGTATTCCGTAGATCTTTTTAAATAGAATTTTTGTGTTATTAAATAAAACGTTTTCAAAATTATTATTATTAATATTATAATTATTAATTATTTTTGGTTGAAAAGTGATTTCGAAATTATTTATTAACATGGACTTTTGGATTTTTGGACCCAGACCCGAGTCCGAGCCCAGACCCAGGCCTGAGCCCAACCCTTTCTTTCCCAATTCTTTTCTCGCTTTAAACAAATGATGGACTTGGTAATAATAATAAAAAAAAAATAATAAATTTTATGGTGGAGAACTGGTCCCGAAGGACCAGTGGGTATTTCCTGGAGAAGTGGTAATTTCCCTTCCCGAACTTTTCTCTCCTCCACTACTCTCGAACTACCAACTCCTCTTTTAAACTCACATCTTCACACGTTCTCCTCAACAGAACCGACTCCCCACAACTCTCAACAAAACACTCCTCTCTCTCTTCTTTCCCATTTTCTTCCTGGAGAACCATTCTCAACCTATATCTCTCTCTCTCTCTCTCTCGGTTTATTTCTCTGTGGAGGAAAACCCATTTTTCCGAACCCCCTTCCCGAGGCCGACGACCTTCTCCGGCGTGCCCCGAGCCCGCGCAGCACCCGAGCTCCGCGAGCTTCTCCGCGCGCGTGCACCCCATCCCGCGCCGCGTCCGCCGCCGTTTCCTGAGGCCGGCGACCCCCTGCGGCCGACCGCCGCCGTTCCCGAGGCCGGCGACCGCATCCCGACCGCCCCTCCGCGAGCGCCGCCTTCCGCGAGCTTTCCGCGGCCGACCGCCGTCCGTGGCCGACGCCTCCGCGCCGCCCCTCTCTGTCCAGCCGCCGCGTCAGCGACCTCCTCGGCCGACAGCACCCGTGCCGTCGGTGCCTCGCTGCTGTCCAGCGCCTTTCCCGCGGTTCTTTGCTGTCCCCGTCGGCGATCCCGCTGTCCGTGGACTCTCCCGCTGTTCGGGAACTTCGACCTGCTGCCGACTTAGTTCGGATTTCTTTCCCGAGATTTTCCCGCGGCTCCCCGCCAACGGAAACTGGTAATTTCTGGATAGTCACAGTTCGTCCCCCGTAGAGTCGATGATGATAGATCGGTCCCCGGTTCCCTCTCGGGAATCCGGTTAGCTGCGTTAAAATTTTCGTTAGCTGCGTTAGTTTGTTTTCCTGTGTTTTACTTGCTGGGTTGGCGTGAATTGGTTGATTTTGGATTCCCGAACTTTTCGGGAATTATTCGGTGGAATTGGAAATTATGTCTGTGGTGTTGGAATTATTTTGGTGGATATTTCTGTGGATTATTTTGGGTTGGAAATATTTGCAGGAGTTTGTTGGCGCACTTCCCAGTTTTGGGTTTGTCCCGAAATAGAGGAAGTGCTGCCCAAATTTTTACAAAACTATATTTTTATTAATTTCAAAACTGGCTTTCGAAAATGAATTTCTAAAACCGATTTTCGGGCGACGACCGTATCGGTCTGTGGGCCCCGGCGAAATGCAAACGCACCGGTCCGACCGAACGTTGTGGTATTAGCCGAATTTTGAGGAATGGACCGAGTCTGACTCTTAGCTTTCTTTTAATTATTTTAATTAATATTAGGTTATTTATTATTAGATATTTAAATTTCTGCACTTTAATTTTAGTTAAGTCTTTTTATCTTATTTAATGTAAAAGGAAAATTGTACAGGGCATAAGCCCACCCTAGGACCATTAGCTGTGCCACTGTATTGTGTAGCGTAGTTTATTTTATTTTTTCTTTTTCTGGTGGATGTGATTTGGGTGGTTTTTTGGTTAGTCGCATAAATCGTAGATTAGATCGCGATTACTGGTTAATTACGAATTTAGTTAAAATGAATAAAATATTATTAATTCACGGTTTATCACTAAAAGAAATTGTATTTTTATAAATATATTACAAAACACAAGTTTTCCAAATTGTAATTGATTCTCGTGTATTTTCAAATAATTCAATTAACCGGCTTAATCAACACACGTAGTTGCGACGTAATCGTTAGCTGTAAATTAATACAACATAAAACCTAACTAGGACATGTCTACTAGAGATTGCAACTAGCACACTTAGTCTGGTTATTCAGGAATCTAAGTCGAGTTCTCAAATGTAGGAACTCGAAGTTACAACTGACGTTCTTCCTCAGTACCGACTCGTCCTTCCAGTCAAACTAATACAAGGCAAGTTTCGGATTATGTATTCTTGTATTTTGCTTAGTAAAGTTAAGTTGCATGTTAAATCACACTGCTGACACAGAACTCCATCTTGGGGTTCAACTACTGATTGTTACTGTTACTGAATCTGGGACTGGGGGAATAGTGTAGACGTTTATGACCAAAGCCCCTACTGAACTGACTGTGTTAGCTTACCCCTCTCACACACGGGGATAAGCCATATCGTATCGCTAGGATACTACTGATCAACCCAAGCCGGTCATAGACGTTTGCCTATTCAAAATACACAGAACTGTTTTAAACTGCTGAAAATCATTATTTCAAACTGTTTATCCTGCACTTTCCAATTACTATTTAAGATATGAGATGCATATTTCGTTCTTGCTCCCTCCTGACTGGAGACAACATTTTAGGTAACACTGAGGATGACGAGCTATTCTATAATGGCTATTATGACCCGGTCCTCTACCCTGCGACGGTACCAGAGCCGTCTCTGGAGGACGCTGATCCTGGGACTACAGAACCAGATGCTTGATAGTTTCCCTTTTCTGCATTTTTCTTTATTTGGAGTTTGTAGTTTTATTTTCAGCATTTTCCTTCCAGTTGTATTTCTGACTATTTTATCAAATAAAGTTTCAAATTTCGAATAGAACAGTTGTGACAAATGTACTTGTGTTGTTGTGAATACCTGCTACTGAACAGCTTACTGCCGCCGTCTCAACAACGGTGCAGGCTGGGCATGATCCGACTAGACCCAGATTTTTTTGGGATCGGGTCGTGACATGTTTTCAGTGGTGGCCCATGCAGGTCCAACAACAACAACAACTTAGGAAAACCTATCTAGAAGCAATTAGAACACTAGAACATCAATTTGTCACGACATAGGACCGAAATATTTTATTATTAAATATTTTTGTTTGATTATAGACCGGTAGGCTACCTTGTTTATGTGTGCGTCCTAAACCTTCCAGAGAATGACCGTTGACCAAATCCTGCTGGCGATGAGGTGTTATCTCCAGATCATACCTCATCTCCTCAACCAAGCCCAGGGTCTTTCCCCTCGCGGCTGTTTGACCGTCCTCATAGTGCATTCAGTGAAGTTTTTCCTACACTGGCGAATCCTACCTCATCTCAAACTGAATTGCATTTCCTTGGTGGAGTATTCATTTTGTTGCTCCACCAGTACCAGCAATCATCTTCCAAATGGTTGCCCTATTTCAAGAAATCCTGGAGTTCCAGAAAGCTCAAGATGAAGCCCAGCAGGAACAGATGAATATCACGAGAGAAGACATGAAGAACGTCATGATGTAGCCTTAGTTATCCCCAACCAAGTTAGAGCAGAACTTTTGTCCTAGGAAGGATACCCCTGAATCTAGAAGATACTCGGGTCCCATCAAGTACCCTACTTTCCAGCAGCCTTGTCGTAAGAAGCTATGGGCTTGTAACTATTGCAAGAGGCCTGGTCATCAGACCGTTAGTTGTCGCGAGAGATTGGGACAATGTTTGGCATGTGGATCTGCTGAACATCGGGTAAAGGACTGCCCCTTATCTTTCCATCAAACCAGAGCTCATATCCCAGCAACACCTGTTAGGCCACAACCTAGGGATCCTCTTTCTATCCAGCAGACCCTGCCCCTTACAATAAGGCATGATGCATACTCGAGGTTCAAAGAAAAGGAAGCAGTTGGAGACTGCTCATACAAGAGCCAGAACCATGAGGAATGGTACCTAGAACCGCTGTATAGCATCATCTTTTTTGGAAGTTGTAACAGGATGTCCTTAGATCAATCATAAGAGTTTTTGCTGGAATTCTCCATATGAATAGAAGTTTTTTTACACCCTTATGGCAGATGTTTTTCCTGATAGTCTCCCCGGATTATCCCAGATCTAGACATAGGATTCACCCCTGACCTAGTCCCAGGCTCTTACCCTAATTCTAAAGGATATTACAGAGTCAACCCGAAGTTGGACAAGAAGATGAAGGACCAGATCAATGAAGGCTCTAGGATTTATTCAGAGTGGAACTTTACCTTAGGGAGTATCTATCTTGTTTTTGCCCAAGAAGGATGGAACAACGGATGTGCATCGATTACCAGACACTAAAGAACAAGTACTTTCTGTCCGGATCGAGGATCTGTTTGAACTGGTTGTGTGGAGTTAGGGTGTTTCGAAGTTTGACTTAAGATTTGACTACCATCAAATCAAAGTCAGGAAAGAGGACATTTCCAAGACGGCGTTCAAACACCAAGTATGGGTAGTTTTCTTTGGTCATGACGTTGGACTGACCAATGCTCCTGCTGTGTTCATGAACCTCATGAACAGAGTTTTTATGAGTATTTGAATCGGTTCATCATCTCCATAGATAACATACTGAAGACTGAAGAAGAGCATGAAGAACACCTGAGGAAGTTTTGGAAACTTTGAGGAAAAAGAAGTTTTATGGTAAGTTATCTGAACGTGGATTTTTGACAAGGTGGACTTTTGGCCATGTTGTCAAGAGAAGAAATTTCGATGGAAAATAGCTGTTGTTGAAGAGTGGTATACCCCAAGTTCAATTCGGAAGATTCTTGAACTTGGCCGGCTACTATCAGAAGTTCGTGAAGGATTTTGCCAAGATTGCTGAGCCGATGACGAAGCTCACTTGGAAGAATGAAGAGTTCACCTGAACGAAAGTTTGCCAGGCGGCATTGAGGAGCTGAAGAAGAGACTTACCACTACACCAATCCTTGCGCCACCCGCAGGAACCGGTGGGTTCTCAATTTACAGTAATGCCTCTGGAAAAGGACTGGGTTGCGTTCTTCAACGACATGGAAAAGTAATTGCTTACACATGTAGGCAACTACAGACTCATGAGAAGAATCATCCCACGCCTAATTTGAAATTTGCTGCAATTACCTTTACTTTGAAGTTATGGAAGCATGATTTTATGGAAAGGGAGTAAAATATATACGGACTACAAAAGTCTGAAATATGTCTTCACTCAGAAAGGGCTGAATGTTAGACTAAGAAGGTGGTTGAAGCAGATGAAGGATTACGACATCAACCTGCAGTACCATTCAGGTAAGGCTAAGGTGGTTATTGATGCACTTGGTCGATACTGATGGCGAAGTTCTTAACCAAGGACTAGCACCTGCTAGAAGACATCGAGAAATTTGGACTGGAGGTTATACTACCTGGAGATAGAAGGACGGAGCTGGATGCTAATTCAGTATTGATGAAGTTCGAGGCTGAGGGATAAAAATCAAGAGAACGTAGTTTCAAAACGAGGCACTTTGCAGGCTTAGAGATCAAGTGTTGGCAGGAACACTTGAGGGTTTCTAAATTGATCAGCATTAGAACTCTGAAGAATGGTGCGAGACTTTGCGTATCGGCTGACAAACGGAGGAACGAGTTGATAAAAAAAAAATACACCAGTCGTTGTATTCCATAAATTCAGGAGATAATAAGATGTATCGAAATATGCCTCCATTGATTGGTGTTATGGAATAAAGAAGGACGATTCCAGGTATGGGATTAGATGTGAATTTGTCAACATGGGGAATTTAGCAAGAGAACAACAAGTTTATTGGAGCCGCTGGACAATTCGGAGTGGAAGTAGAAGCATATAACAATGAACTTTGAGTAAGGATTGCCTTGTTCCCAAGGAGGGAAGGGCACCAATTGGATTATAATAAACCAACTGACTAAGTCAGCACACTTTAATTTCCTTCAAGTTGGTTTATCCACTAAGCAGTGGGCGTCATTGTACGGGAAGCACATCTACCGGATTCACGGAGTACCGCGGGACAAGCAATCAGATAGGTCAATCCAGACGCTTGAAGACGTTTGAGATGTTGCGTCTCGGAATTTGGTAGGTCTTGGGAAGACCAAATTGCATTTGGTGAAGTTTTCCTACCAGAGGAACAATCAGTTTTGACGGACCCGGAAATGGAGGCCAGATACATCAGGCCATTTGAAGTTTAAGACGTGTTGGAAGTAGCGTACCAATTAGCTCTACCAGCTAATCTTGAGAGTGTGCAACGTCTTCTACGTCACAGCTCAGATGCTACATTTCGGATCCGAGTCACAATTTGGATAATTCAGAGCTCAAGTTTGGACTTAACCTTTCAGTGCCAGAGAAACCAGTTGCAAGCCTAGTCAGAGGTAAGAAGAAGATCAGAATTTGAGCCATCATTTAAACTCCTATTCCTTATCTTTTCTTTTTCCGTTCTAAATTTGACTAATGCTGCTAAGTTAGCCTAGTTTTGCAAGCTATCTCTTTAAATCAAGCTTGATCATGACGATATTTTATTGGGTGCACCCACTAGTATATTGTCTAATCAGGACCGGTGCATGATGGTCTGATCAACCTCGTGTACTTTGGTTCGCTTTTGTATTTTCTATATGGATGATATCATAAACCGTCTCATCCACGACTGCCTTGAAAATTCTTATGGTTGGACCTGAGTTACGGGCGCAGTACCCGTACATGTTTGTCTTTCCTACCTTACTTTAAATTTCGAGGACGAAATTTTCTAAGGAGGGAAGATTGTGAAACCCAGTATTCCGTAGATCTTTTTAAATAGAATTTTTGTGTTATTAAATAAAACGTTTTCAAAATTATTATTATTAATATTATAATTATTAATTATTTTTGGTTGAAAAGTGATTTCGAAATTATTTATTAACATGGACTTTTGGATTTTTGGACCCAGACCCGAGTCCGAGCCCAGACCCAGGCCTGAGCCCAACCCTTTCTTTCCCAATTCTTTTCTCGCTTTAAACAAATGATGGACTTGGTAATAATAATAAAAAAAAAATAATAAATTTTATGGTGGAGAACTGGTCCCGAAGGACCAGTGGGTATTTCCTGGAGAAGTGGTAATTTCCCTTCCCGAACTTTTCTCTCCTCCACTACTCTCGAACTACCAACTCCTCTTTTAAACTCACATCTTCCCACGTTCTCCTCAACAGAACCGACTCCCCACAACTCTCAACAAAACACTCCTCTCTCTCTTCTTTCCCATTTTCTTCCTGGAGTACCATTCTCAACCTATATCTCTCTCTCTCTCTCTCGGTTTATTTCTCTGTGGAGGAAAACCCATTTTTCCGAACCCCCTTCCCGAGGCCGACGACCTTCTCCGGCGTGCCCCGAGCCCGCGCAGCACCCGAGCTCCGCGAGCGTGCACCCCATCCCGCGCCGCGTCCGCCGCCGTTTCCTGAGGCCGGCGACCCCCTGCGGCCGACCGCCGCCGTTCCCGAGGCCGGCGACCGCATCCCGACCGCCCCTCCGCGAGCGCCGCCTTCCGCGAGCTTTCCGCGGCCGACCGCCGTCCGTGGCCGACGCCTCCGCGCCGCCCCTCTCTGTCCAGCCGCCGCGTCAGCGACCTCCTCGGCCGACAGCACCCGTGCCGTCGGTGCCTCGCTGCTGTCCAGCGCCTTTCCCGCGGTTCTTTGCTGTCCCCGTCGGCGATCCCGCTGTCCGTGGACTCTCCCGCTGTTCGGGAACTTCGACCTGCTGCCGACTTAGTTCGGATTTCTTTCCCGAGATTTTCCCGCGGCTCCCCGCCAACGGAAACTGGTAATTTCTGGATAGTCACAGTTCGTCCCCCGTAGAGTCGATGATGATAGATCGGTCCCCGGTTCCCTCTCGGGAATCCGGTTAGCTGCGTTAAAATTTTCGTTAGCCGCGTTAGTTTGTTTTCCTGTGTTTTACTTGCTGGGTTGGCGTGAATTGGTTGATTTTGGATTCCCGGACTTTTCGGGAATTATTCGGTGGAATTGGAAATTATGTCTGTGGTGTTGGAATTATTTTGGTGGATATTTTTGTGGATTATTTTGGGTTGGAAATATTTGCAGGAGTTTGTTGGCGCACTTTCCAGTTTTGGGTTTGTCCCGAAATAGAGGAAGTGCTACCCAAATTTTTACAAAACTATATTTTTATTAATTTTAAAACTGGCTTTCGAAAATGAATTTCTAAAACCGATTTTCGGGCGACGACCGTATCGGTCTGTGGGCCCCGGCGAAATGCAAACGCACCGGTCCGACCGAACGTTGTGGTATTAGCCGAATTTTGAGGAATGGACCGAGTCTGAGACTCTTAGCTTTCTTTTAATTATTTTAATTAATATTAGGTTATTTATTATTAGATATTTAAATTTCTGTACTTTAATTTTAGTTAAGTCTTTTTATCTTATTTAATGTAAAAGGAAAATTGTACAGGGCATAAGCCCACCCTAGGACCATTAGCTGTGCCACTGTATTGTGTAGCGTAGTTTATTTTATTTTTTCTTTTTCTGGTGGATGTGATTTGGGTGGTTTTTTGGTTAGTCGCATAAATCGTAGATTAGATCGCGATTACTGGTTAATTACGAATTTAGTTAAAATGAATAAAATATTATTAATTCACGATTTATCACTAAAAGAAATTGTATTTTTATAAATATATTACAAAATACAAGTTTTCCAAATTGTAATTGATTCTCGTGTATTTTCAAATAATTCAATTAACCGGCTTAATCAACGCACGTAGTTGCGATGTAATCGTTAGCTGTAAATTAATACAACATAAAACCTGACTAGGACATGTCTACTAGAGATTGCAACTAGCACACTTAGTCTGGTTATTCAGGAATCTAAGTCGAGTTCTCAAATGTAGGAACTCGAAGTTACAACTGACGTTCTTCCTCAGTACCGACTCGTCCTTCCAGTCAAACTAATACAAGGCAAGTTTCGGATTATGTATTCTTGTATTTTGCTTAGTAAAGTTAAGTTGCATGTTAAACCACACTGCTGACACGGAACTCCATCTTGGGGTTCAACTACTGATTGTTACTGTTACTGAATCTGGGACTGGGGGAATAGTGTAGACGTTTATGACCAAAGCCCCTACTGAACTGACTGTGTTAGCTTACCCCTCTCACACACGGGGATAAGCCATATCGTATCGCTAGGATACTACTGATCAACCCAAGCCGGTCATAGACGTTTGTCTATTCAAAATACACAGAA
The DNA here is from genome assembly GCA_029216955.1 of Iris pallida. Taxonomy (NCBI): domain Eukaryota; kingdom Viridiplantae; phylum Streptophyta; class Magnoliopsida; order Asparagales; family Iridaceae; genus Iris; species Iris pallida. The sequence goes on from JANAVB010030817.1 coordinate 22,151,223, forward strand.
CTGTTTTAAACTGCTGAAAATCATTATTTCAAACTGTTTATCCTGCACTTTCCAATTACTATTTAAGATATGAGATGCATATTTCGTTCTTGCTCCCTCCTGACTGGAGACAACATTTTAGGTAACACTGAGGATGACGAGCTATTCTATAATGGCTATTATGACCCGGTCCTCTACCCTGCGACGGTACCAGAGCCGTCTCTGGAGGACGCTGATCCTGGGACTACAGAACCAGATGCTTGATAGTTTCCCTTTTCTGCATTTTTCTTTATTTGGAATTTGTAGTTTTATTTTCAGCATTTTCCTTCCAGTTGTATTTCTGACTATTTTATCAAATAAAGTTTCAAATTTCGAATAGAACAGTTGTGACAAATGTACTTGTGTTGTTGTGAATACCTGCTACTGAACAGCTTACTGCCGCCGTCTCAACAACGGTGCAGGCTGGGCATGATCCGACTAGACCCAGATTTTTTTGGGATCGGGTCGTGACACAGTGCTTGTCCGGATGATCTTGAGCCCCAAGATTACGTCGGCATCCCCCAAGTCCTTCATACTGAACTTGGTCGAGAGGAATTTCTTTGTCTCTGTGACGCAGCTTAAATCCGTACCTAGGATTAGCATGTCGTCCACGTAAAGACAAACGATTACTCCTCTTCCGTCAGCAAACTTCGTATAGACACACTTGTCTGTTTCACTGACCCTGTAGCCATTTGACCTTATCACCTTGTCAAACTTCTCATGCCACATTTTGGGAGCTTATTTCAAACCATACAGAGACTTCATCAACTTGCAGATTTTGTCTTCCAGACCTCTGACGACAAAACCTTCTGGTTGTTGCATGTAGATCTCTTCGGTCAGCTCGCCATTAAGGAATGTCGTTTTCACATCCATCTGATGTATCACCAGCTTGTGTATTGCTGCTAAAGCAATTAACAATCTGATTGTTGTCATCCGAGCTACTGGAGCATAAGTGTCAAAGTAGTCGATCCCCTGCTTCTGAGCAAACCCCTTGGCCACTAGCCTGGCCTTAAACTTGACAATGGTTCCATCTGCTTTCATCTTCTTCTTGAAGATCCATTTGCATCCGATGGGTCTTGCTCCTTCTGGCAGGTCAACCAATACCCATGTGTTGTTGGAGGTGATTGAGTCAATCTCGTTGTCTATCGCCTCCTTCCAGAATACAGCATCTCTGGTCTTCATTGCCTCATCATAGGTAAGCGGATCTGCTTCCACATGATAGGTGACGAAGTCATCTCCGAAGTCTTTCGGCCTCCTCATTCGCTTAGTTGACGGCTCAGCGAGTTCTGGTTCAGCTGGTGTCTCCTTGACGACAGCTTCATCTTGGACTACTGGTTCATTAAAGACTTCTGTCTGCTTTGTACCCTCATCATTCTCCGGAAGATCCGCGAGAACAATATTCTTGTGTTTTGCAAACTTGTCTTCAAAGTATTCAGCATCGCGAGATTCGATGATATGGTTTGACCCGATATCAAGGAATCTCCGAGCATCACTCTTCTCGGCATACCCCAAGAAGATCGCCTTCGTAGTCCTTGTTCCCAGCTTCTGAATCTTCAGATCCGGGAGCTTCACATAAGCCAGACACCCCCACACTCGAATGACATTCAAGTTAGGTCTGACTTTGAACCAGAGTTCATGAGGAGTTATGTCGGAAGTTGCATATGGCACTCTGTTCAGAATGAACGTTGCCGTTAGTGCAGCTTCTCCCCAGTAACACTTTGGAAGACCCGCAGTCAACAGCATGGAGTTCATCATCTCTGTCAACGTTCTGTTCTTCCTTTCTGCTACTCCGTTGGATTGTAGAGAATACGGAGCCGTCGTCTCATTGATGATTCCATGTTCTTTGCAGAATGATAAGAATTCATGAGACCGATACTCCCCGCCTCGATCACTCCTTAACCTCTTGAGTTGTTGTCCAGTTTGCCGCTCAGCCTCGGCCCTGAACTCCTTGAACTTCTCGAATGCTTCGTCTTTAGACTTTAGCAAGTAGACGAAAGCATACTTTGAGAAGTCATCGATGAAAGTAATGAAATACTTCATCCCGGCCTTTGTAGAGAATTGTTTGAAGTCACAGATATCTGAGTGAACCAACTCCAGAAGATCTGTGCTTCGATGGACCCTGTGGAAGGGTTTCCTAGTGATCTTCGTCTGAGCACATACTTCGCATTTCTCTACCTTACCCCCACACTTGGAGATAAGTCCTAGACTAGACATTCTGTTAATTCTTTTACAATGAACATGTCCTAGCCTATTATGCCACAACTCAAGAGAATAATCAGAAAAAGTGATAGCATTTATATTATCATGCTGGGTTACAACAAGCTGAATCTTGTACATTCCTTCAGTTTGGAAAACTTTCCCGAAGAATGTACCCTTCTTGGACATCACCAACTGGCCAGCATTGATGTCCATCCTCAAGCCTGCGTTGCAGAGCAGGCTCCCAGAGATCAGGTTCTTTGCGATTGCAGGAACATGCTTCACACCTTGAAGCGTCAGAATGTTCCCCGAAGTAAGCTTCAGCTCCACCGTCCCGATCCCCAGTACTTCAGCTTGTGCCTGGTTCGCCATCATGACTTTCTCGGAAGTAGGCTCATAGGAGACGAACCAGTCCTTGTCTGAACAGACATGACATGTCGCGCCAGTGTCTATCCACCAGTCCAAGTCTGCCCCCACAGTTGCAACCTGTGCTATCATGGCAACCTGATTAGTAACCAAAGAAACCTTGTTAGGCTCACCTTGCTCTTTGGGCTTGGACTTGCATTCACTTTTATAGTGACCCTTCTTGCCACAGTTGAAGCAAGTCACATGGGACTTGGACTTCTGTTGCTTGAATCCTGGACCCTTCACTTTCAGATTCGAGAAGTCCTTCTTCTTGTGGTGAGAAGCCGCCTGCTTCCCTTTGTTCTCTCTGGTGGCTTGAACCAGATTCGCCGTTGCTAGTTGCTAGGACAGGGCGTCCAACTTCTGTTGAGAGCGCATTTCGTCCTCAACATGAATCTCACTGAGGAGATTATCCAGGCTAATCTCCATCTTCTTCCTATGCATCCTTGCATAGATGTTGCTCCATCCTGGAGGAAGTTTTGCCACGATCCCTCCAACGACGAACTTGTCGACGAGGGGCATGCTATCGTCCTCCAGTTTCTGGCGCAGCTACAGGAACTCTTTCACTTGGGGCAGCATGGTCTTCTCGTCTTCAAAGACCCATTTGTGGTATTTTTCAACCATGAACATCTTCGACCGGGCCTCGTCGTCGTCATACAGCTTCCCCACGGACTCCCAGATCTCTTTGGCAGAAGTCTTCTTTGTGTAGGACTCGGCCAGAGAGTCTTCCATGGAATTCAGGATCAGCAGCCTGCATATGCTGTTATCCTTTTTCCACTTCGTCTGCTTGCTCGTAGCAGCGGCTAGAACAGCAGCAGATCCTGTTGCTGGAACGATTGGTTCTTCCTCATCCAACACGTGATCAACATCCACGAGTTGAAGGTTCAGAGTCACCTTTCGCTTCCAGATCTGGAAGTGTTCACCGTCGAATTTCTCCAACTTGTTAAAGCCGGTATCGACAAGCGAAGCACGAGTGTTTTCCATCGAATCGTATAGCTTTGAGATTGTTAGTCCCTTGACGAACAATCGATGGAAAAAACACGAGTTCAGAAACAATTGTAAAGACAATGTTTCTGGCAACAACACCCTAAAGAAGGTGATGTTGTATTACGAGAATCTAAAAAGATTATTTCGTAATGTTTCTCGAAGGCAACAGAACCGTATAACTTCTAAAGAGAAGCGACGGTATTCTCGAAGGCAACCGAACCGTATTACTTCTAAAGAGAAGCGACGGTATTCTCGAAGGCAACAAGAGATGATCAACAACAGTTGAGTCTCAGATTCTCGAAGTACAGCTTCCCCACGGACTCCCAGATCTCTTTGGCAGAAGTCTTCTTTGTGTATCTTTCAAAGGAGGCCAAGGGGCTCTATTTATAGAGTGGAGTTGAGACTTCACCTCTTCTCCTATCCGATGTGGGACTAAAATACCAATACTCAAAAACAGAGTTTGATATTTTAGATCATCCCACAATCAGCATAGAAGTGTGCCAGTCCACGCCTACCCCCCCAACACTCCCGTGCATGCACGAGACATCCTGGAGTCCGTGTCCGAGTCCGAGTCCGCACAACAAAAATTAACTTTCATCCTTGTTGGATTTAATCCTTTTTTCCTTCTAGAAAAATACTTCCACATGGCACAAGCTTGTGTCCCACTACACCTCATGTGCACACCTCAACACAAGCAATGCATTATATTGAGATACTCACCATTTGGTGTAGCCGATGTGGGACTATCTTTTCTAGTCCAAAGGCAAAAACACCAACAATATATTCCACCTCCCATATATATTCCACCGGAATATTGATCTGGTAGCATTGAGATATTATGCAACAATTTGCGGCTATTGGAGTTGGAGTTGGCATCCAACTCCTAGGCGTCACAGGAGTTGGTGTCCAAATTTCGTACCCTCAACTATTCCGCCTTTTCAACTTGATACCATAAACTTTTTTTCGTAACAAATTGGTACCTCAACTATTATTTTTTTTCAACTTGATACCTAATTTTTCAAAAATTCTGAAAATGCCCTTCCCTCTTCCTTCCCTCCACCCCCTTCCCCACTCCGGCCACCCCCCCTGCTAGCTCTGGCCGCCCCACCCCCTCCCCCTACTAGCTCCGCCCCCCCCCGCTAGCTCCGGCCGCCCCTCCTGCTAGCTCCGGCCGCCCCCCCTGCTAGCTTCGGCCACCCCCTGCCCCGCCTCCCGCCCCGCCCTCCCTCCCTAGCCCCCCTCCTCCCGTGCTGCCGCGGCCTAGGGGAGAGGCGGGGGTGGGCGGGCGGCCGGAGCGAGAAGGGGGGGTGGGGGGCGGGGGGGGCGGAGCTAGCAGGGGGAGGGCGGCCGGAGTGAGCAGGGGGGCGGCCGGAGCGTGCAGGGGGGGAGGGTTAGGGGTAGGGGCATTTTAGTCCAAAATAACATCTGGGTACCAAATTGTTACAAAAAATAGTTTAGGGTACAAAGTTAAAAAATGGTAATAGTTGAGGGTAGCAAAGTGCAATTAAGCCTATATATATATTCCACCTCCCATATATATTCCACCGGAATATTGATCTGGTAGCATTGAGATATTATGCAACAATTTGCGGCTATTGGAGTTGGAGTTGGCATCCAACTCCTAGGCGTCACAGGAGTTGGTGTCCAAATTTCGTACTCCAATGTGCTACGAAAGTTGGCGTCCCATTTCCTCGTATACAATTTTAAAAACTTCTTTGGCTAAATTATAACTTAATACCCTAAACTATTCAAGTTTTTCAACTTGATATCCTCAACTTTGATAGGTACTAACTTAATACCATTTCTCTATTTTGGTCATAACAGTGTTAATTAAAGAGATAAAATGACAGAAATGTCCCTCACACTTTCTTTCTCCCCTCCCTCTCTCTCCAGCAACCCTCCCCCTCTCTCCGGCACTGGCGACCGAAAATTGTGGGGGGGGGGGGGGCAGCAGTAGCAGCGAAAGGCAAAAACGTGTGGGCGGAAGCGGGCTGGTGGGCGCGGGTGGGCGCAACCAGGCGCGGGCGGGCGGGGGGGTGGGCGCGACCAGGGGTGGGCGTGGGCGTGGGCGAGCAGCGGCAGCAACGGCGGACGCGGGCTGGCGGGCGCGGCCGGGCACGACCAGGCGCGGGCGGGCAGGTGAGCGCGGTGACGGGTTGCTGCGGTGGGCGCGAGTGAGCGACTGCGGTGGATGCGGGCGGGCGCCGGCAGGCGCGGGAGGGCGCGGGCGGTGGCGACGAGCAGCAGTGGCGGCGGCTGGCAAGGGTGACGAGTAGCAGTGGCGGCGGCTGGCGGGGGTGACGAGCAGTGGTGGTGGGCGCAAGCACGGGGTTCGCCGGAGGGCGCGGTGGCGGGTTCTGGGAGAAGGGGGGGAGGGGGGGGGGGGGTCGTCACCGGTGGAGGGGGGTTAGTGGGTTGTATGTAGAGGAGGAAGAAAGAGAAAGGGACATTTTTGTCACACAAGAAAATAACGAAAAATTTAACGTTTGCACTGACGGAGGGTATCAAGATGAAATTTTTTAATAGTTGATGGTATTAAGTTAGTACCTATCAAAGTTGAGGGTATCAAGTTGAAAATTTTAAATAGTTGAGGATATTAAGTTGTAATTTAGTCGACTTCTTTTCCGCTGTCATTCTTCACAATTTATTCTCTTCATAATTTTCTCTCCATATGAATTTTTGTCCGGGAAAAAAAAACACTACTGCTGTTTGTTAGGTGTGTGCATTGTGCAGTGCATTTTGGGGTATGATTAGCTGTAATTGGTTTGGTTGCCGAAAAAGTCACAAAATCTGTTTGTTTCAAGATTTTGTTAGGCTGATTGCTGATCCAACTCGATCTTTAATTAGATTCCTAATACCTGATTAGTTGGGTTTAGGTGGTTGTGAAATAATCCTTGCTTTGTTCTTTCCTTTTCGGTGTAATATGCTTATCATGTCAGTGGTCGGACATGATCTTGAGTTCTTACTAGGACTGGTTAATTTGGGTTTGAAATTCTACATACATCCTTACTTCAAACACATGCTTTGTATTTATGTTAGAGAATTGTATAAACACTATGGATTTTTGTTGTTGATAATTTACCACTCATATTTTACGAGTGGTGTCAACTGATCACCTTCGTCCATATTTAATATGTCAATTTGGACCTCGTGAAATTTATGGGATTGAGTTTTTGGGATGTTTGAAGGAAAACAGTAAATTCAAGTATTTTTCTCTCCATAGTTTGATTTGTGTTCAATTCCATCCTTATTTTGGACATATATTTTTTCTTCCAATACTCTTATATCTTACAAATTTCTGATCTTGTCATTTTCCTTCTCAGCTATATGTAAGATAGAGGAGTATTGAAGAAAAAATTAATGTACAAAATAAAGAGAGAATCGAGCACTAGTTAAGCTAAAGAGAAGGGAAACACTTGAATTGACAATTTGACCCTTCAAACAGTATAAAAAAATCAGTATGTGAGCGACTCATGGTCAAAATCGATAGATTAAGGCAAAAATATGGATAGAAGTGGTTAATTGGCACCACTTGTTAAGTTTGGATGGTAAATTAGTTGGAAAAAAAAATCTGTGTGATTTCGTTGCACATCCCTATAGTCCATGTGCAGGGGCGGATCCAAGGCTGCCTTGAGTGGGCTGGAGTCAACCAAAAAAATATACATTTTTTTTCATTTTTTTTTTTTGATTTTTTATATATTGATTTATCTATTTTCAGTCCACCCAAATTTTTGGCAGCTCATTTCAGCTATAGTTTTTGGATTCGTCCCTGTCCATGTGGTGTTTATATAATTTTTATTTTATGTTATTGGATGACTTGATGCTCTTATTTAAACTTTCTCATGGTGGAGTCTCTAGGCCTTCAAACTATTAGAATGTGGAATATATTGTAATTGTAGGGACAAGAGCTTGCTAAGCTCAGTGAGAAGGTGAATGATCTTGATACATTTCATGGATGTAACTAGTTGCTCATTAATCAAGGCAATCGTCAACATGTAGGGAAATTTACATTCTATTGCCACAGTTGAGTTGCAGCTAGTCCATCATGATAGAATTTGACCATATCAAAGAGCATCAAACAAATCAAAATAGCGGATGTGAACTAAAGTATCCTACTAGAAACCTTTAAAAAAAAAGGAAGTAGATGTGCTATTTTCAAAATATGTGTAACAAACATTTTTTTTCTCCTATAAAAATATAGATTTTACTGATCTTTATTTTTTAAAATAATTAGTTGAATTTACATTTTTGTTATAGAAATAGGGACATGTTTAGTATAATTCACATTTTTATAGAAATATGAGCATATTTGGTACACAAATTTTAGAAACATCGCATCTACTCTACAAAAATATGAAATTGGTCTTAGATTTCAACTAGTATATTGCTTATCATCAATCTTCTATTTTGATAATCAGTTATGGAAATCTAGTATTCATGTTATAGTCACCTTTTTTCAATTTCTGTTTTTTTGTGTGTGTGATTGGTGGTATCCATTTTAATACCAAATATCTATTGTGCAAGCAGACCAGCACCAAAAGTACGACGTGAGTGTAGGTTGGATATGGTATAACTTATTTGTTGTTTCCTTTTTTTTTTTAATTGCCACAAGATCTCTGGTAATAGTTTTGATTATCTTATAAACTTTTTAGGCTGTCCCAACTGTTTTTATCGATCTCAACACTTCACGGAAAAGAAGCGATGTTTATGAACTGATGTGTTTTGACTGGATGATCTGTGACTATTTCTTGGTACTTGATATTGTCGATTAGTTAACTCGAGAGTTCATCCTGACAGTAAAACTATTTATTTGTCGTTTGTAATTTTACCGAAAGGCCGAAAGGGGAAAAAATTTATGTGAACATTCTCTAACACGGTAACACGAGTGACAGGCCGAAGCCGATAACGCGCAACTAAGTTCCTTCCACACTTTAGACGATATACGTAAGAGGGGTGGCGATAGCTTTTCCCAGATTTAGATAGGTATGCAAATTGACAGATTTTCTTTTGGGTTAAAAAATGAGCCTACCTTTTTCGAGGCTGACGTCCCGGCCAGACAAGACTTCGGACTCGGACAACCTCCCTCTGTTTAGGACAAAGCCCAGGTTCGGTGTGATCCCAATTGAGGTCAGGGTCGCGGGTGACCATCCAAAATCGACCTGCAACAAAGGTCAATGAACAACCAAAACTAGTTCTCGATAGTACAACCCAACCTCTTGGGCCTAATGTTTTTACACTAATGAGATATATGTAGGCATTTGTGAGACGGTTATCAATTAATCTGTAATGTTTCATTGTTGACAAGGTTTGGCTAACCTAGCCATCAAGTTTCATCTGACTTAAATTCTAGGGCAAGTGTAATGTACCAAGGACAGCCTGGTTAGGTCTTTGTATAATATCAGTATCTTTCCGCCATATCTTAACCATGATTATTTGGATATATAATGGAGAGTTCATGGGGAAGAAGTTTGGGCCTCTGGACCCTAGTGATGTATGTACCCACACTAGGATTGGTGTCACTAGTTTTCTGTTGCCGACTATATATATATATATATATATATATATATATATATATATATATATATATATATATATATATATATATATTCGGTTACATTTAATATGTTTAATAACAACAAGAAAAAGAAGGCCAGATGTCTACATTCTAATTAACTAATAACAAATATTTTTGGCTTCATTAATTTCTTTGAGTGCACTCTCCAATAACAATTTGGTTCATCACAAAATTATAGAATTTTTCGTAAATTATTTAAGGAAAATGCTATTTGGCCCGCAAGGGGCCAGACCGCATGCCAGGTGGCCGGAGCCCATTCTCCACCCCCCCCCCCCCCCCCATAGGCATGGGTCTCATGTCGGTTGACCTGCCAATGGGGTGGAGGGGGTGGGGAGGGAGGGGGCGCCAGCTGGCAGCGGATCAGCCTGCACGTGGGCCAAGTAGCAGAGTTGATTATTTAAACTAGATGAACAAGATAAATTATGTTCAACTACTCTATGCTTATAAAATTTATAAATTTCGAACGCAAAATCAAATATTTTTTCAACAAATAGTTCGGGAGTATTGACAATTAAATTATTATCAACGTTATCATCTAAAATTTTAATTAAATTATCACTATTTTTATCATCGTGGTTCTCTTCAATTTGATTTGAAGAACCATGACCAACATTAAATTTTTGGTTATTAAAAAAATATTAACTACTTGAAATGATATTTGTGTCAAAATTTGGTAATGATGTAGTAATGTATACAACGAACCTAAATATTTATACACGATGGACCTAAATTACTTCGAACAACAAAATTACATGATTTTTCACCATGTTGATAAACAAGTATAGTGAAAAAAAAATGTATATTAGTAGGAATTCATATTGGATAGAAAAATTATCGACAATAAGATTTTGTAAATTGTGTAATGTAATATTACGATTCGCTAAAAGAAGTTGAGTTAGGCCTATTTCCTATGATAATAAATTTATTATAACTCAATGCGAGCATAATATAATTAAAAATTTATCTATTATTTAATAATACCGTCTTTTTCTTTCTATTTTTTCAATATATATATATATATATATATATTATATATATTTGTGTTTGTATTTGCTATATATATATATATATATATATATATATATATATATATATATATATATATATATATATATTTGTGTTTGTATTTGCTATATATATATATATATATATAGCAAATACAAACACAAATATTTAAACTATTTTTCAACAATATCAGAAAAATTAATTATTTTAAGTGCAACCCATGTGAATTTACTGGTATATTTAAGGATTGATCCATGCTGAATATGATTTTGTAGGCGATAAATACATCCTAGTGAGATTCTAGTTAGCTTGTAGACAGTTGTAGAAAAATCACTTATGGAAGGAGAAGAGCTTCTGAATACATTGTAGAGAGCTTTGTTGGGAACGAAGTGCGGAAACCGTTCCCCCAAACCAGAAAGTCCTGCGAGAGAACCGAGCAAAAGCACACAAACTAAAAACGTCAAACACAATCGCAGACACAAAGATTTTTGACGTGGAAAACCCTTGCGGGAAAAACCACGGGACGATCGGAGTCCAACCCTGAAGAACCTCCACTAATGGAATAAAGAGAATACACCCTCTACAAGCTCCTCCCGATCCAACACGGATCACCACAACTCACTTGAAAGAAAAATTTTTTGATTGCAGACTCCGAAGAACAAGAGATGCCGAAAAATTATTCGAAGCAATCTCTCATTCACAATAGTCCTTAATCCTCTCTCTCTCTCTCTCTCTCTCTCTCAAAGATTGTAAAGCACTCTTTGTTTTGAGATGATTTTACAACTAGCATGCATCACCCTTTTATAAGCCCTTGGTAACCCATACATGGAAGGCCAATATATATGGAAACTTCCAATATAAATCAATCATATATTTAATAGAAATCCAATCATAATTAGCTTACCATAATTGGAAACCCAATAATATGGAAAGCTACTATATGAAGGGTCCAATCATAAATATATAATCAAAGTAAATATGGAAATCCAATCATATATTTCCTTACCATATATGTACCAAAATAAAATCCATGCACTCCCCAAGCTTCTCCGACACACGGATGGCGTTCGTCGCTCTCCGGGGTATTCTCCACATAGGTGGGAATCCCACCCACTCCAACAAATCTCCTCCTTCACAACTATGTGGAGGAGGTGGTCATCCCGACGATCTGCCTGCAGTACTCAAACTTTCCCCTCGGAAGAACCTTCGTGAGCATGTCCGCTCCATTGTCATCAGTATGAACCTTTTCAAGTGCCGCATCCTTCTTCTCAACCACATCCCGTATCCAATGATACCGAGTCTCGATGTGCTTGGACCGACTATGAAATGTCTGGTTCTTCACAAGGTGAATAGCACTTTGACTGTCGTAAAGCAAAGTATACTGCTCTTGCTTCAGTCCTATTTCCTGCAGCAGCTTCTTCATCCACAGCAACTCCTTGCAAGCCTCTGTCGCCGCAATGTACTCTGGCTCTGTCGTCGAAAAGGCAACACACTTCTGCAACCGCGACTGCCACGATACCGCTCCTCCAGCAAACATCATCACATAGCCCGAAGTCGATCGCCTCGTGTCTACATCTCCAGCCATATCAGCGTCAGTATATCCAACCAGCTTCGGCTCGTCACCACCAAAAGAAAGTCTCCAATTGGCAGTGCCCTGAAGGTATCGTAGAATCCACTTGACTGCACTCCAATGTACCCTTCCAGGATTTGAAAGGTACCTGCTAACTGTGCCAATTGCATGAGCGATGTCTGGCCTCGTACACACCATAGCATACATAAGACTTCCCACAGCTGAGGCATATGGAACCCGCTCCATATCTTCTTTTTCGTCCTCGGTAGATGGACACTGCTCCTCAGTGAGCTTAAAGTGAGCCGCAAGGGGACAACTCACTTTCTTCGACCCGTCCATCCCGAAACGCTGAAGTACCCGGTGAATGTACTTCTTTTGGGACAAATGTAGCAACTTGGACTCTCTCTCTCGGCTGATCTCCATTCCAAGAATAGTCTTCGCTGCGCCCATCATGGAGAAGGCCGCGCCCAGTTGGCACTTCAGCTCCGCTATCCTAGTGGCATTCCGACCCACTAATAGCATATCATCTACATAGAGCAATAAAATAATGAAATCATCCTCGGCAAAATACCTCACAAAAGCACAATGGTCCGACGTCGTCCGTGCATAACCATGCTCCCCCATAAACGACTCGAACTTCCTGTACCACTGCCTCGGAGCCTGCTTCAGACCATACAAGCTCTTTCTCAACCGGCAGACCAAATGTGACTTGCCCTTCTCACAGAATCCCTCTGGCTGCTCCATGTACAACTCCTCCTCAAGATCACCGTGGAGGAATGCCGTCTTCACGTCCATCTGCTCGACCTCCAAGTCGAGACTGGCTGCTAATGCTAGCACCACCCGAATAGACGAATACTTGATGACAGGCGAAAAGATCTCATCATAATCCACGCCTTTCCGCTGACCGTAGCCTTTGACTACCAGCCTCGCTTTGTATCGAGGGCGAGTAGCATCATCCGTCTGCTTCACTCTAAACACCCATCGATTCTTCAAAGCCTTCTTGTCCTTTGGCAACCGCACCAGCTCATAAGTGGAATTAGTGTACAAGAAATTCATCTCCTCCTGCATGGCCTCCATCCACTCCTGCCTGTGTTCGTCTTCCATAGCCTCTGCAAAGCTTTCGGGCTCTCTTCCGTCAGTCAATAGCACATACTCATCTGGTGAGTATCTCGTAGATGGTCGACGATCTCTGTCGCTCCTTCTCAGTGGAGCCACTGGTGCTGGCTGTATACCAACAGCCTCCTCCCCTTCAGGAACTGCCTCCCCGGCATGCTCATCCTCCTGAGGGACACCCTGACCACCATCAGCAGGCTGATGATCAAGGTTGGGAGCAACTCCATGTACTGGCTCCCCCATAATGGGATCCTCTGCGATGTCCTCTGGAAACTGCTCGAAGCGAAATGACTCTAACTCAAGCAATTCCTCAGCCTCAGAAGGCGTCTCGGAATCATGAGTGTTGGTCATGGTCTGATCCTCGACGAACACCACGTCCCTGCTTCTGTAGAGCTTTCTTCCCACCGGGTCGTAGAGTCTATAGCCAAACTCATCCCGACCGTAGCCGACAAAGACGCATCGCCTCGTCTTCGGCTCAAGTTTGGTCCTCTCGTCCTTCGGTACATGCACGAAGGCCTTACAGCCAAACACTCGTGTTTTACTTAACAAAATGCCCAAAAATTGGCTTTTGAAAGAAAACGAGAAAAAGTACAGAAAGTACAAATTGTTCTGGGAAGTATTGCTATGGAAGTCTGATCTGAAGGCGATCACTTTGTTCCTTGGACCATACGATGATGATGAAGATCACTGCTAGAAGATGAACAACCGGAAGAACTAAGTCACCAGAAAGGTATCGACGCACTTGGGCACTGATGGCGAGGTCGAATGCTTTCCTGCTTTGCTTCACTCTGTTCTGGAAGAAAAGTTGAAGAAGAATGCTCTCGAAAAATCAAAGTCTCTAGGCTCTGATCTCTGTATTCTCTCTTGTCTCTCTGATGATGATCCCTTTAATGTGAAAAATAAGTCTATTTATAGACTTGACCCATTGTGCGTAAAAAGCAACAAAATTAGGTTTTTACGCTGGTAACTGTCACCCACGATGGGAGTCACCCTCTACGTATGTTGACACGTGTCCCATTATTTTAACAAAAATAGGGAGCACGTATACACGTTCTTCAATAAATGTGGCACGAAAGCCACGTGGATAAACCACGTTCTAAAGTAGTCAGGAAGGATTGGGCGTAAAAACAACCCAAAATATGGTCCAAGCGTAAAGTGGCAAACTGGCGAAAAAAACAACCCAAATAACTCAGCGTAAAGTGGCTAAAATAGCCTTGAGCGTAAAACTTAGCCCAAATAAACTTTACACTCACAATAGCCTTGAGCGTAAAAAGCTCATATAACTATCGTGCGTAAAAAAAAGTGATTTTAATGAGCGTAAAATAGCCTTCTCTGCACACCATATGACAAGTATTGGGTTTGGTGTAAATCCAATCTCTTCGAATTCTGTGTTTATACGCTGTCAGCAAATCATTATGTCAGATTCATTATCACTTTGCATTAAATGAGACCTGACAGCCTGTCCCCGGGCGTAAAACTTAATGAACTGCCTTGGCGTAAAGTAGCTTGCGTAAAAATAGCTAGGCGTAAAATTCCCAATCTCTTTGACCCAGTCCATAAAGCACTTTTTACACTCCTACAAGACCCCCTTCAAAGTTTTTAAAATTTGAAAAGACTTCAAAATTTTTGAAATACTTTGAATATGAAAAGTCAAGAAATGGCGCCCGTCAATACTCAACCGCCATAATAAATTTTCTCTCGTAACATTCGAACTCCTCTTCGTTTCCCCGAGTTGCATTGATAATGTTCATTTTCCCACAGGGAATATGAAGGGTTGATTGATTGTATATACAAGAAAAAGTTTTCATTCTCACTTCTCACCCTCATATTGTCATGGCACCGAAGAAAGAGATAGAGGCTGACACGGAAAAGGTTCAAGGCTCAAGGCTTGACATAGAGATAGAAGCCGATCAATCGCTGCAAGCACGCAACTTCATGGAGTGCTTTGGACTGACTCCAGCGATCTTCGATCGTATAATTGGTGGTCCTTCAACTGCCTACGAAGGACCCGGTGATACAGAAGTATTCCTCGATCTGATGCGTCGTTCAGGGATCCACAATGTGCGTGAGTTAGGTGTCTCCCTTCGTCAGCCCATGAACATTCTCCAAGTTTCTCATTCCAATCACGTTTATTGGAAGAGACGAACTTTTTGAGAAGTTTGATGATCGTCTTGTTGAAAGCTTCGGCTAAACCATTAGCAGCTGGATTATAAGCCGTAGAAGCCAGATTTTGAATTCGATTCTTATCACAAAACCGATAAAATGCCTGACTGGCAAATTGTGGTCCATTGTCATGAATTATCCGTCGGGGAATCCCGAATCGATAAATGACATGGTGTTTGATAAAACTAACCACATTGGATGTCTTTACTTCAACAAGGGGAACTGCTTCCGCCCATTTAGAAAAGTAATCGGTTATAGCCAGTATAAACCGATGTCTCTTGACAGAAGGAGGATTAATCGGACCAATAATGTCCATGCCCCAAGCTTCAAAGGGCCAAGAAGCTGCTGTAGGATGTAAGAACTCAGACGGTTGATGAATAAAATCAGCATGAATCTAACATGCTTTGCACCTTCTGGCATAATCCACAGCGTCTGCTATCATGGATGGCCAATAATATCCCATTCTTCGAATGCGGTCTTGTAATTTTGGACCTGGTTGATGAGCACCACAAACACCATCATGAGCTTCGCGAAGTGTTTGTTTAGCCTCACTTTCTGAGAGATAGCGCAGCAAAAGTCCATCATATGAACGACGGTATAGCATATGTAAAGACGAATCATAATAAAATCGAAATGATCGTCTCTTAATTGACGCAGCTTCTTTTGGATCTTCAGGTAAAATCCCATGAACCGCATAATCAATGAATGGACTTCTCCAATCCCTCTGCTGGGAACTTGACTCTGTAGTATAACTTTGTTCAATATACAGATTATTCTTGACACAGAATAAGTCTCGATCCAACAAAGTAATTGTATTTTGTCTTCGAATTGGAACAGCTAAGTCTGCAGCTAGGCTAGCAAGAGCATCAGCTTCCACATTCTGAGAACGTGGTACGAATTCGATGAAGAACCCTTTGAATGAAAGGACCAATTCGATTACCACTTGATGATAAGGGATGAGGTCAGGATTTCTGACTTCATATATCCCTCTAACCTGATTAACAATCAGTTAAGAATCTCCATAAGCTTCTAAGAACTCAATGTCCAATTCTTTTGCTACTTGGAGACCAATCAACAGAGCATTGTATTCTGCCACATTGTTAGAGCATGGCTCATTGAGAGAATAAGCACGGTATATGACTATTTTGTCAGGAGAAACCAAGACGATTCCTACTCCGGAGACGATATTGCCTTTAGGTCCAACCCGTGATGCTCCATCAAAGTATAATTGCCAAATATCATCCCTCAAAGTCATGTTACAATCCACGACTTCATCTGGAATATCTTCATATAGCTTCGATGTTTCAGGTATAGGGTGAGCTGCTAAGAAATCAGCTAATGCTTGACCCTTCACTGATTTTTGAGGTACATAGACCATGTCATAAGGAGTGAGCAACATCGCCCAGGTAGCTAACCTGGAGTTAAGAATGCTTGGTTTTCTCATCAGTACCCAATAGGATTTATTCTGGAGATGACATGAATTGTTTGTCCTGACACATAATGTCGTGTCTTTTGTACAGCAAAAATCAAAGCCAGACATTCCTTTTCTACAGGAGTATACCTGTGTTCAGCTCCGACCATCATTCGGCTAAGATAATAAATTGCTTGTTCATGACCCATATCACTTTTCTGTGCAAGAAGAGCACCAAGTGAATGATCTAATGCTCGAACATATAGCAAAAATGGTCTTCCCACTACTGGTGGTACTAGAACATGAGGATTTGTTAGGTATTGCTTGATGTCATTAAAAGCTTTCTGACACGCTTCATCCCAAACAAATGATACACCCTTCTTTAATAGACGGGAGAAAGGTTGGCATCTCCCAGAGAGATTGGATATAAATCTCCTGATATAAGCAATGCGACCTTGGAAGCCGCGTAGTTCTTTTAAATTGCGTGGAGGACGTATTTCAAGAATTGCTTTAATTTTATCAGGATCAACATGGATACCCTGAGAAGTGATGACAAATTCCAAAAACTTGCCACTGGAAACCCCTAAGAAGGACTTGGTAGGGTTCATTTTCAATTGATGCTGACGCATCAATTCAAATATTGTCTTTAAGTCTTGAATGTGATCATCTTTTGATCGACTTTTGACAGCGATGTCATCTACGTAACATTCAACTATTTTTCGTAGATATTCTTGAAAGATGTTGCTTATAGCCCTTTGATACGTGGCACCGGCATTTTTAAGACCAAACGGCATAACCGTATAACAATAAACCCCAAGGAGTGTTCGGAAAGCAGTATGCTTCTCATCTTCGGGATGCATCTTGATCTGATTGTATCCTGAGAATCCGTCCATGAAAGACATGCGTTCAAAACCGTATGTATTATCTATCATGACATCAGTAATTGGAAGTGGAAATTCGTCCTTTGGACAAGCTGCATTAAGATCTCGAAAATCTATGCAAACTCAGACTTTTTCGTTCTTCTTCATAACAGGAACAATATTGGCAACCCAGTCTGGATGTTATTCTTCACGAACAAAGCCACATGTAATCAACTTTTTGACCTCTGCTTCAATTGCATCCATCATGTCTGGTCGAAAATATCGTTGCTGTTGTTTTACAGGCTTGGCATTAGGAAGAATATTGAGTTTATGAGTAGCAACTTTAGGATCCAAACCCGGCATATCCTCATAACTCCATGCAAAGATATCAATATATTCTTTAATTAATTTTATCAACTCTTCATTTTCATCTTCGGAAAGGTTCTTACTGATGAATATTGGCTTGGATGTAGTTCCGTCTCCAACATCGATTTAAAGAATCTCATCCTCCGTAGGTGGTTGTCGTTGTTCAAAACGAAGTTCCCACTGTGTGTCCATCTGTTGGGCCCAAGGGTCATTTTCAAATAGCTCAGATTCGCCATCAGTTTGAACCATGTTGACTGAGAATATACATTCAGATTCATCAAAATAGTCTCCTCCAGCATATTCAGATTCAATGAAATGGATTTCTTCGAAATCTGAGGATTGTGAAGAACTAGAAGAGAATTCTTCTTGTATATCATCATTAAACATGTGGGTCGGATCATATCCCAACCCATGACGAGTTTTCTGGTAAAACGGATCACCACATAATGGTAATCGTCCACCCTTGCCTTGATTGAGACCTTGCATAGTCTTCAAATCATATCCCATATTCTGGATAATCTTGAGAGATTGTTGACTATATTTGTCAATTCATATTCTTCCTTTATCTTTATCTCTAAGATCATCCGTCTGAACAACATGGATATTTCTAGCCAGGTCAAACACAATTTGGCGCTTGTTTTTCTTATCAGACGGAATCACGAAATAAGATTTTTCGTGACGCCTATAAGTTACACAAGCTTGCGATGAAGCGGCTACAGGAAGAAGATAGGGAGAAGATGCTAAGAACCTTTGAGCATAAGGTCCAATATCGACATGAATAGGAAAAGAATTTTCCTTATGGTCAATGTATAAAGTTTCCTCTGTATCTATGCCATTTTTATATTGATGACTTTGATCATCAGAAGATAAAGTCATTCTTTCAACAAATTTGACAGCCATATACTCAAAAAGGAAATCTTCATTGATATTGGAAAGTACAGAATGATCAATATTTACATCATTTACAATTTAACTGCTACGCTTCGGATTAATCATTAACGGACTGTCATCCTCCTTCTGCGTAGACTTGCCAAGGTTGATGATCAATGGTGATTCTGGATCATTCGTACGAGAAGTACGTCCCTTAACTTTGATCATAAGGGGTTGGTCTTGACTCTTGGCAGGAACATTCACTGATTCCTCAGATGAAGTTCGAGTTTTCCCTTTGACCTTGATCTTCAGAGGTTGGTCGTTGACAGGTTGGGGTTGGATTCGCCCTTTGACTTTGATCTTCAAAGGTTGCTCTTCTGGAGGATCTTTATTAATAGACTGATCTTCGGTAGATGATCGATCTTCAGCCATGTCTGATATCTCCTTTACATGCTCTTGTTTGTAGAGCATTGAATCATAAAAATAGGCTTCGACACCCTGAAAGGATTGATATCAGCAAACTCGGTCTTCACAACCCCTTGAGAATCCACATACTTGAAGCATTGGTAGAGAGTTGAAGGCACAATATTATGCTCATGTATCCACGGTCTTCCAAGAAGGATGTTGTAGGATACGTCTGAGTTAATAACATAGAATGTCGCCATAGTTCGAAGATCACCAATCTGAATCTTCAGATGAATCTTCCCCAGTGGTTTAGGGTCCGTTTGGATAGTCTTTCTAAAATTTTGTCCTGAAAATAGTTTTCTGAAATTAAGTTATAAAGTTGTTTTGGGAGTATAAAAACTAGGACTTTGCGTTTGGTTACTTTTATCTGAAAGATAGTTTTCTGGAAGAAAAAAATTAGGATTATGTTTGGTAATAAAATTTTAGTAAATAATTTGTGTAATATTTTCTGTCATATTTTATGTGTCCTCCATGTTTCATGTATCCTCCATGTTTCTTGTATCACCGACCACGGCGAGGTCACTGTACCGACCACGGCGAGGTCACCGAGGAGCTGCTCGTCTGCTGCTCGTCGAGCTCGATCGATATCTGCTCGTGTCCAGGTGCACCAAAATTCGTCGGAACGGCCGTGTCTAGACCCAGACTCCGATCTACCACAGGGACATCAAGTCCACCAACATCCTGCTAGACATGGAGCTCAATGCCAAGGTCTCTGACTTCGGCCTCTCGAGGCTGGCCGTGCCCCGGATCAGCCACGTGTCCACCTGCGCCCAGGGCACGTGGGGTACCTCGACCCCGTCTACTACCGGAACTACCAGCTTACCGACAAGAGCGACGTCTACAGCTTCGGCGTTGTGCTGCTCGAGCTCCTCACGTCGGAAATGGTCGTGGACTTCTCCAGGGACCCCGACAACGTGAACCTCGCCGTGTACGCCACTAGGAAGTAAGCGTCGAACGGGATGTGATGCCGCTGACAAAAAGCTTATGAGAAGAAGAACCTGAAGAAGAACCTTGAAGAAGAAGAAGAACAACAAATTTATGAGAAGAAGGAAAAACTGAGGAGAAGAAGAAGAAGAAGGGGGAAGGAGAAGAGGGACTCACATGTAAGGAGAGAGAACCCAGCACCAACCCCCTCCCCCCCAGTTCGGGTCCCAACTCCCAAGGAGAGCTTTTTGTTTGTGAGGGAAAAAAATTTCTCCCAAAACAACTTTTACCTACGTCCAGAAAGCTGCTTTATAATGTTGGATTTTTAAAAAAAATTGGAAAGTTATTTCAGAGTTGATTGATGCCAAATGCTATTTTTCAAGGACTGTACCATTTACATCCGGAAAGCTACATTTAAAATTAGAACCAAACGGGCCTTACTCTTTCCAGAGTTGAAACCAACTATTGTAGTACTAGTGTAAGTCAAGTCACTAGTAGGAATCCTCAACGGTCTTAGCATACTCTGAAGGATTATGCTAATGGAAGACCCAGGATCAATATAAATCCTGTCAACTTCAGTGGATTCGATATACCCAGTATAGCACAAAGGCCTGTCGTGTTTGTTATACTTCAACGACATGTCCTCTTGTGTGAAGGTAATGTTAGGAATGACCTCCATCACACTATGGCATTGTGGACATGATACTGGTATATTATCGGGAGTCTTGAGTTGGGCTAAGCACGAGTCATCTTGCAACAAAGCTTCACTCAAAGTTTTGCGACTTTCTTTAGAAAGGCGAAGCAACTCGAAGATAGAGAGTCTAGCCGGAGTATTAGCTAACTGGGCTAGAATATCAAATTTGTAGGGTTTCATCATTACCCCTTGACTGGAAGCAGACTTCAACGGGACGTCGAAGCGTACTGTTTTTTGTTTCCCCTTCTCAACCACAGATGGTTTAGTAGGAACAAGAGACGGTTGAGTTGGTGGTATTTCAACATCCTCTGTTTCTTTGGAGGATCCCTCATAATCTTTATGGTACTCTTTCCCAGATCTTGTACCAGCAAAGGTTTCTTCTTCAGATTCAGAAGAAGGAAGTACCATATTGCAGGATTTAGTTTTCCTTCCCTTAACCTTCTTCTTGTGAGGATTTTTATGAGGAATCTCCGAACCCAATCCAATAGTAGATTTTTGACTTTGAATCTGTAAAGGAAGTCGCATTCCTTTATCATAGTTCAAACCCTCTGCCTTTTGAAAGTCATAACCCATCTTCTTCATGAGATGGACTGATTGTTGACTGTACAAGTAAATGGGCAGCGGACTTTCAACAGGTGGTTCAACAGAGGAAGGAGAAGAGATCTCTGTAACCACAGGAGAAAAAGAAGGCATAGAGACTTCCGAAGAAGGAGGAATAGGAACCTTTGTAGCCATAGAAGAAGAAGGAATACTCGGGATATGAGGAAAGATCCCTGTAGGAGCTTTCTCATAAGCAGCAAAAACTTGTTGTGTCCTATATAAGGGAACACTGTTCATAGCTAGCCACTGCTGATGAGTCAACTTGAGCTTGGTAGGAGGAGCC
The DNA here is from genome assembly GCA_029216955.1 of Iris pallida. Classification (NCBI taxonomy): domain Eukaryota; kingdom Viridiplantae; phylum Streptophyta; class Magnoliopsida; order Asparagales; family Iridaceae; genus Iris; species Iris pallida. The sequence continues at coordinate 22,172,728 of JANAVB010030817.1, forward strand.
AGACTTGGAGGACATGTGTTCAAACCTCTCAGTCTATCTTCCAAAGGAATGCCATCCCATAGATGATCCAAATCATCAGGATCTGGAATAACATGAGAAATCATGTTGTAAGTTTTGACTTTCTTACCTTTCTTGGATTTTGAAGTTTTTCCTTCATCTTCCATTTCAGGTACTAAGTCAGGATGTACCCACATAATTTTACCATTCTTTAATGTGAGAGGCAACAATCCTTCATTTTCCTCTCTGGCAGGCGGGATATTTACAATCTTCATCGTCGCCTTCGGAATTGGGACAATCCCATCTGGGACTTGTTGAGGAGGAAAATCTCCGAATTGAAGAGAAACCATATTGGTTGTGACCGTATGCTCATCGTTAGTTAAAGCAATAGCATTGACATTGATCAGCTCTTGGATTTTCTTCTTTAGAACATAACAAGCCTTAGTGGGATGATTTATGTATCTATGATAGATACAATACTTAGGATTGTTGGTTAGATTCACCCTATTAGGCCTTTTCGGCTCCGGAATTTGGAGTTTGCCACTCTTTACCAGATATTGAAATATCCCTGGGATATCACTTTCGTCAAAAGAGTATTCTTCTTTTGGTTTAGAAGACTCTTGATTATTCGGCGTCGTTTTGTTTTTGGAAAGATTAACCATAAGAGTATCCTTTCCTTTCCCATTACGATTGCCAGAATTATTACCAGAAGAGCCTTTCTTTCCTTTGTCTTCTGAAGCGAAGATCATCCCGTGCTCCCTAGCCAATCTACCATTAGTCTCGGCTGAAACTGCTGCTATGATAAACGAGGCCCAATCTGTGAATTAGGAACCCGTAAAGACAGCAATAGATGGTCGCAGATTCATCTTGCACGTATCAATCAGTGCTGAATCTGGCATGCCTGGAGGCATCTTCAGAGTTGCCTGTCGGAAACGTTCAATGAACGTCCGAGTATCTTCCTTTTCTTTTTGTTTGATTTCTATTAAGGAAGACATGTTCATGTCCATGCCTCCTTCATAGAAGCGGAAAAGAAACATTGCTTTGAATTCGTCAAAAGACGAAATACAATTGTCGGGTAAACTACGATACCAGTCGTAAGCTGAACCCGTCAAGCACCCGATGAACACTCGAGTGAGAAGAGCATCATTTTTCTGCAGATGCACAGTCATAATATCAAAGTAATTGATATACTGACTAGGAGAAGCCTTTTCATCAAACAATACCATTGATTGTGGCTTGAATTTCGGTGGAAAGGGTACATCATTCCAATGAGGAGGGTAAGGTTACTTAATCCCTAACCTCTAGAGTTGATCCTTATGCTTCAGAACTTCAAACTGTGCTTTTAATTCTCGCACTGCTTGAATAGCTTCACTGGTTTGAGGAAGCACATTTGATTGAATTGTTGTCGGATGTACCGTAACTCCCACCGGAGGTGGCACATCTTCTAGAATGATGGGATCTGGGGATGCAGAATTTTGGTTAACAGCAGGCTCTTGAATATTCAAAGGTATATCAACCCCTTGACTATCTTGAGTTTGTGCTGCTACTTGCACCGGTGTTGTTACTGCCGGCTGAGCAGTTTGTTGAGTCATTATTATCTGGTGCATGCTTTGCATCATAGTAAGCATGTCCTTTAATGATTGCTCAATGGCAGTGAGACGTTGTTCTATATTAGCAGATGACGTCTCCGGTTCATCTCCAATAGCGTAGAATTCAACCTCTCTTGAAGATATAGAAGGATTGGTATAGAGGTATGAATCGACACTATCCGTTTCGGACTCAAGATATTGAGTACCCCCAGCTTCTGAATCAGAAGTCTGCAACTATCTTTGCCTTCTTGATCGAGTATTCTGATATACTCCTTCAAAGGAATCAAGAAGTCTGTTGAATTGTTGTTGATCTGGAGTTTGGGACGTGTTGCGTCTTGGACGTCGTCCTCTGTTAGTATGAGATGCCATATTGACTGACGCATATGACAACTCATGTTCTTGGTCATCACCTTGTTGTTGAGGCGTATTGAAACTTAACTGATCAAAAACTGACCGTTTAGAAGTCGAACAACAACACTTGATTACAATCTGATGACACTCGCAATGGTGATTCTCTTGGGGGAGTGTCACAGGAGATTTTCTATCTTTACGCTTTTGCACTAACAACTCGCATAAATCAGAAGGAGGAGTAGTCTTCCTTGTAACATTTGGGGTAGAGAAACGTTTAGTCCCTTGTGTATAAAGAAGATTACTGGCTGCATTCGCAGAACCAAACTGTACATTTTTACGTGCTTGGAGTTGTGTACGTAAATCCTGAGATTTTTGAGCACAAAGGACTCCATCAGCATTGCGCGAAATTTGAAGGTTTGGTACTTTGCGTACAGCAGTATAAGAAGGTTGTTGGTTAAAAACATAAGTTTTACCAACTATGTTTTTATGCTTCATGCGTGCAGGTACATTCACTTTAGATGCAGAAGCATCCTTGTGAATTTTATCTACACTGCCACAGACAGGAGATTTACCTTTACGCACAAAGCGCAAAACATGAGTATCTGCCACGTCATAGACGGGAGATTTTCTTTTACGCGTGGAGCGTAAATTTTGTGTGTCTACCGCGTCACAGACGGGAGACTTATTTTTACGCTCAAAACGTAAAATAATAGGGTCTACCATGTCACAGACGGGAGACTTATTCTTAAATACAGAGCGTAAATCTTTGTTTTTACGCACTGGGCGTAAAACCTGGTTTTTACACGCTGGGCGTAAAACTTGGGAATCTTCACTGTCACAGACAGGAGATTTATTTTTACGCTCAGGGTGCAACTCTGAAGTAAGGACTGCCTCGTTACAAACGGGAGCCCCTACAACAGGAGTAGGAAGGATTCCTTTGCCTTCAGAGACAGTCGGGAGATCCGAGGATGCTTTGGATTTAGGAATCCAAACTTTTTGCGCTTTTCTCGATTTCTGAACATTGGAGTAGCGAGTACCACCCCCAGTTCGGAGCATTTCTTCGTAGGCAGTCTAGTCGAAATGTACAACCAGAGTCTTCTTTGTCGATCCAATCGACACATCATCGTATTGAGCAATTGCCTCCTCGTCAGAGGAGAAGGTCGTCCCCAGCAGAGTCGCCATTTTGTTTCACTTAACAAAATGCCTAAAAATTGGCTTTTGAAAGAAAACGAGAAAAAGTACAGAAAGTACAAATTGTTCTGGGAAGTATTGCTATGGAAGTCTGATCTGAAGGCGATCACTTTGTTCCTTGGACCATACGATGATGATGAAGATCACTGCTAGAAGATGAACAACCGGAAGAACTAAGTCACCAGAAAGGTATCGACGCACTTGGGCACTGATGGCGAGGTCGAATGCTTTCCTGCTTTGCTTCACTCTGTTCTGGAAGAAAAGTTGAAGAAGAATGCTCTCGAAAAATCAAAGTCTCTAGGCTCTGATCTCTGTATTCTCTCCTGTCTCTCTGATGATGATCCCTTTAATGTGAAAAATAAGTCTATTTATAGACTTGACCCATTGTGCGTAAAAAGCAACAAAATTAGATTTTTACGCTGGTAACTGTCACCCACGATGGGAGTCAACCTCTACGTATGTTGACACGTGTCCCATTATTTTAACAAAAATAGGGAGCACGTACACACGTTCTTCAATAAATGTGGCACGAAAGCCACGTGGATAAACCACGTTCCAAAGTAGTCAGGAAGGATTGGGCGTAAAAACAACCCAAAATATGGTCCAAGCGTAAAGTGGCAAACTGGCAAAAAAAACAACCCAAATAAAACTTCTCAGCGTAAAGTGGCTAAAATAGCCTTGAGCGTAAAACTTAGCCCAAATAAACTTTACACTCACAATAGCCTTGAGCGTAAAAAGCTCATATAACTATCGTGCGTAAAAAGAAGTGATTTTAATGAGCGTAAAATAGCTTTCTCTGCACACCATACGACAAGTATTGGGTTTGGTGTAAATCCAATCTCTTCGAATTCTGTGTTTATACGCTGTCAGCAAATCATTATGTCAGATTCATTATCACATTGCATTAAATGAGACCTGACAGCCTGTCCCCGGGCGTAAAACTTAATGAACTGCCTTGGCGTAAAGTAGCTTGCGTAAAAATAGCTAGGCGTAAAATTCCCAATCTCTTTGACTCAGTCCATAAAGCACTTTTTTTGCTCCTATAACTCGCAGGTGATTGTATGACGGCTCTTTGCCGTACCATACTTTGTCAGGCACATCACCCTGCAAAGGAGCACTAGGAGACAAATTAATAACATAAGCGGCTGTGAGAAGAGCCTCACCCCAATAACTGCCCGGCAAGTTTGCTTCTGACAGCAAACATCGCACCCTCTCCATCAGTGTCCTGTTCATGCGTTCCGCTACACCATTGAGCTGAGGTGTCTTTGACGGAGTCTTCTGGTGTCGTATCCCCTGCTCTCTGCAATAAGCATCAAAGGGACCGATGTATTCGCCGCCATTGTCGGACCGAACACACAATAACTTCTTGCCCGTCTCTCTTTCAACAGAGGCCTGAAACTCTTTGAAAGTAGGCAGCACCTGATCCTTGGTCTTTAAGGCATAGACCCAAACCTTCCTGGAACAGTCATCAATAAAAGTTACAAAGTAAGAAGCACCACCAATAGATTTTACCTTCATAGGACCGCAGACATCCGAGTGAATCAACTCGAGCAACGCCGACTTCCTTGAACTTGGGTGACTTTGGAAAGACATCCTATTTTGCTTTCCAGCTAAGCAGTGCGTGCACTTCTCCAACTTTGTAGACTTGAGCCCTGGAATCACCTTCATGTTCACCAAGTAGCTCATCCCCTTCTCACTGATATGGCCGAGCCGTCTGTGCCACAACTCGGTAGACGCATCACTGACTGCGTTCACCTCCTGTGCCCCCTGTGTGCTTCCCTCCATATAGTAGAGACCAGACTTCTTGCTTCCTCTGGCAATCACCATCGAACCTCTGGAAAGCTTCCACTGACTATTTCGAAGAGACTGAAGAATCCCTCATCATCCAACCTTACAACCGACACCAGGTTGAAACGAATATCAGGGACATGACGAACATCTTTGAGAACAAGAACTGCACCCGTCTTCGTCCTCAAATGTACATCTCCAACGACAACCGCCTTTGACACATCTCCATTGTCCATCTTCAACACTCCACAGTCGCCTGTCGTGTAAGTGGCAAATAGTGCCCTGTTGTGAGATACATGCGCTGAAGCCCCTGAGTCCACCAGCCAAGAATTGTCATCGCCGGCGAGGTTTGTGATAACCTCATCACCTACGACGATCACATCGCCTCCATGTATCGAAGCCGCCGCTGTAGTGTTCTCATCTTGATTCCCCTTGTCGCCCTTCTTCTCTCTCTTCCAAGCGAAACAGTTCCGCTTGATGTGGCCCTTCTTGCCACAATGGTAACACTCCGAGTCCTCGTACCGACCCTTGGACTTTCCCCTGCTCTTGTCTCTGCCACCACCTGGACCCCTGCTTTTGCCCCTTCCGCGGCTCTCCGAAACTAGTGCCTCTAAGTGATGGGATGTGGATGAAGTGCCCTGAGAACGTCTCTGCATCTCTTCATTCAGTACCCCACTCTTGGCAAACTCCAGACTGACCACGCCTTCTGGAGTAGAAGCGATCATAGATACTCGTACGGTCTTCCCCGAGTCTGGCAATGTACATAGCAACCAAAGTCCTTGAATCTCGTCGTCGAACTTGACTCCCATCGAGGATAGCTGGTCCACCACGCCCTGGAACTCACTCAAGTGATCCGTAATGGATGCACCATCTTTGTACCGCAGACCCATCATCGTCCGGATCAGGAACAATTTGTTTATCCCGGTCTTTTTTGCGTACAAAGATTTCAGCTTCTCCCACAACGTCTTCGCATGCTCAATATTGGCAACATGGTTGTACACGTTCTCGTCAACGAACTGCCGCATGTACCCACATACCTGTATATGTCAAAGTTCCAGTCCTCATCGGATTTGTCACTGGGCTTCTCGGATGCAAATACTGGAAGATGCAGCTTCTTGACGAACAACAAATCCTTCATCTTGCTCCACCAATAATGGTAGTTGGTACCGTTCAGGTTCACCATGCGCACCGGCTTCGCGTCCATCTCTGCTTCCTGGTTTGACTGTCAACTCCTGACACTTCTTTGAACCCAAAGCTCTGATACCACTCTGTTGGGAACGAAGCGCGGAAACCGTTCCCCCAAACCAGAAAGTCCTGCGAGAGAACCGAGCAAAAGCACACAAACCAAAAACGCCAAACACAATCGCAGACACAAAGATTTTTGACGTGGAAAACCCTTGCGGGAAAAACCAAGGGACGATCAGAGTCCAACCCTGAAGAACCTCCACTAATGGAATAAAGAGAATACACCCTCTACAAGCTCCTTCCGATCCAACACGGATCACCACAACTCACTTGAAAGAAGAAATTTTTTGATTGCGGATTCCGAAGAACAAGAGATGCCGAAAAATTATTCGAAGCAATCTCTCCTTCACAATAGTCCTTAATCCTCTCTCTCTCTCAAAGATTGTAAAGCACTCTTTGTTTTGAGATAATTTTACAACTAGCATGCATCACCCTTTTATAAGCCCTTGGTAACCCATACATGGAAGGCCAATTGTTATGCCTTAATATATTTTTTTTCCCTAATAATTATATAATTATCAATTATATTAATAACAATGAATTTATTAAATACTTTCACATAATTTTGCATAGAAAACCCTTAGACAAATTATGAAATTGCATAAATACCATGCCACCTCAATTGGGTTATGTGTCATATTATAAAGGGAGGTGGCATGTGTTTGAGCCATGTGGCTCAAGGCATGGAGAGAAACTTCATTTTCCAGCCACCTATTCTCTCTCTCTCTATTCTTTACTTATTTCTTTTCTTCTTCTTTTCCTTCCTCTACTTCATTTATTCTCCATTTTCCAAACCCCTTCTCTCCTTCCTCCTATTTCCTTCCAAAATCACCACCACCACCACCACTACACCTACTACTGCTGCTGCTACCTGCTGCTGCGGCTGCCGCCGTTCTTCCCGCCGCCCGCCGCCTCCGACCGGACCCGCCGCCGGCCACCCGCGCCCGACGCCGGCCACCCCCGCCACCTCCAGCACCACCCATCTCTTCCTCCTTCCCCTTCCAACACCAAAAACCTAGGTAAATCCCTAATTCCTTCTCCATTTCTTTCCAATTTCAAACTTAGGTTAAATTGGGTTTGAATTTGAAATATATATATGTGTAATTTTGAATGGTTTATGATAGGAGAAATTTGGGAAAAATTTCTAGGTCAAACACAAGGAAATTAAGGCAAGTCCCCTTCCCTTCTTCCTCTTGATTTTGCTCTATTTTAGTTTTATTATCATGAATTAACATAATTTCAATTCTGAAATTTATAAAATTATTGACAAATCCAATTTTTATGAGATTGAAGTATGGATATAGGCATAAAAATTTGGTAGGAACCTACTTGTGGACACAATTATTGTATCTATGCATGAAATGGACTCAATACGTGAAACACAATACAAATGAACACTTAAATCTAAATTTTATTGTCTTTATATATATATATATATATATATATATATATATATATATATATATATATATATATATATATATATATATATATATATATATTATTTATTATTCAGTTTTTAATTCTGAAATTTATGAGAATTCATGATAAGTTCAATTTATAAAAATATAAGATGTGTGGATTTAACTCTTGGAATAATTAAACATGCATGAAACCTACATACATGTATACATATATATATATACACACCTATATACACTTGACTCAATATATGGATACAAAAATTATGAACTTACAAGATCATGAATACCTATAAGTCTTGACAACTTAGAAATTCAACCTTTACACTTAAAAAAAAAAATCAATATATACAGATTTTATATTTCCTAGTGTGGTTGTGTATACATGTGTTAGTATGGATATGTAGGAATGAAAAAATGACAATTTAATGTTATGTTTCAAATCTGTCCATATTGGAATTATATTTAATTATCGTGTGCTATCATGATTAACTAGTTAAAATAGATGATTTTAGGCACCTATATGTTAGCATAACCTTATATCTATAGATTTTCAATATTAAACTCTCTCTTGCATTTTCAAGGAGTTAAAATTATGGTACATAGTAAACATAAGTTAAATTTGGACTTTTTAATTTACCTTGTATAAGAATAACATCATGTCAAGGTTGCAAGGGTTATAAAATTATTTTGCGTATGGTTTTGGAATAAAATTTTGATATCATTATGCTACTAACAAGTTTTGTTTTGAAACTTGGATAGTGTTTAGCACAAACCCCAAAGAAATTGCTCAATTCGCTTAATTGCTTGCTAAGGTAAGAAAGCCTAAATTTTTAACTACGCTTTATATATATATCATCATTGCGTGGTACCGGTGTTGAGGGTTGCTCCACCGAAGGGGTCGGCGAACCCGAGAAATTATATTGCGTGGTTCCGGTGTTGAGGGTTGCTCCACCGAAGGGGTCGGCGAACCCGAGTTATTCTTTCAAGTTTTATATCTCTTGTGAATTTTCCGGAGTCGACAAATACAAAGGAGACTCTGCCGAAATTTTCAGAAATCCCAAGAGATAGATTTTTTTTTTTAGAAAGTCCAAACCTAGATTTAGTTGTAGATTAGGATGTCATTGGGATGGGAGAGAAATTCTTGGATCACACCTTCGAACTCTTGCAATATTATATTATATTTTATAAAAACTGATCAGTTCCTGATTATCGGTATTCGTACGGCCATACGATGTCCGAGGTGAGGCTTAGCTCACTTTTCTGTTTCCTGTTTCTTATTTCCTGATTTCCATTGGGTTCCGAATCCCCGAATTCGGCTCTGTAATATCCAATGTAGCCTGCTCCGATATTCTTGAAAAATTTCAAGTCATACGACATTTGTTATAACACTTGATTCCGATAACTCGGAAAACCACTCATGTGTTATCCTGACTATATCACATAAATATGTGATCCTGATACTAATGGGACGGATAAATCTAAGCACCGCCCATTTAGTATAAACCTGATCCCGGGTAAATGGGATTATTGTTGAGATAATAGAAGTTGTGTGATCCAGAAGTATTTCTCTAAATGTTACATTTTGCATTAGGAGTTGTTTAGAGGCTCTTTACATTCCTGTAATACAACAGTATCTTGGAATGTACAGAAATATAAAATTCCATTTTTAAGTAGAATTTCAAATTTTTGCAAACCTTATCCAAAATTTGTTTCTTTATTCCGATTTAATTTCAATAAATTTTATCAACTTATTTTACTTATTCCGTTCCTTGACTGGGGACTTGCTCGTCGTATTGACGACCTAGTTTTGTTCACTAGGGCATGCTGAAGACCTGGAAGGAGTGCAACCTTACACCGAGAAGGAGCTTTATGAATGATATAAGGAAATGAAGGATGTTGGTCTAGAGATGTCGTTTTGTCGTCTATGTATAGTTATGTATCTTTTGTGAATGTAAGAAAGATGTAAATGTATGATCGAACATGCTAGTCATGTATAATAAATGTAAATTACTTTAGATTGTCTCTTGATGTCTATACCTTATTCTAGAAATTACAGGCGACAATCGCAAGCATAGCACGACACGTGTTATACGGGTGCGTAGCCTGGAGATGTATCACAATGCTCCGATACTTTATTTTGGGAACCGGGGCATGACACGTCTTTTAGTGGTGGCCCATGCAGGTCAGATTTAGTGACCTATATAGGTTGAGATCCTAAGTTGTATTCTTAGGAAGTCTAGCAAGAACCCTAGGATAAGGTACTTGACATTCTTAGTGCTGGAAGAAGGATGCACTTAATAGGAAGAAATGGCTTAGTAAGGAAAAATATTTTGACTGTTGTACCACTTTTGTAAATCAGCAGATGGAAATAGCTCTCTATAAGGTTAGAAAGGGTAAGAATGTATTAGTATGTATGGATGACTCCCTGAAAGTACATTATCCTCTTGTGAACTAAATAAAAGTGTGCCTATTTATATCTGATCTTTCCGAATTGCAATTGATCTTAGTTTTGCAAATTCATCTTCCTTTAATAGGTAATTAAGTATTCTTGAGTCATTAATTATTTTCAACCTCATATTAAGAATTGTAAATTCTTAATATCCAGGAAAATGTCTTCTCCTTCAACTCAAAAGTCGGCACAACCTGAACCTTCAGAACCGCGGACGACTGATGTTCTTGAAATTTTCCAGAAGGTGCTAGAGACTAATGCCCAACAAGTCCAACTTGCCCAAGCCACATCAGCTAGAATACTAGAACGGCTTGATGTCGCTCCTGTACCGAAAATTGGGACAATTCAAGACTTCAGGAATATAAATCCACCTAACTTCGATGGGACCGAAACTCCTTTGGAAGCGGTTCAATGGTTAAAGACTACCGAGGGGTTGTTGAAGGGCGCCAAGATCGCGCCAGATGATGTGATGTCTCTAATAAGAATACAACTAAAGGATGTGACTGAACACTGGTGGAGCGCTCAGCACCCCGAAGACTCCAATGAGATTATATCCTGGGAGGAATTTAAAAGGAGATTTGAAGAAAGGTTCTTTCCCGCCAGCGCCAGGATGGAGCTGGAAAGGAGATTCATATATTTGAAGCAGAATAAGACCTCTGTCAATGAGTACGCGACAGAATTTACAAGACTTAGTCGCTATGCTTCCCATATGGTAGCCACGGAAAAGGCAAAGATAGCCCGATTCCGGGAAGGACTAAATGACAAATTAAAGATGAAGGTCGCACCTTACGCATGTCAGACTTATGCTGAGGTGGTTGAAGCAGCTAGAGACCAAGAAAGAATGCAGAATGACAAAATTAACTCGAAGCTAGGAGGGCAAAAGCGAAACTTGGAAACCATCTCTTCTCACGGTAGGAACTCAGGACAGGGACAACAGAAATATATCCAAACCGAACAAAATAAAAACCGTCAGAGCTGTACATATTGTGGGAAGCCTGGACACACAAGGAATGACTGTAGGAAGCTTCTGGGAAGGTGTCTCAGATGTGGGTCGTCTGAACATCAGATACAGCAGTGTCCTCGACAAGCCACTGGAAGATTTGAGGTGCAGAACAATTCGCAAGGGTTCCGGCCAAGACCTCCACTTCAGAAGAATGAACCAAGACCTATGACTCATGCAGCACCTCCAGCTCAAGCTCGCGTACCAACCGGATACCAGCAGAGGCCAGCTCTAGCACCCCAAGCGCATCAGTTCCATCAAGCACAGAAGGCTGGTCGGGGTAATAACAAAAAGAAGAAGCAGCATGGACAAGCTTTCATGATGAATGTCAACGAAGAAGAAATGGCCGGAGAAGTGGTGTCAGGTACCATACTTGCATCATCTAGCCCCGCATCCGTATTATTTGATTCTGGGGCAACTCACTCGTTTATATCTGCATCTTTTATATCCATGTATGATATAATCACTCAACCCCTAGTCAAAAAATTGAAAATCCTTACGGGTAATAGTATTGTAGAGGTTAGCCGAATACTTAGAAATTGCCCAATTAAAATGGGAGGAGAAAGCTTTAAGGCCAGATTACTAGTGTTTCCCATGAATAACTATGATGTGGTATTTGGGATGGACTGGTTAACCTTGGCCTCAGCAGTTATAGACTGTAGGCAAGGAAAGGTGCAATTTTCACTACCCGGTAAGGATATACATGAATTTATCAGAGATCAGAAGGAATTTGATGGAAAAGAATTAGAAAAATTCGAATTACCATCAGGAAGAAATTTTCAGAACCAAGAAGTAGTAGAATGGCCCAAGATTGTAGACGAATTTAAGGATGTATTTCCTGATGAACTACCAGGATTACCACCTGATAGAGTCGTTGAATTTTGTATCGATCTAATTCCTGGAGCTGCACCTGTTGCAAAGAAAGTTTATCCAATGAACAAGGAAGAATTGGTTGAATTGAATAAACAAATCAAGGAATTGTTGGCTAAGGAATTTATCAGGCCTAGTGGATCTCCTTGGGGAGCACCTTGGCTATTCGTAAAGAAGAAAGACGGAAGTCTGAGGTTAGTAATAGATTATAGAGCCTTAAATGAAGTAACTATCAAAAATAAATACCCGTTGCCAAGGATTGAGGAATTGTTTGACCAATTAGGAGGAGCAACAGTATTTTCCAAAATTGACCTCAGATCGGGATATCACCAGGTGAAAGTTAGAAAGGAGGATATACCAAAGACAGCTTTCAGAACCCGTTATGGGCACTATGAGTTCCAAGTAATGCCTTTTGGACTGACTAATGCTCCAGCTATATTTATGGATCTGATGAACAGAATATTTTATCAATACTTGGATAAATTTGTGATTGTATTTATTGATGATATATTGATCTACTCAAAGAATAAAAAGGAACATGAAGAACATTTGAGGATAGTGCTTCAAACTTTACGACAAGAGAAATTATATGGGAAGTTAAACAAATGTGAATTCTGGTTGGACAAAATTTCCTTCTTAGGTCATATAGTGAGCGGAAAAGGGATATCGGTGGACCCTAAGAAAGTAGAAGCTGTCAAGTCTTGGCCTACTCCTAAGAATGTAGCAGAAATCCGAAGCTTTCTGGGTCTAGCTGGATATTATAGGAGATTTGTGGAGAATTTTTCAAGAATTGCGGAGCCACTCACTCGATTGACCCGGAAGAATGAAAAATTTAATTGGACTGATAAGTGTCAAGCAGCCTTTGAGGAACTGAAGGAAAGACTCATCACAGCTCCAGTACTGGCATTACCATCTGGATCAGGAGGTTATGAGATTTATAGTGATGCTTCAGGAAAAGGATTAGGTTGTGTGTTAATGCAACATGGAAGGGTCATTGCTTATGCTTCTCGCCAACTGAAGAATCATGAAAGAAATTACCCAACTCACGATCTGGAATTGGCAGCTGTAGTCTTTGCATTAAAATTATGGAGACATTATTTATATGGTGAACAAATCAAGATATATACAGATCATAAAAGTTTGAAATATGTATTTACTCAAAAAGAGTTAAACATGAGGCAACGGAGGTGGTTAGAGTTGCTTAAGGACTTTGATATGGAGTTGGAGTATCATCCTGGAAAGGCAAACAAAGTAGCCGATGCCTTAAGTAGAAGACCCGCAACTTTCTTTATGAATACACCTAAAGAAATATTGGAAGATTTGAGGAAGATGGGGATTGAAGTAATATGTCCAGTAACAGATGGAATCTGGAAAAACTTACAAATACAGTCACCCCTAATAGAAAGAATTAAAGAGGCGCAAAAGGATGATATGAAACTGCAAAGACTATGGAGCAAGACTGAGGCTGGAACACAAACTGGATTGATTAAGCATCCCGATGGATCCTTGAGGTTTGGAAATCGTTTGTGTGTGCCATATGGAGAACTCCGGACCGAGATAATGTCTGAAGCACATAGTTCTCAGTACTCCATTCATCCTGGGAGTACGAAGATGTATAAGGATCTGAAGCAAAATTTCTGGTGGCACGAAATGAAACAAGAGGTAGCCAAGTTTGTGTCAAAATGTTTGGTATGTCAACAAGTAAAGGCCGAACATCAACGGACTGTCGGACTTTTGCAACCTCTGCCTGTACCCGAATGGAAATGGGAACATATTACGATGGATTTTGTATCCGGACTTCCAAGAACAAGAAGGGGTAATAATGCCATTTGGGTAATTGTGGACAGGCTTACTAAATCTGCAAGATTCTTACCATTTCGGGTCGGTCAACCTACCGAGCTCTTAGCAGATATGTACATGAAAAATATTGTTAGTCAATATGGAGTACCGGTGAGTATCGTCTCAGACAGAGATACTCGATTTACCTCTAAGTTTTGGAAAAGCTTGCAAGATAGTCTCGGTACTCGCCTGAAGTTCAGTTCAGCATACCATCCACAAACTGATGGTCAGTCGGAAAGAATGGTTCAAATCCTAGAAGATATGTTAAGAGCATGTACCTTAGACTTCGGGGGATCCTGGGATGACCATTTGCATTTAATTGAGTTCTCATATAACAACAGCTATCAGGCTAGCATTAAAATGGCACCATTTGAAGCTTTGTATAGAAGGAAGTGTCGGTCACCAATATGCTGGAGTGATATAGGAGAACGTCAACTCCTGGGTCCAGAGCTAGTTACACAGACTGTAGACAAGGTCAAGGCAATTCGAAGTCATCTCCAAGCAGCGCAAGACCGATATAAAATGTGGGTCGATAAGCATCGAAGAAACTTGGAATTCAAGGCTGGTAATCATGTGTTTGTAAAGATTTTGCCAATTCGGGGAACAATCAGATTTGGAACAAGAGGAAAGCTAAGTCCGAGATATATAGGCCCATTTGATGTTTTGGAACGAGTGGGAGATGTATCCTACCGACTGGCTTTGCCACCCTCTTTGGAAGTAGTCCATAATGTATTCCATGTATCCCAACTTCGAAAATATGTGCCAGATCCCAGTCACATACTCAATCATTCAGAGATCACAGTGGGTCCAACTCTACGCCTAGAACAGAAGCCGGTGGAAATTTTGGATCGAAGACAGAAGGTTCTTAAGAACAAGACTATTTCATTGGTTCGAGTATCTTGGAACAAGGACTCACCTGGAGAATCCACTTGGGAAAGAGAAGAAGATATGCGACAACAATATCCCTACCTATTCAATGACCAAGGTAACTTTAGTAGTTGTTGTTCAAAAATTCACTAGTTTTCTTAAATTCCGAGGACGAAATTTCTTTTAAGGAGGGTAGAATGTTATGCCTTAATATATTTTTTTTCCCTAATAATTATATAATTATCAATTATATTAATAACAATGAATTTATTAAATACTTTCACATAATTTTGCATAGAAAACCCTTAGACAAATTATGAAATTGCATAAATACCATGCCACCTCAATTGGGTTATGTGTCATATTATGAAGGGAGGTGGCATGTGCTTGAGCCATGTGGCTCAAGGCATGGAGAAAAACTTCATTTTCCAGCCACCTATTCTCTCTCTCTCTCTATTCTTTACTTATTTCTTTTCTTCTTCTTTTCCTTCCTCTACTTCATTTATTCTCCATTTCCAAACCCCTTCTCTCCTTCCTCCTATTTCCTTCCAAAATCACCACCACCACCACCACTACACCTACTACTGCTGCTGCTACCTGCTGCTGCGGCTGCTGCCGTTCTTCCCGCCGCCCGTCGCCTCCGACCGGACCCGCCGCCGGCCACCCGCGCCCGACGCCGGCCACCCCCGCCACCTCCAGCACCACCCATCTCTTCCTCCTTCCCCTTCCAACACCAAAAACCTAGGTAAATCCCTAATTCCTTCTCCATTTCTTTCCAATTTCAAACTTAGGTTAAATTGGGTTTGAATTTGAAATATATATATGTGTAATTTTGAATGGTTTATGATAGAAGAAATTTGGAAAAAATTTCTAGGTCAAACACAAGGAAATTAAGGCAAGTCCCCTTCCCTTCTTCCTCTTGATTTTGCTCTATTTTAGTTTTATTATCATGAATTAACATAATTTCAATTCTGAAATTTATAAAATTATTGACAAATCCAATTTTTATGAGATTGAAGTATGGATATAGGCATAAAAATTTGGTAGGAACCTACTTGTGGACACAATTATTGTATCTATGCATGAAATAGACTAATACGTGAAACACAATACAAATGAACTCTTAAATCTAAATTTTATTGTCTTTATATATATATATATATATATATATATATATATATATATATATATATATATATATATATATATATATATATATATATATATATATATTATTTATTATTCAGTTTTTAATTCTGAAATTTATGAGAATTCATGATAAGTTCAATTTATAAAAATATAAGATGTGTGGATTTAACTCTTGGAATAATTAAACATGCATGAAACCTACATACATGTATACATATATATATATACACACACCTATATACACTTGACTCAATATATGGATACAAAAATTATGAACTTACAAGATCATGAATACCTATAAGTCTTGACAACTTAGAAATTCAACCTTTACACTTAAAAAAAAAATCAATATATACAGATTTTATATTTCCTAGTGTGGTTGTGTATACATGTGTTAGTATGGATATGTAGGAATGAATAAATGACAATTTAATGTTATGTTTCAAATCTGTCCATATTGGAATTATATTTAATTATCGTGTGCTATCATGATTAACTAGTTAAAATAGATGATTTTAGGCACCTATATGTTAGCATAACCTTATATCTATAGATTTTCAATATTAAACTCTCTCTTGCATTTTCAAGGAGTTAAAATTATGGTACATAGTAAACATAAGTTAAATTTGGACTTTTTAATTTACCTTGTATAAGAATAACATCATGTCAAGGTTGCAAGGGTTATAAAATTATTTTGCGTATGGTTTTGGAATAAAATTTTGATATCATTATGCTACTAACAAGTTTTCTTTTGAAACTTGGATAGTGTTTAGCACAAACCCCAAAGAAATTGCTCAATTCGCTTAATTGCTTGCTAAGGTAAGAAAGCCTAAATTTTTAACTACGCTTTATATATATATCATCATTGCGTGGTACCGGTGTTGAGGGTTGCTCCACCGAAGGGGTCGGCGAACCCGAGAAATTATATTGCGTGGTTCCGGTGTTGAGGGTTGCTCCACCGAAGGGGTCGGCGAACCCGAGTTATTCTTTCAAGTTTTATATCTCTTGTGAATTTTTCGGAGTCGACAAATACAAAGGAGACTCTGCCGAAATTTTTGGAAATCCCAATAGATAGATTTTTTTTTTTTAGAAAGTCCAAACCTAGATTTAGTTGTAGATTAGGATGTCATTGGGATGGGAGAGAAATCTTGGATCACACCTTCGAACTCTTGCAATATTATATTATATTTTATAAAAACTGATCAGTTCCTGATTATCGGTATTCGTACGGCCATACGATGTCCGAGGTGAGGCTTAGCTCACTTTTCTGTTTCCTGTTTCTTATTTCCTGATTTCCATTGGGTTCCGAATCCCCGAATTCGGCTCTGTAATATCCAATGTAGCCTGCTCCGATATTTTTGAAAAATTTCAAGTCATACGACATTTGTTATAACACTTGATTCCGATAACTCGGAAAACCACTCATGTGTTATCCTGACTATATCACATAAATATGTGATCCTGATACTAATGGGACGGATAAATCTAAGCACCGCCCATTTAGTATAAACCTGATCCCGGGTAAATGGGATTATTGTTGAGATAATAGAAGTTGTGTGTCACGCCCCAGTACCGAAATACGGAGACGGACTAGGCCAGCTACTCCATATGAGGTATATAAACGTCATACGGCGATCGTGGCTGTCAAGAGACAAGGGGGTGCATGCTACAATCAAGTCTCCTATGGTCTCATAGAGCATCTAGGTCTCAATCAATCAAACAAGAAGCAGTAAATAATGATCATATAAGATAAAGCAGTAAGGCGTCCCCGACGCATCATCAAAATGATCATGGGGATCTAGCTTTATAAGTTAGCTAGCCCAGAGAGTCATAGGTACATAATTGTATTCAGCTGCAGTCTGATTTAATTACAAATTATGCAAGACAAAATATCCAGATTAGCCGGCTAACAGGTGCCGGTGGCTAAACGCCATAACATAAGTAAAGATACTAGAGTGGTGAAGAAGAAACCCACTCGAGTTCCCCGCCAGCCATGCTCCTAGTATGCACCATTGACGTCGGGGAGGAAGTTTGGATCCTCAGGCGCTGCTACGAGATCTGGCCAAACAAAACCAGCGGGGTCAGCCCCGAATAGCAAGTACCACAAGGAAGCACAAAAGAGTGAGATAAAACCCAAGCATAAATTAATAATACTAGTAATAATAAAAGCTTCCGGTCATAACCTCGGTCCACAGCCTGTCCTAGCACGATAGCCCAACCCAACAACCAAACAAGGACATGGGTTGGACCACGCACCATGACAGTCCATGTCCCTTGGCTACTAACGGAAGTTATAAGGCACAGTCAAGTCATTTTTCAAGCGGCCATTCATTCATGCGGCTTTCTATATTTGGCGGAGTTATCCCCGCGATAATGATTAAAAAGGAATCCTCAGATCGTGTCAACCCAGTAGGGCTAGCCAAACCATAAGACATATAGCACATTGATTATGCACCGGTCCCCCGGAGGGCTACCGCGCTAAAACATATAACACATAGCTCGTAGGAGTCGGATATAGCCATCCTCTATAGGCGAGTGAAACCATATCCGTGGTGGCCAACCCGACACGTCAGGACTGGTCCTGGGGTGGCTAGTATGGCACGATCTCGGGATTCTTCCCACCCAATGCATCTACCAAGTTAGTTGCCTAGTTAATCCCAGGTTATTCTCGGAGTTCACATGTCGTGGTCACATGCTCACTCCCCTATATGTCGTACATTGTACGAGTACCCCAAGAAGTGATCCTTACGGGCTCATAAAGTCATACGTATGTACCCCCTTCTTGGTGTAATGCGACACACAATAATGCCACGTCATTGCTACTGACCAATTGCTATGTAAATACTGGACTCTTGGAGGTACTGACAGGTATCACATAGGAACACTTAGCACATAGGATAGCACATCGATGCTCACATAGATTGTACCTTAGTACACACATAGGGTTATCCAGCATACGCATAGGAGTTAGATCAGGAATGAGGACCAAAACACAAGAGAAAAATAGAACAAGAAGGTACTATGCACTTAGGGTGTGAAGAGCTCGCTAGTCATGAAGATTCTTGAAGCCAAGACAAAGATCTACAACTTTCATGTTGGAAGTTAGAAGAAATTCTGGCCACAATTCAGCCAAATAGGACTTAAAATAGCCAAAAACAGCCAAAATAGACACTATGCGGCACTATTCAGCACTATGCAACACTATGCAGCATTCTTATGCGGCTCGGTACTATGCGGCACTATGCAGCATTCTCATGCGGCTCGGCACTATGCGACATTATGCAGAATCCTTATGCGGCTCGGCACTATGCGGCACTATGTAGCATCCTCATGCGGCTCGGTACTATGCAGCATCCTCATGCGGCTCGGCACTATGCGGCACTATGCAGAACCCTCATGCGGCTCGGTACTATGCGGTACTATGCAGAATCCTTATACGGCTCGGCACTATGCGGCACTATGCAGCATCTGTCACGACCCGCTCCCGAATAATCGGACACGAGTCGGACACGCCCAGCCTTTGTCGTTAGACACAACAAAGTAAGCTGTACCAAACTAGGGAAATCTACCAGATAAACATTAAAATATATAATCACAGCATCTAAGAACGTATCCCAGACTGATCACCATAATCCACAATTCTATGTATGTAAATGTACGAGTCATCAAGAATAAAATGTACATGAATTCTAAAGACAATATCTAAAAGTAAAGCTAACAGTCTAAACCTGAACCTCAAGCTAAGTCAAGACCATCCTGCTCAGCTAAGATCACGGGCTCTGGCCCATAGAGTAGAGCAATGTCCTGCAAGCATACCTACAACATATCCTATTCAGGAGCGGAGCAAAGTACAGTTCTAGGTAATGAACAATAACATCATGATATGGAAAGTAAATGCTGAAAGAACAAGAAGAACAAGATATGTAAAAAAAAGGAAGAACATGAACTACTGCTATAAAGATACATGAAAGATCATGACTATGTAAAGATGCAGGAAAGATCACGACTATAGCTAAAATCAAGATACAAGTAAGATCATGAAAGAACAAGTAAGATCCTGAACATGTGTGTTATAAATTTGAAATACTTCTATGATATGTGACCGGCTTAGGTAAGACCATGAAAGAACATGAAAAGATCCTGAAAGATCATATAAGGTACGGCTTAGGACCCGCGTGCACTGTGCGAGGCCTAAGCTAAAGATCATGAATAAGTATCCGGGTTTGGTCACATATCTAGAGTATTTCCCCACCCCAAGATACAAGTAAGATCATGAAAGAACAAGCCAGAAAAGATCATGAACGTGTCGCAGTGTGTCAGCAATAAAGAACAAGAAAAATGCACTGATCAAAACCATAGAGTGTACTTGCCTTGCTCCAGGAAAGTACAAGTAGGCAAAAGAGCTGGATGATCTCCTGTATGTAATAATGATGTGTACAAGTAGGTTAATAACTGCTAATTCTAAATGGTTTATCAAAAGATTCTAATCCTGATTTAAACATATTATTCAAACCTTCTACTCAACCTATCCTTTAACCACTACTCCAAGTCTAAATACAAAAGATCCTTAATATCATACTCAAAATACAACTCCTACAATTATACTTAAAACATTAATTAAACTATTCTTAGAAAAGAGGGTAGCTATATAATTGAGATAGAGATTTCAATACAATCAAGTTATTAGTCTAGAGGAAAAATATACTTATCTCATAAGTGTTCACTAGGGATGAGCTAACCTATGCATTGTTCCCAGGTTTTCTAACTAGAGGAAATCAATGAATCTAACAAGTGATTTCAATTTTCTGTCAACAGTTAAAGAGCTTTGAATTAATCAAAGAAAGGCCATCCCAAATACTGAAACTCAATTGAACTGAAATCAAAGGAAGAACATCTCAGATTTCAATGATAAACTGAACTAATGTCCAGACTTCTGAACAACTGGAATGTCCAGGTTCTTCCAAGGTCACAAGGGATAAATCTAATTAGGACTGAAACCCATAACTCTTCTACAGTCATCCTTCCCCTAGGACTTGACAGTGCACATTTCTATAACACAGTTCATAAGTGTATATGAGATTTGATATCAGATTCCAGGAAGGAATCATCATGTTGAAAACCCAATATTTCACATGACTCCAACCCCAAATACTAAAACAAATTAACTCCCAGTTCAATATCAGCAAACCAAACATACTAATCAATTTGTTCCATCCTGCTGCCACGGTCCCTAGGTGAAAGCCAAAATAGAGCTATACAATATAGAGCTATAGATGTAGAGCCAACTGCTATGCCCAGGTCCAAGGATCCCAGGTTACTGCAGTCTATATGGACTGAAATCATGAGAAGTGATCTCAGGTTATGCTGAAATTCCAAGTAGGTTCTCAGATATTACATGTAATCCCAGGCAGTCCAAAAAGTTCAGGACTTAAAACAGTTAACTGAGTAATGCTCAGATAGGCCCAATCCTGAGGATTAATACCTCCCTTCAGTAATATGTTAGATCAAAAAGGTAATTGAATGATAGGCTGATCAGGAACCTGGAATACTGAATGGAAAAATAGAATATGGATTTCCAGGTTTCTTCCATTCACTGAGATGTGAATCCATCCTCTATGCACCCAATGTAGTTCCTGCTCTGACCTTCTACCAACTTATGAAATTAACAGTTATCAGGACTTCAACAGTCCCAAACCTGGTTATAACAAACCTATATCCCACTCACAGGTAACAAAAGAGTTTTAAAGCCAAGATGGGAAATACTTGACTGTTCAATTGACTTGCTTATACGAGCATTAGACTGACAGGGTTATCCTTCCCAAACTCATATCCTCACACAGAACTTGGAGATCTCATGGATCTCAGAAGAAAATAAGAAAAAAAAATGAAATGAACCCGAACCAATAATTCAAAGATAATCGATCCATTGAATCAACATTCAGACATAGAATTTCAACAGAAGAGATCATATGAACCGAAATTAGAATGGATTTGGTTACAACTCACCTTGCAAGTTTTCGGAAATCGATTGAACCAATCACGAAGATCTACGGAAACCCGTCGACAGTGAGTTCTCACCGATCAGTATCGATCTGATCAGCAATTCATCAATCAGTGAATTGGAACAAGAAGGATAAATTATAACAAAATAACTCACCAATCGATGCAAAGAAGAATGTCGGAGACTCGCTCAGTCGTCGCTGCCGAGGAGAACACCACATCGTTCTCGAAGAGGACGTCACGTCGTCGGGAAAGAGGCGCGGTTGTCGGTCGTCGGAGAGGATCAGTCGATCGCTGTCACTGCTGCTCATCGATCGTCGGGATCGAGCATGCCGTCGATGCTCGAGGAAATTGTCACCGAACAGAGGAACAGTGAGACGCTGCTGCATGGTGGCGCTTGGTGGTCGCCGTCGCCGCCATAACGAGAACGTCGCTGGGCCTCACCGGAGAAGAGCTGAGCGCCTCCGTCGTCGCCGCTCCTAGGGTTGTCGTCGCCGCTCCTAGGGTTGTCGTCGTCGCTGTCGTATCGCCGCCATGGAGAAGATGTCTCGTCGGAGAAGATAACTGGGAAGGTCGTCGGAAATAGCCGCGCTGTGGTGGTGGCACCCTGGATCGGAGAAGATCCTCGTCGTCGTCGACGATCCACGCAAAATTAGGGTTAGGGATTGCTCGGGAAAATTGGGGACGAGAGAATCAGAAGAAGAAAGGAGACGAAAAAATAACTCTGAAACAATCTCTCTCCTTCCCAACTCGATTATAACGAAATATTTGGCAAATTTGCAGAAAACACCTCCTGCCCGAAAGCTTCTTTATTAAGTCCCTCCGCCTGAAAAGTTTTATAAAAACAACCTCTGCCTTTTAGAATATTACAATGACAGTAAAGAAAACAGTTAGACTTATAATAATTATTTTAAAATTAACTCTTTATTTGAAACCCAATAAATCAATTGCTATTATTAAAAATAAAAAAAATTTATTTTCTCAAAAATCGGGAAGTGGAGTTACAAATCTTCCCCCCTTAAAATAATTTCGTCCTCGAAATTCGAAGACCCCAAAATAAATCTCAGCAATTCACAAAAGATCCATACACCAATCACTTATTGAAAATAGAATTTCAAAAGAAACAGAGTACAATCAAATCAATTAAACAAATTGGGATAGCGCTCCCGCATCTCGTCCTCGCGCTCCTATGTGGACTCTCCCAGAGAGTGGTGTCTCCTCATGACGCGGACAAGTGGGATAGTCTGGTTCCGCAAGCGCTTCTTTCTTCGATCAAGGATCTCCACTAGGCTGCTCCTCGTAGGTCAAGCTCGGACCCACCTCTAGCTCCGAAAAGTCCACCACATGGCTCGGGTCCGGAATGTAGCATCAAAGCTGGAATACGTGAAAACGTCGTGCACTCCCGCCAAGCTGTCTGGAAGCGCTAGTCGATATGCCACCTCGCCAATACGCGTCATTACGTTGAAAGGCCCGCTGAATCTCGGACTGAACCTTCCGCCTCTGCCAAAACGAATAGTGCCTCTGGTCGGCGAGATTCTTCAGGAACACTCTGCTTCTAACTGCTAACTCCGGTGACCATCTGCTGTTGTCCGCCTAGTGCTTTTGTCGATCCATGACGCTCTAAGCCTTGAGTCCAAGTATACACAAGAAGTTTGGGATATCACACTTGACAAAGATCGAGGATCAATTAGTCACGAAGGGGAAGGAATTTCAATTACAACTTAAAGGAGCAAAATCATGAAGACACAATTATTAAGTACGATCAAAAATCGATAGTTTAACACAAGTGGGCTAGAACAAGATAGGAAAATCATGGTCAGACAGACATAACTTTAGATCGGAGTTTAGATAAGTCACAAACGAAGTATGGAATCAAAATCTGGTAATATGTAATTTTGAGAAATTCAATGATCTAACGATAAAATGTTAGAAGAAAATTTTAGCAAGGGTTGATTGAGGAGACGTACGCAATTCTCAGGAGATACAGTATCAAATCAGGATGAACGTGCAAGGGTTTGTGATTCTCGAAAACCAATAATTATATGAAAATAGGAATATAGTTTCTATGGTATCCGGAAACATATAGATATTTGAAATCACTTTACTTAGAATCCCTGCCCCGCCAGTGTATGTCTGGCTGCAGTGAACTTTCGGTTCCATGACTTAAATAACAATATGTTACCGAATAACATATCAACTTTATTTATTTTCAAACAATTATCGACGAAGCAACTTAAGAGATCTAAATATGAAGAGTTTAGGACAAAGTCTCAATAATACCCGAAACCTATGAATGTCTGAAATCACTTCAACTTAAAGTTCCTGCCTCGCCAGTGCGCTACTGGCTGCAGTGAACCTTCAGTCTCCATAATCCAGCTAATGGCTGCAGTGCGCAACTGTCATGCCATGGTAGGTCATCGAATAGCCTTTCGACTTTATCCCTAGGAATTTCAAAAGAGTTCCAAGGAGTTCAAAATGAGTTTCATTAGTCCAAGTCACGGAAATGTGAAGTTACCTGACTGTTAGAATACAAGGATTTTATTAGGTACTAAGAGACTACAAGGAATCCAATCAGTGAATAAAAAGGGCAGCCATGGAGATTTAAAATTACAGACAGGGCGAAGTTTTCAAATTATGACAGACTATCAACTGATATCTGGAATGGTAACAAGATTCCATATATAGAACATTATCCCGAAGAAATAACAGAGTCTCGAAGGATGAACAGTAGCAAGGCATCAAATATAAGACAATGTCGCAAAATAAGAATTAAATCGCGCATTGGAAACGAAGTTCAACAAAATCTCAAGTAACGACAAAATCTCGAACAGATCCCGAATGGGAAATGAAATCTCCAATAGTATACAAAGTCTCATTAGAACTAAAATATCAACAAAATTGCAGATAGAAAGTAATTCTCGAACAAGAAGCAAGGTCATGACTAGTGAGGAGAAATAGGGTATCAAGTAGAGAATAGGGAACAAGCATTGAATGGTGAGTATGAAACAAGCGAAATCTCAAATAGGAAACGAGGTCAAATAAGGTCGTGAACAAAACAAATTCTTGAATAGGAGGCAAAATCTCGAAGGAAAACGAGGTTCCGTATAGGAAACAGGATCTCAAAATCACGATTAGAAAACCAAATTTCAATAAAGCCTCGAATAGAAAACTGAAACGAGTAGGAAGCAAGATCGAAACAAAGTAGTGGACAACAACTCTCGACTAGAAAATCAAAGTCATGAATGAGAAAACAAGTCTCGAATAGGAAACGAAATCTTCAAAACCCTCAAAGGTATTTGCAATAATGTCTGCATAGGACGGAGCTTTAAACAAGTTTCGAATAAGGAACAGGATTTCGAAATAAAATCTCGAGAAACGATTAAGTATCCATTAACACGAAGTTTGAAAAATGAACAAAATTTGCAAATAGGAGCCATCACTAGGAAACAAGGTCATGAATGAATTATAAACGATATCGAATAATGGATTTCAAACAATATCGAATTGTGGGTCTGAAACAAGTTTGTCGAATATGAAACAATATCTTGAAATAAGTTTCGAACATCAATCAAGGTTCCAAAATAGAAACAAGAAGTTTCAAGAAACGATCAATGTGTTAGGAGGAATTTAAGGGAAGACTGGATTGTTAATCAAGATACATGGTTTTTCCAACCATGCAAAAGAAATCTTCTGTCTTCAGTCTATCTTCAGTATTTCTCTGGGACTGGAATCACTTCAACTTCTTCAATTGTCCTGACATAGGTTGATCCTTGCGGTAGTGCTTCATATGACTGCTGAATCTGGAGAGGTGGGTCCACTCGCTGTAGTCATGGTGCTTCTCGCGTTCGTCCTTGGGCAGCGTGATCAGCAGTACAAGCATAGCTTTCGTCTTTTGCGGCACTCTTCGTAGTGGTGTCTTGAGCGGCGGCAGAAAGCACAATTTGTCATTGTCTGAATCTGATGATGCGATTGAAGAAACACTGTCTGAGTCTGATGACGCTTTGTGGATCCACGGTAGTTGTCATCCCCGTCGTAAGTCTTCATGTCCTTCATGAGCTTCAACTTTCTGTCTCGTTTCATTGTTTGCGCTACATTCTTGATCTCCTGGTTGGTGGCTCTAATCTTCAGAGAAGTCGGGTCCTCAGAAACTTGGATGATCTTCAGTGGTAACTCCAGGTTCTCGATCTGCTCCTTGGTGCAAGATATGCGCTCGGTGTCGAAAAAATCCAAGTGTCTGAGTCTGGAATTCAGAAGTCCTTCCTGGCTCGGAGAGTGTATCCACAAGTCTGACTTGGAAAGGGTGGCCTGCTTCCTCTGGTGGTCAATGGACTCTTCAGATGTCTCCGTCAATTACGTACTACCCATGGGGATAGTAGAGTGTTAGAAGGTAGTGGAAGCTCGAAAACGTCAAGTACAGGTGAATTGACAGTTCTGGTGTCGCATGCTTTTGAACTATCTGCAAAACAGAAAACTGTTAAAATAACCTAGACCTACATACAACAAGTGTTTATAGAATATTAAAATACCTGATACACCTGATATACCTGATATACCCTTATTTCCCGATTTTCCTATACTGTGTTCAAGTTTCCCTAGTGTAATCAAGTCCCCCAATAGTACGCTAAGTCCTAGGTACCATTAGGATGGACCTGCATGGGCTACCACTAAAAACATGTCACGATCCGCTCCCGAATAATCGGACACGAGTCGGACACGCCCAGCCTTTGTCGTTAGACACAACAAAGTAAGCTGTACCAAACTAGGGAAATCTACCAGATAAACATTAAAATATATAATCACAGCATCTAAGAACGTATCCCAGACTGATCACCATAATCCACAATTCTATGTATGTAAATGTACGAGTCATCAAGAATGAAATGTACATGAATTCTAAAGACAATATCTAAAAGTAAAGCTAACAGTCTAAACCTGAACCTCAAGCTAAGTCAAGACCATCCTGCTCAGCTAAGATCACGGGCTCTGGCCCATAGAGTAGAGCAATGTCCTGCAAGCATACCTACAACATATCCTATTCAGGAGCGGAGCAAAGTACAGTTCTAGGTAATGAACAATAACATCATGATATGGAAAGTAAATGCTGAAAGAACAAGAAGAACAAGATATGTAAAGAAAAGGAAGAACATGAACTACTGCTATAAAGATACATGAAAGATCATGACTATGTAAAGATGCAGGAAAGATCACGACTATAGCTAAAATCAAGATACAAGTAAGATCATGAAAGAACAAGTAAGATCCTGAACATGTGTGTTATAAATTTGAAATACTTCTATGATATGTGACCGGCTTA
This sequence comes from Iris pallida, assembly GCA_029216955.1. NCBI lineage: Eukaryota > Viridiplantae > Streptophyta > Magnoliopsida > Asparagales > Iridaceae > Iris > Iris pallida. Next base: position 22,199,801 of record JANAVB010030817.1, read on the forward strand.
GGTAAGACCATGAAAGAACATGAAAAGATCCTGAAAGATCATATAAGGTACGGCTTAGGACCCGCGTGCACTGTGCGAGGCCTAAGCTAAAGATCATGAATAAGTATCCGGGTTTGGTCACATATCTAGAGTATTTCCCCACCCCAAGATACAAGTAAGATCATGAAAGAACAAGCCAGAAAAGATCATGAACGTGTCGCAGTGTGTCAGCAATAAAGAACAAGAAAAATGCACTGATCAAAACCATAGAGTGTACTTGCCTTGCTCCAGGAAAGTACAAGTAGGCAAAAGAGCTGGATGATCTCCTGTATGTAATAATGATGTGTACAAGTTGGTTAATAACTGCTAATTCTAAATGGTTTATCAAAAGATTCTAATCCTGATTTAAACATATTATTCAAACCTTCTACTCAACCTATCCTTTAACCACTACTCCAAGTCTAAATACAAAAGATCCTTAATATCATACTCAAAATACAACTCCTACAATTATACTTAAAACATTAATTAAACTATTCTTAGAAAAGAAGGTAGCTATATAATTGAGATAGAGATTTCAATACAATCAAGTTATTAGTCTAGAGGAAAAATATACTTATCTCATAAGTGTTCACTAGGGATGAGCTAACCTATGCATTGTTTCCAGGTTTTCTAACTAGAGGAAATCAATGAATCTAACAAGTGATTTCAATTTTCTGTCAACAGTTAAAGAGCTTTGAATTAATCAAAGAAAGGCCATCCCAAATACTGAAACTCAATTGAACTGAAATCAAAGGAAGAACATCTCAGATTTCAATGATAAACTGAACTAATGTCCAGACTTCTGAACAACTGGAATGTCCAGGTTCTTCCAAGGTCACAAGGGATAAATCTAATTAGGACTGAAACCCATAACTCTTCTACAGTCACCCTTAGGACTTGACAGTGCACATTTCTATAACACAGTTCATAAGTGTATATGAGATTTGATATCAGATTCCAGGAAGGAATCATCATGTTGAAAACCCAATATTTCACATGACTCCAACCCCAAATACTAAAACAAATTAACTCCCAGTTCAATATCAGCAAACCAAACATACTAATCAATTTGTTCCATCCTGCTGCCACGGTCCCTAGGTGAAAGCCAAAATAGAGCTATACAATATAGAGCTATAGATGTAGAGCCAACTGCTATGCCCAGGTCCAAGGATCCCAGGTTACTGCAGTCTATATGGACTGAAATCATGAGAAGTGATCTCAGGTTATGCTGAAATTCCAAGTAGGTTCTCAGATATTACATGTAATCCCAGGCAGTCCAAAAAGTTCAGGACTTAAAACAGTTAACTGAGTAATGCTCAGATAGGCCCAATCCTGAGGATTAATACCTCCCTTCAGTAATATGTTAGATCAAAAAGGTAATTGAATGATAGGCTGATCAGGAACCTGGAATACTGAATGGAAAAATAGAATATGGATTTCCAGGTTTCTTCCATTCACTGAGATGTGAATCCATCCTCTATGCACCCAATGTAGTTCCTGCTCTGACCTTCTACCAACTTATGAAATTAACAGTTATCAGGACTTCAACAGTCCCAAACCTGGTTATAACAAACCTATATCCCACTCACAGGTAACAAAAGAGTTTTAAAGCCAAGATGGGAAATACTTGACTGTTCAATTGACTTGCTTATACGAGCATTAGACTGACAGGGTTATCCTTCCCAAACTCATATCCTCACACAGAACTTGGAGATCTCATGGATCTCAGAAGAAAATAAGAAAAAAAAATGAAATGAACCCGAACCAATAATTCAAAGATAATCGATCCATTGAATCAACATTCAGACATAGAATTTCAACAGAAGAGATCATATGAACCGAAATTAGAATGGATTTGGTTACAACTCACCTTGCAAGTTTTCGGAAATCGATTGAACCAATCACGAAGATCTACGGAAACCCGTCGACAGTGAGTTCTCACCGATCAGTATCGATCTGATCAGCAATTCATCAATCAGTGAATTGGAACAAGAAGGATAAATTATAACAAAACAACTCACCAATCGATGCAAAGAAGAATGTCGGAGACTCGCTCAGTCGTCGCTGCCGAGGAGAACACCACATCGTTCTCGAAGAGGACGTCACGTCGTCGGGAAAGAGACGCGGTTGTCGGTCGTCGGAGAGGATCAGTCGATCGCTGTCACTGCTGCTCATCGATCGTCGGGATCGAGCATGCCGCCGATGCTCGAGGAAATTGTCACCGAACAGAGGAACAGTGAGACGCTGCTGCATGGTGGCGCTTGGTGGTCGCCGTCGCCGCCATGACGAGAACGTCGCTGGGCCTCACCGGAGAAGAGCTGAGCGCCTCCGTCGTCGCCGCTCCTAGGGTTGTCGTCGCCGCTCCTAGGGTTGTCGTCGTCGCTGTCGTATCGCCGCCATGGAGAAGATGTCTCGTCGGAGAAGATAACTGGGAAGGTCGTCGGAAATAGCCGCGCTGTGGTGGTGGCACCCTGGATCGGAGAAGATCCTCGTCGTCGCCGACGATCCACGCAAAATTAGGGTTAGGGATTGCTCAGAAAAATTGGGGACGAGAGAATCAGAAGAAGAAAGGAGACGAAAAAATAACTCTGAAACAATCTCTCTCCTTTCCAACTCGATTATAACGAAATATTTGGCAAATTTGCAGAAAACACCTCCTGCCCGAAAGCTTCTTTATTAAGTCCCTCCGCCTGAAAAGTTTTATAAAAACAACCTCTGCCTTTTAGAATATTACAATGACAGTAAAGAAAACAGTTAGACTTATAATAATTATTTTAAAATTAACTCTTTATTTGAAACCCAATAAATCAATTGCTATTATTAAAAATAAAAAAAATTATTTTCTCAAAAATCGGGAAGTGGAGTTACAGCATCCTCATGCGGCTCGGCACTATGCAGCATCCTCATGCGGCTCGGCACTATGCAGTACTATGCAGCATTCTCATGCGGCTCGACACTATGCTGCACTATGCAGAATCCTTATGCGGCTCGGCACTATGCAGCACTATGCAGCATCCTCATACGGCTCGGCACTATGCAGCACTATGCAGAATCCTTATGCGGCTCGGCACTATGCGGCACTATGCAGCGGTACTATTCATCGTCCCTGCCAAAATCAGGACTGATGACATAGAAAATATCCAAATATTGTTTTGGCCATAACTTCCTCAAAACAGGTCAAAATCTAACTTTTCAAAGGTCAAAATTGTGTAGTATCAAATTTCCTACAACCTATGACCATTAGTTTTCGAAAATAACCAAGTTTGGTAGATCAAAACCATGTAAATACATAAAACCCTTGTTTTAGAAACTTAGATCTACACCAAACTAGCCATTAAAATCAAAAACTCCAAGAACTAAACTTGTAGAGAATGAAGAGAAGAACAATATAGACAAATAATATCAAAGGAAAAATCTAAAATGAAAAAAATGCACAAATCTCTACTTTTGAGCAAGTTGTACTTGCCTAAGGATGGTGGTTGAGGAAAATAAATGGAGGAGTGAATGAGGAGAGAGAGTGAGGAAGAGAATATAAATAGGGGTTGGGTTGGCTTAAGAAAACCCTAACCTCTAAATATGCTATAACCATTCCACTAATGACATGCTTAAAACTATGCAACCATTAAATAATAAATAGAATTATACAGATGCTAAATACAGGATACCATATACAGAATTCATGAAAGAATACGTCTATTGGGATCGGGGAGTGACATCTCTATCCTCCTTGGAAAAATTCCGTCCTCGGAATTTCTGCCAAGACAAGATAGAGAAATTCGGGCAAACAAGGTGCAATTACAATCTACACAAGTAACCTATCATTAGCAGTCATTGATCATATATTTCATAATGGTGCAAAACATGCATGTAATCGGATTACCAAGGCATGAGGAGAAACATACCTTCTGAGTCGAACAAGTGCGGATACCGAGATCTAATCTCGTCCTCGTGCTCCCAGGTTGACTCTCCCGGAGAGTGATGGCCCCAAGCGACACGGACAAGGTTAATAGTCCGGTTCTTAAGCACCTTCTCTCGCCGGTCCAAAATAGACACGGGTTGTTCCTCGTAAGTTAGGTCGGTACCAACGACTAACTCCGAATGATCGAGGACATGACTCAGATCCGGGACATACCCACGCAACTGAGATACATGAAACACATCATGTACGCCAGATAGCGAGGGAGGAAGGACAAGCCGATAAGCAACATCGCCTACCCGAGCGAGAATCTCAAAAGGACCAACGAATCTCGGACTAAGCTTTCCTCGGGTTCCAAATCTAATGACACCCCGAGTAGGCAAAATCTGCAGAAATACTTGGTCACCAACGCCAAACTCTAGAGGCCTACGATGCTGATCTGCCCAGTGTCGGTGTCTGTCCTGCGTGACTCGAAGCCGCTCTCTGATCAACTTGACTGTCTCCACTGTCTGCGTGAGCATCTCTGGTTCCAACAATTTTCTTTCTCCCACATCGTCCCATGCCAGAGGGGACCTGCACTTCCTTTCGTATAATGCTTCAAACGGTGCCATCTGTATACTTGCCTGATAACTATTATTGTAAGAGAACTCTACTAAATGAAGATGATCTTCCCAAGTTCCGCCGAAGTCCAAAGTACAAGCCCGTAACATATCTTCCAAGGTCTGAATGGTTCTCTCTAATTGTCCGTCCGTCTGCGGATGATAGGCTGTACTGAACCTCAACTTAGTACCCAAACTTTGATGCAAACTTCGCCAAAAATGAGAGGTGAACCGTGTGTCTCGATCTGATACTATGCTGACTGGAATACCATGCTGCCTTACAATCTGCTTCATATACATTTCTGCCAGCTGCTCAGTAGACTGTCCTACTCTGAAAGGAAGAAAATGAGCAACCTTCGTGAGCCGATCCACGATTACCCAAACTGCGTTTCGACCGGTCGGAGATCTAGGTAAACCGGTCACAAAGTCCATCGTGATGTGATCCCACTTCCACTCCGGAATAGGAAGCGGCTGTAACAATCCTGCTGGTCTCTGCTGCTCTGCCTTCACTTGCTGACATACCAAACATTTGGATACGAACCTCGCTATCTCCCACTTCATGCCATTCCACCAAAAGTGCTGCTTCATATCCTGGTACATCTTTGTGCCTCCGGGATGAATGGAATAAGGAGAACTATGAGCCTCTGACATAACTTCTTGTCGAAGGTCTCCACCTGGTACACAAAGACGGTTTCCGAACCTAAGTGTACCATCCTCATGGATTACTAACTCCTTCCTGAGACCTGACTCACACTCTGATCGAAGCTTCTGGATCCGCGGATCCTCTACCTGGGCTGCTCTGATCCTCTCTACTAAAGTAGACTGAATCTGTAAACTGGCCATAACTCCTGTATCTTGTGGCAAGATCACTTCAATTCCTATTTCCTGAAGGTCTTCCAAAATATGCCTTTGCGAGGTTAAAACGAATGCACCACCTCTCCTGCTCAAGGCATCTGCTACCACATTCGCCTTACCTGGATGATACTGAAGATTTACATCAAAGTCCTTCAGTAACTCCAACCATCTTCTCTGTCTCATGTTCAGGTCCCTCTGGGTAAATACATACTTTAAGCTCTTATGATCGGTGTAAATCTCCACTCGATCCCCATATAAATAGTACCTCCATAACTTAAGCGAGAACACTACTGCTGCTAATTCCAGGTCGTGGGTCGGATAGTTCTTTTCATGGTCCCGAAGCTGTCGAGATGCATATGCTATCACCTTACCATGCTGCATCAATACACACCCAAGTCCCTTTCCGGATGCGTCACAATACACTGTAAACCCTCCCGATCCTACTGGAAGTGTCAAGATCGGGGCTGAGATTAATCTCTTCTTCAACTCTTCAAATGATGTCTGACATTCTGCTGACCAAACAAACTCTACATCTTTATGCGTCAAACGCGTCAAGGGTGCCGAAATCCTGGCAAAATCTGCCACGAACCTCCGATAATAACCTGCCAATCCCAAGAAACTACGCACTTCTGCTACCGTCTTCGGAACTGGCCAATTCTCTACTGCATCAACCTTCTTCGGATCTACTGACACTCCTGCTCCAGAAATAATATGTCCCAGGAACGAAATACGATCCAACCAAAACTCACATTTACTAAGCTTCGCATAAAGTTGGTGCTCCCTCAAGGTCTGCAAAACTGTCCGAAGATGTTTCTCATGTTCTTCTTCACTACTGGAATAAACGAGGATGTCATCTATAAACACTACTACAAACTTATCCAAATAGGGTAGAAAGATGCGGTTCATCAAGTCCATGAACACGGCTGGGGCATTAGTCAATCCAAATGGCATCACCAGAAACTCATAATGTCCATACCGCGATCTAAATGCTGTCTTAGGTATGTCCTGCTCCCGGACCCTCACTTGATAATATCCAGATCGAAGATCAATCTTAGAGAAGACGCAGGCCTTACTTAATTGATCAAATAAGTCATCAATCCTTGGTAATGGATACTTGTTCTTTACTGTCACTGCATTCAACTGTTGGTAATCAATGCACATTCGCGTCGATCCATCCTTCTTGGGTACTAAAATCACCGGTGCTGCCCAGGGTGATTCACTGTCTCGGATAAACTGCTTCGCCTTCAGTTCTTCTTCATGCTGGTGCAACTTGTCCAATTCTGACTGCGACATCCTGTAAACTCTGCCGACTTTAGGCTCCATCCCAGGATTCAACTCAATACAAAACTCCACATCCCTCACCGGTGGTAAACCTGGAAGCTCATCTGGAAATACATCAAGAAACTCTCTGACCACTCTTGGAATCTATTTCTGCTCTGCCAATGATTCTGCAACGATGCCCTTGGGTCGATCCTCCAATGATCGAACAAAGACGAACTCCTCAACGCCAGGTACATTAAATACTACCCTACCTTCCCGACAATCTATAGTCGCATGACTGTCTCTCAACCAGTCCATGCCTAGGACAACGTCAAAGTTGCCCATAGGGAACTCAATCAAAGATGCGGGCAATAATCGTCCACTCACTACGACCGGACATGCTAGGCATACTCTGCTAACTCCTACGAGCCCATTACCAGTGAGTATATTCATCATCTCTGGCAATGGCTCGAACTCCAATCCAATACGTGTCGCAAATCGTGCAGATATAAAAGAGTGGGTAGCCCCCGAATCAAATAATGCTACTGCAGGAAAAGAGGTAACAGAAATATTACCTGCAACCACGTCGCCTGAAGCTAGTGCATCCTCCAGTGATAAGGTGAAGGCCTGGCCCTGGCATTGCTGAGCTCCCTGGTGCTGTCTTTCTCGACCATGCTGTTGCTGCGGCCTCTGCAGGCCTTCCTGGTTCTGCGCCTGGCGAAACATCTGAGCCTGTGTCGGTGGACGCTGGGCTAGCGGCCTTACGGCCAATGCTGGTCCTCGATTCGGTGCTGCCCCCGGAGCTGGCAACGCCGGAAACTGCTGAACTGGCCCTCCTGGCCTTTGCATCATAGGACAATTGGCAATCCTGTGGTCTGGACTGCCACACCTCATGCACAATCCGTTAGCTGAACGACACACATCCCTAGTGTGCCCTCCCTTACCGCAGTAAGTACATCTAATGGGCGCCCCCTGGCGCTGCTGCTGGTTCCTCTGCGGCTGATACCGAGCTGGTGCTGTTATTTCTGATACTGCCGTCCTCCACGGCGCTCTTGACTCATGAATACGGATGCCGGGTGCTGGCGCCGATGTTCGCTGTACTGCTCCTCCGCCCCTACTCTGGGGATGTGACCTCTTCTGGCCCCCATGTCGTGTCTCCAACCTTTGTTGGGTGAGTTCATGCCTCCGAGCAGCCGTTAAAACGGCGTCAAAAGTCTGATAGTCGTGCCCTTCTACTAGCTGTAGAATCTCCAAATAAAGTCCCTGCTGGAATCTCATAGCCTTCCCTGGCTCGGTAGCCACCATCGTTGGTGCAAACCGACTCAGTCTGCAGAACTCTGCTGCATAACCATCCACCGTCTTACCAGCCTGCTTGAGACTGATAAATCTCTGTTGTAGCTCATACCGCGCTACCACGCCAAAGTACTTGGCCTTGAATCTGGTACTGAAGCTATCCCAAGGAACAGGACGCCTCATTCCAACCTCTTCCGATGCCCACCAGTCGCGGGCGAGATCCTGAAGTAACAGTCTGACTTGGTCAACCTTCTCTTCTGCGGGAACCTTAGCTGCAGTCAATATGGCCTCAGTATCCTGAAGCCATGCATCCGCCGTGATGGTATCCTCCGTGCCGTCAAAATATCTCAGATTAAGTTGACAAAACCTCCCTGACGCTCCCGAATCATTTCTGACACTTCTCTCAAGGGCTAATTGTAACCCTTGATTCAATAGCACATTTTGTTCCTGCTGCTGGGTCTGCTGTTGCTGATGGGCTGCCACCTGACGCTGCTGAGTGGCCAGGAATCCCCGGATGACCTCCAGGAGTGCTGCAGCATCAGGTACTGTCGTCGCTGCCGGTACCGCCGGGGTTGCGGGAGTTTCTAGAACCTGCGGCTCCACTGGCTCTGATATCACTTCCACTCGGATCTGGTCAGGAGAAGGCATTCCTTCCGGCTGCTGCCCCCGTCGAGCCATGCTCTACTGGACGTTCCTCCATGTTGGCCTCACCAGCTACTGAGAATGAAGCACCCCTATAGGGAAAGATACATGATATTAAATGACAGGACGATAAAGATTCGAGGATGCAATTCAAGTTATCAATCAAGATGAGGGAAGAGAAATCGAGGCAAGAGATTCAAAGGGAACAAGTTTTGATTGAGACTCCTATAATAGTAACACCCCACAAGTCTGAAAATCAGACCTGCATGGGCCACCAATAAAACCTTATCACGCCCCAGTACCGAAATACGGAGACGGACTAGGCCAGTTACTCCATATGAGGTATATAAACGTCATACGGCGATCGTGGCTGTCAAGAGACAAGGGGGTGCATGCTACAATCAAGTCTCCTATGGTCTCACAGAGCATCTAGGTCTCAATCAATCAAACAAGAAGCGGTAAATAATGATCATATAAGATAAAGCAGTAAGGCGTCCCCGACGCATCATCAAAATGATCATGGGGATCTAGCTTTATAAGTTAGCTAGCCCAGAGAGTCATAGGTACATAATTGTATTCAGCTGCAGTCTGATTTAATTACAAATTATGCAAGACAAAATATCCAGATTAGCCGGCTAACAGGTGCCGGTGGCTAAACGCCATAACATAAGTAAAGATACTAGAGTGGTGAAGAAGAAACCCACTCGAGTCCCTCGCCAGCCATGCTCCTAGTATGCACCATTGACGTCGGGGAGGAAGTTTGGATCCTCAGGCGCTGCTACGAGATCTGGCCAAACAAAACCAACGGGGTCAGCCCCGAATAGCAAGTACCACAAGGAAGCACAAAAGAGTGAGATAAAACCCAAGCATAAATTAATAATACTAGTAATAATAAAAGCTTCCGATCGTAACCTCGGTCCACAGCCTGTCCTAGCACGATAGCCCAACCCAACAACCAAACAAGGACATGGGTTGGACCACGCACCATGACAGTCCATGTCCCTTGGCTACTAACGGAAGTTATAAGGCACAGTCAAGTTATTTTTTAAGCGGCCATTCATTCATGCGGCTTTCTATATTTGGCGGAGTTATCCCCGCGATAATGATTAAAAAGGAATCCTCAGATCGTGTCAACCCAGCAGGGCTAGCCAAACCATAAGACATATAGCACATTGATTATGCACCGGTCCTCCGGAGGGCTACCGCGCTAAAACATATAACACATAGCTCGTAGGAGTCGGATATAGCCATCCTCTATAGGCGAGTGAAACCATATCCGTGGTGGCCAACCCGACACGTCAGGACTGGTCCTGGGGTGGCTAGTATGGCACGATCTCGGGATTCTTCCCACCCAATGCATCTATCAAGTTAGTTGCCTAGTTAATCCCTAGGTTATTCTCGGAGTTCACATGTCGTGGTCACATGCTCACTCCCCTATATGTCGTACATTGTACGAGTACCCCAAGAAGTGATCCTTACGGGCTCATAGAGTCATACGTATGTACCCCCTTCTTGGTGTAATGCGACACACAACAATGCCACGCCATTGCTACTGACCAATTGCTATGTAAATACTGGACTCTTGGAGGTACTGACAGGTATCACATAGGAACACTTAGCACATAGGATAGCACATCGATGCTCACATAGATTGTACCTTAGTACACACATAGGGTTATCCAGCATATGCATAGGAGTTAGATCAGGAATGAGGACCAAAACACAAGAGAAAAATAGAACAAGAAGGTACTATGCACTTAGGGTGTGAAGAGCTCGCTAGTCATGAAGATTCTTGAAGCCAAGACAAAGATCTACAACTTTCATGTTGGGAGTTAGGAGAAATTCTGGCCACAATTCAGCCAAATATGACTTAAAATAGCCAAAAACAGCCAAAATTGGCACTATGCGGCACTATTCAGCACTATGCAACACTATGCAGCATTCTTATGCGGCTCGGCACTATACAGCATTCTCATGCGGCTCGGTACTATGCGGTATTATGCAGAATCCTTATGCGGCTCGGCACTATGCGGCACTATGCAGCATCCTCATGCGGCTCGGCACTATACAGCATCCTCATGCGGCTCGGCACTATGCGGCACTATGCAGAATCCTCATGCGGCTCGGCACTATGCGGTACTATGCAGAATCCTTATGCGGCTCGGCACTATGCGGCACTATGCAGCATCCTCATGCGGCTCGGCACTATGCAGCACTATGCAGCATCCTCATGCGGCTCGGCACTATGCGGCACTATGCAGCATTCTCATGCGGCTCGGCACTATGCTGCACTATGCAGAATCCTTATGCGGCTCAGCACTATGCGGCACTATGTAGCATCCTCATACGGCTCGGCACTATACAGCACTATGCAGAATCCTTATGCGGCTCGACACTATGCGGCACTATGCAGCGGCACTATTCATCGTCCCTGCCAAAATCAGGACTGATGACATAAAAAATATCCAAATATTGTTTTGGCCATAACTTCCTCAAAACAAGTCGAAATCTAACTTTTCAAAGGTCAAAATTATGTAGTATCAAATTTTCTACAACCTATGACCATTAGTTTTCGAAAATAACCAAATTTGGTAGATCAAAACCATGTAAATACATAAAACCCTTGTTTTAGAAACTTAGATCTACACCAAACTAGTCATTAAAATCAAAAACTCCAAGAACTAAACTTGTAGAGAATGAAGAGAAGAACAATATAGACAAATAATATCAAAGGAAAAATCTAAAATAAAAAAATGCACAAATCTCTACTTTTGAGCAAGTTGTACTTGCCTAAGGATGGTGGTTGAGGAAAATAAATGGAGGAGTGAATGAGGAGAGAGAGTGAGGAAGAGAATATAAATAGGGGTTGGATTGGCTTAAGAAAACCCTAACCTCTAAACATGCTATAACCATTCCACTAATGACATGCTTAAAACTATGCAACCATTAAATAATAAATAGAATTATACAGATGCTAAATACAGGATACCATGTACAGAATTCATGAAAGAATACGTCTATTGGGATCGGGGAGTGACATTGTGTGATCCAGAAGTATTTCTCTAAATGTTACATTTTGCATTAGGAGTTGTTTAGAGGCTCTTTACATTCTTGTAATACAACAGTATCTTGGAATGTGCAGAAATATAAAATTCCATTTTTAAGTAGAATTTCAAATTTTTGCAAACCTTATCCAAAATTTGTTTCTTTATTCCGATTTAATTTCAATAAATTTTATCAACTTATTTTACTTATTCCGTTCCTTGACTGGGGACTTTCTCGTCGTATTGACGACCTAGTTTTGTTCACTAGGGCATGCTGAAGACCAGGAAGGAGTGCAACCTTACACCGAGAAGGAGCTTTATGAATGATATAAGGAAATGAAGGATGTTGGTCTAGAGATGTCGTTTTGTCGTCTATGTATAGTTATGTATCTTTTGTGAATGTAAGAAAGATGTAAATGTATGATCGAACATGCTAGTCATGTATAATAAATGTAAATTACTTTAGATTGTCTCTTGATGTCTATACCTTATTCTAGAAATTACAGGCGACAATCGCAAGCATAGAACGACACGTGTTATACGGGTGCGTAGCCTGGAGATGTATCACAATGCTCCGATACTTTATTTTGGGAACCGGGGCGTGACACCAATATATATGAAAACTTCCAATATAAATCAATCATATATTTAATGAAAATCCAATCATAATTAGCTTACCATAATTGGAAACCCAATAATATGGAAAGCTACTATATGAAGGGTCCAATCATAAATATATAATCAAAGTAAATATGAAAATCTAATCATATATTTCCTTACCATATATGTACCAAAATAAAATCCATGCACTCCCCAAGCTTCTCCGACACACGGATGGCGCTCGTCGCTCTCCGGGGTATTCTCCACATAGGTGGGAACCCCACCCACCCCAACAAGTTTCTGGAGAGAGCGCTTTAACAACGACTGAAATAGTTGTAGAAGAGGTAGGAGAGAGGGAGAGAGAGAGAGAGAGATGGGAGGAGAAAAATGTGAAATCTATCCTTGAAATAGAGAAAAACAGATAGCCGTTAGAAATATTACTGTTTGATATTTGATTGGTGATAAACTTTCCACCCCCCCCCCCCCCCCCCCCCCCCACAAAACTCACATAGTTTGAATATTGTCAGAGCTTGTTCTATGCACACAAATAACGCAGTCTATATCAAGTTTTATGAAAATTATGACGTGACTATATTGATATGTCAATTAGAAATTTTGAGAAACTTGGTACCACTTCTTTAAATGTTTCAAACTTTGTTGTGTGTAGGTAATTTTCTGTTAAAAAGATACGAGTGTGTGATCCTTTTTTAAAAAAATTTCGTACAGACTCAGATTATGCCACATTCATCAGATATTTGATGTTGTCAGATCATGGGTGAGCGGCCGCACATCCTCACGATATTTTATCATTGTCATTGCCCATTTGTCAACACTGGCACCCTCTCGGTCGTGTACGAGATAAGGAACGTCTACGGACCGGTCGCATCCGCTCGACCATACGCACAAGACGAGATAACTTGGACTGGTCGTATCTGCACGAACGCTCGTTTAAGACGAGGTAACATACACGAGTCTAGTAGACTTATCAATACGCGAGGAAGGGAGAATGCTCTCCGCCTATAAAATAGGTCCTCCCTTTCCGTCCCTTCCCCTAGTCCCAATTCGCGCCATTTCTCTATTTCCAAATATATATCTCTCTCTCCCCTTGTCCTCAATTTAGCGTTAGGGTTTCGTTTAGGTATCTTCTTTCTCCTCCTCAAATTAGGATTACGCTTTAGGGGGCGTTTGGTATGCGGAATACTATATAGCCGGGAATTCTATATTCCCGGGAATCAAATTCCAAGGAATTAAATTCTCGGAAAAATTACATTCCCATGTTTGGTGACAATATAAATATTCCCGGGAAAAAAATAAAAAATAATAATAACGAAAAAAAATGAACAAATATAAAAAAAAACCGGTAAAAAGGAAAAAAAATCGGTAAAAACGAAAAAAATGGTAAAAACGACAAAAAATCGGTAAAAACGACAAAATAACAAAAAACGACAAAAACGATAAAAAACGACAAAAAATCGGTTAAAACGACAAGAATGACCAAAAAGCGACAAAAAATGTATAAACGACAAAAAATAACAAAAAAAGAGTAAAAACGACAAAAATAACCAAAATACGACAAAAACGACATAAAATCGGTAAAAACGACAAAAAAATCAAAATGCGGCAAAAACGACAAAAAACAAAAAAAAATCGGTTAAAACGACAAAAAATCGGTTAAAACGATAAAAAATGGGTTAAAAATAACAAAAAATCGGTTAAAAACGACAAAAAATAACAAAAAAGTGCAAAAACGAAAAATAATCGATAAAAGCGACAAAAAAGGACAAAAAAATCGGTTAAAACGACAAAAAAAAAACCAAAAAAAAACGAAAAATAATCGATAAAAACGACAAAAAAGGACACAAAATCGGTTAAAACGACAAAAATCGGTTAAAACAACAAAAAATAACCAAAAAGCGACAAAAACGAAAAAAAATTGGTAAAAACGACAAAAAAAGACAAAAAAAACGATAAAAACGACAAAAAAAGAAAAAAATTGTTCAAAACTAATCAAAATTGATCAAAAAAGAAGAAAAACAATTTAGACAATTTTTTTTTTCCCGGGCAAAAAAAAATACCCACCTATTCTCAAGGGATAGAATTCCCATGTTTTGTGGGTAAACTATTTATCCGGGTATTTATAATTTCCGGGAATAAATTTTTTATAAGCTAAACAAACGTGGTAATAAATTCCCATCTTAAATTTTTTCGGGAATAAAAAAAAATACCGCATACCAAACGCCCCCTTAGATTCTGAGAGGGGATGCAAAACCCGAATTAGGGTTTCATCTCAAAGAGCAAATGGAAGGAAAAGAAAGTTAGGGCTGTGCACCGGTGGTTGAGGTACTTTCAAAGTTCCTTTTAACGATTTATTTTTGTTAGATTTCCACTTATTTCTTATTGTAAATATGCAAATATTTTATTTACACGTCTTCTAGTTTTTGTTCGGTTCAGATCAGAATCACTATTTTCGTTTCTGAGAGGTTTTGGTAATTTTATTTTAGAATTAATCACTCAATTTGGGGGCTTTGGGGCTTTGAACAGGAGAATATCTGGTATTATAAGACCAAGGTGGGTGGCCATGGCTCTCTTTGATGCTTATAATTTTAGGGTTTTGGAATCTGGAAATTGCTGAGAAACCTAATTTCGGGGTGGGCTTTTATGAAATGTCCACCCGCTGGATAAGTTTTATGAAATATCCAGAATTAAGTATTTTCACGTTAAATATTCCAAGATTCCCTTTTAGATGCTATTTTTATAATACCGAAACTACCCCTCCGCGCGAATTGGTCATCTATATGTATTTGAATTCAAAAAACTCAGATCTGGATTGCGATTTTCGTCTTCTTCTTCTTCACGGGAAATCTGAATTCCATTGCTCTCATATTCAGCAGAGATCGCAAAGATCGTTCGTAGTTCGGTGTGTTTTTCTTCAGTCGAACTCAGATCATCGCTCGTCATCATCATCACCATCATCATCATCTTAATCGTGGAGACATTTGAACTCAGATCTTCAATTGTGGAGAGAAGATCTTTCTTCTTCTTTTCCATAAGAATTATCATCGCTTTGAAAGAAGAACGAAACTCTTTATTCCTGAAAAAACTAAATTACACGTTTTAACACTGAAAATGACCATTCTCCGTCTTAATTAGGACGGAGAATGGCATTCTTCGTCTTAATTAGGACGGAGAATGCCATTCTCCGTTTTATTTAAGACGGAGAATGCCATTCTCCGTCCTAATTAACACGGAGAATGACATTCTCCGTTTCCGTCTTAATTAGGACCGAGAATGTCATTCTCCGTCTTAATTAGGACGGAGAATGGCATTCTCCGTCCTAATTAACACGGAAAATGACATTCTCCGTCCTAATTAACACGGAGAATGGCATTCTCCGTGTTTCTAACACGGAGAATGGTCATTCTCCTGCGTTTTAACACTAGAATGACCATTCTTCGTGATAAATTACACGGAGAATGGCATTCTCCGTCCTAATTAAGACGGAGAATGGTCATTCTCCGTTTAATTTAGCACGGAGAATGGTCATTCTCCGTCTTAATTAGGACGGAGAATGTCATTCTCCGTTTTATTTAACACGGAGAATGACATTCTCCGTTTCATTTAACACGGAGAATGGCATTCTCCGTGTTTCTAACACGGAGAATGGTCATTCTCCTGCGTTTTAACACTGGAATGACCATTCTCCGTGTAAATTAAGACGGATAATGTCATTCTCCGTCCTAATTAAGACGGAGAATGACCATTCTCCGTGTAAATTAAGACGGAGAATGTCATTCTCCGTCCTAATTAAGACGGAGAATGGTCATTCTCCGTGTAAATTAAGACGGAGAATGTCATTCTCCTGCATTTTATGGTTAGCTGAAACTTTGGAGGGCCATAACTTTTGACTGGGAGGTCGAAACGAGGTCCCGTTTGTCGCAAAATGAGCGTATCAGGAGACTGAAAGTAACGGCTTCATCGTTAGACGGCCTTCCGAAATTTTAGATTCGCAAAAAAATGATGTTTGGACCTCCGTTTTAGCACTTTTGTCGTTCGTCCCGGTCTTTCCGAAATTTTTCGACGAGTTTTTGAAGATTTTTGAGGAGAAAACCTAGATTCGAAAGTGAGCAGCGTATGGAAGAAGATGGAGTATTGAAACGTTTTTTTAAGAGCAGTTTTGTGGGTGTTTCCAATAAATTAAAAGGAAGGGCAAAAGGGTCATTTGGAACCCGCTTTGGATAAGTTTCTCTAATTCTGGGCACGCGATGAAATTTTTTTTAGCGGTGGATTTTACATAAAACTTTTTTAGTTTTTGGATATTTCATAAATCTTCCCTTTTGGAATTCAACTTTGAATAATTGGGATTGTCGACTGATGCTTGCAAGTTTGCCAGTAGAGTTCATTCTTTGTTTCTGTTATCTATTGTTTGTTTCTTGCTAATTTAATGGTGAATACATGTGAACTTGTGTCCTTGTAGAACTTGCTAATTATATTGGACTGCTGGAGTAGCGAAGATTCAAATCATACAATTGAAGGTTTTTTTTTTTTTTTTTTTTGACCTGCACCATCGAAATCTAAACTGTCACTCAGCTGCACCATCGAAATCTCCAGATCCACACGGTTCACAAACAACATCCCCACCCCTCTCATTGTCACAAAGCTCACTTCTTGATCCATCCCAAGAAGCCAGCAACAGCAATGGCAGCAATGGCTTCCTCCTCCATCCTCACTTGCACCACCCTCAGCCTCCCCTCCTATTCCCACCACACCACCAAATCCCACCTCCTCTGCCCCAAATCCTTCCTCCAAACCCCTCTTCTTTCCACCAACAAACTCTCCTCCTCCTCCTTCCCCATCTCCCCACTCCCCAAATCCCCAAAAACAACTCTCCATCCCTGATGCGTGCCCATTTGCATAGGCACAGGCAATGTCCAGATCTGGACAGTTGGCTGTTGGTTATTCTCTCTCTCTTGGGCCAGCTCAACTCTGCAGAGGACAGCTCACCAATTGCCAGGCCAATCACAGCCTGCAATGACAGATACTAGCCACGTTAGCAAGTATATTCTTCCTATATATAGCTGCAAATAGGAAGAGAAGAGGAATCAGATATTTTACCAATTGTTTTCTCAGTATTACTTTCCACTGCACTTTTCATTCTTCCTGCAATTTACTTACCATTGTAATTCCTGCATTTTACTTCAATAAACCCTAGAATTTCCCCCCAAATTCTCCTTGTTCAGCTAACTGTTGATTCTTAATGACAATCCCTGGAAGGAACTCCAACATTTACATGATGGGAGCTCAGGATCCTATCAACATGGTATCAGAGCCTCTAGATCCAGTAAGTGAAGGCAGCCGAGAAGGAAGCTCTGGCCTCGGCGGATCTGGAGGAGTAGCATCTGAGGGGAGGAGAGCGTTCGTTGACAACGAAAGGATCCTCTCCATTGAAGGAACCATGGGTGCCATATCAGGTACTATGCTAGATCTGTCCACCAAAATTGTTCAGTTGGAAGGCCTCCCTGCCAAATTTGAACAATTCGAAGACCGATTTGGGAAATTTGAGAAGATGCTGGAAGAATTAACCAGATCTCGAAAAGAGGGAGAGAGTTCGAGCTCAAATCTGAACTCCCCTCCATTATTACACAATTTTCCACCATCACCACATTTCTCTGGGCAAATTTCCCCTGTGCATAATAATAATATGCATTTGGGATCTGCCAACACATCAATGATAAATTCAGCCATGGCTACTGGTGAACAAACTCCTTTTTCCCACATGAGAACACCACCAAACATTCAAATGGTAGGAAATACAAATAATGCTCCTGGAGCATTGTATACTCCCCCAAGGCCTGGAGTACAGGCTGGAGGATTTCTTTATAATGCTCCAAATATCATTCAAAATCAAAACAGGGGGCAATCATCACACAGGCTTAAATTGCCTGAGTATGATGGCTCAGGTGATGTTGAGGAATGGCTAATGAGAGTGGATCACTATTTCAGTTTTTATCATACTTTAGAAGCTGATAGAATCAAATTATGTTCAGTCCAACTCAAAGGCACAGCTGCATATTGGCTAAGATGGGTGTTGAGGCTCAAAAATGGAGCCATGACTTGGGATGATTTTTACCAAAGTATCAGAATGGAGTTTGGCCCCTCTCAGTTCACAGACCACATCATTGACCTGAAACATCTCCAACAAGACTCTGATGTACAGGAATATAATTCCCAATTCCAGAGAGTCTCACAAAGAGTGCAAGGAGTCCCTGAGATCTGTCTCATCAGTCACTATATAGGTGGCTTGAAAGAAGAGATCAGGTATGAGCTGCAATTAGCAAGTCCAAGAAGTTTGCTAACAGCTATGCAACTCTCTAAGTTGTATGAAGCCAAGTTCTTAGCCCTCAAGAGGAACTACAAGGGTCACACACACTTGTACAAGACTGCTCCTACAACAAGTATGGTACCTTTCACCCCAGCTCCTCCTGCAAACAATAATGAAACAGGAAACAAATATACAAACACCACCCACCCAGGAAGACTCACTATATCCCCTACTGAAATAGTGAGGAGAAAAAATTTGGGTTTATGTTTTCTGTGTGAAGATAAATGGTTCAAGGGCCACAAGTGCAAAGAGAAGAGACTGTTTATGCTGACTGCAGAGGATGAACAGGAAGAAAATGTTCAAGATGAGGTAATTCCAGAATCTTTCTCCATTTCATTGCAGGCTCTGTCAGGAACAACACAACATTCAACCATGAAGATGAGAGGGACAATACAAGGCAAGCCAGTCATAGTGCTAGTGGACTCTGGATCCACTCACAGTTTTGTTGACAAGCAATTCAGTGAGAGGTTGCAGCTGAGTACTTCAAACAATGAAGTTTTTGAAGTCTTGGTAGCCAATGGAGAGAAGTTACAAAGCCAAGGCATGTGTCCAAATGTTATGATTGACTGCCAAGGAAAAAAATTACAGATGAATCTACTCAAGCTACCTATCACAGGGTGTCAAGTGGTCTTAGGAGCTAATTGGCTAAGAACTCTGGGAACTATCCTCTGGAATTTCGAGGACCTCACTATGGTGTTTCATCAAGATGGGCAAGTACAAGCTTTTAAAGGGTTGGGTACAGACAAGCATAACCTGTTTGAAGCAGATCTGAAGGAGCCCAGACAGAAAAACCAATTCTATATTATCCAGCTCTACTCTGTAGAGTGCCCTGCCACTACTACAGGTTCAGCCATATATATAGAAGATGATGCACCGACAACATTAGAACTGCAGATGTGTGACAGGGATCATCCTACTCATATTTCCTCAAATCTTAGACCAGTAGAGCGATATGTGCTAGTGCATGAGCACATTATTCTTCAACAGTTTGCTGAGTATCCTGATGAAACAATTAGGAAGTGTGCAATTGACAGTTGCCTTTCAGACAAGATTTTGCAGAGACATTACACAAAACTTGTCATGACGAAAAAGGTCACAGTCCAAAAGGAAGCAAACTTGAATCCAAGTGTTGCAGCTGCAACACAAGCTGGCCCTTCTACCCAAGAGAAGATGGTGATAACTATATGGGATCCAGGAATCAGTGTTATTTCCTCCTTGACCTTGAGACAAGGTCAATTTAAGGGAGAGGGAGTTGATGCGTGCCCATTTGCATAGGCACAGGCAATGTCCAGATCTGGGCAGTTGGCTGTTGGTTATTCTCTCTCTCTTGGGCCAGCTCAACTCTGCAGAGGACAGCTCACCAATTGCCAGGCCAATCACAGCCTGCAATGACAGATACTAGCCACGTTAGCAAGTATATTCTTCCTATATATAGCTGCAAATAGGAAGAGAAGAGGAATCAGATATTTTACCAATTGTTTTCTCAGTATTACTTTCCACTGCACTTTTCATTCTTCCTGCAATTTACTTACCATTGTAATTCCTGCATTTTACTTCAATAAACCCTAGAATTTCCCCCCAAATTCTCCTTGTTCAGCTAACTGTTGATTCTTAATGACAATCCCTGGAAGGAACTCCAACATTTACATGATGGGAGCTCAGGATCCTATCAATCCCCTCATCGTCTGCGCATCATCCACACCATCATCCACCCCCGCTCCAGCCCCGTGGCAGGGCGCCGCACTCAAGCCCCTCGCGGCCTCCACTGCCACCGGTGTCCTCATCTGGTTCCTCCCCGTCCCTGCCGGCGTCACCCGCAATGCCTGGCACCTCCTCTCCATCTTTCGCCACCATCGTCGGCATCATCGCCCATCCCCTCCCCCTCGGTGCCGTCGCCCTCCTCGGCCTCGGCGCCTCCGTCCTCACCAAGACCCTCCCCTTCTCGGCCCCATTCTCTGCCTCCGGCAACCCCATCCCCTGGCTCATTCCCCTCGCATTCTTCTTCGCCCGCGGCTTCATCAAGACCGGCCTCGGCAATCGCCTATCCTATCGGTTTGTCTCCCTCTTCGGCTCCTCCTCCCTCTGTCTTGGCTAGGGGTGAGTGTTCGGTTTATTCGGTTAAAATCGAACCGAAATAGTCAAAACCGAATAAATCGAAAATTTAAAAATCCAAAACCAAAACCGAACCAAAATTAGCCAAAACTGAATCTGAACTAAACCGAATAACAATTCGGTTTATTCGGTTTATTCGATTTGTTCGGTTGGACTATTTCTATTGTATAATGGATAGGGTCCAAAGTTAAAATTTTGGTTAAATGATATTAAAATTTATAATTTTTATTCACACATTTGTTGTATTTGCGTCCAAAGTTAGACTACTTGTTAAATTACACGTAAATAGAATTGTTCTTTTCAAAATATACACATTTTAATTACAACATATACATAGAATTGAGGGTATTTATATAATTGCGCAAGTCTTATTCGGTTTTGGACCGAAATTGAAAAAGAATTTTTAAGATTTTCAAAACCGAAACCGAATCTCTTATTCGGTTCGATTTGGTTATGTTTTCGGTCTAAAACCGAATAATGCTCACCCCTAGTCTTGGCTACTCTCTCGTTTTCTTCAAGGCCCTCCTCGCCCCCGCCATCCCTTCCGTCTCCGCCCGCGCCGGTGGTATCTTCGTCCCCCTTGTCAAGTCCCTCTGCGTGGCCTGTGGGAGCAACGTCGGCGACAGAACCGAGCACAAGCTCGGGTCCTGGCTGATGCTCACCTGCTTCCAGACCTCCATCATCTCCTCCTCCATGTTCCTCCCCGCCATGGCAGCCAACCCGCTCAGCGCCAACCTGACCCTCAACACCATCAAGCAGACCATCGGGTGGACCGTTTGGGCCGTGGCTGCCATCATGCCCGGACTGGTTCGCTCATCGTTGTGCCTCTGCTGCTGTACATAATCTACCCGCCCACCGTGAAGAGCAGCCCCGACGCTCCAAAGCTGGCGAGAGAGAAGCTGGAGAAGATGGGGCCCATGACCAAGAACGGGATCATCATGGCGGTCACATTGCTGCTTACGGTAAATCGACTAACCAGCCCTCTCAATTTTAGTTACCATAAGTTCTTCCATATTTCTAATTGAATTAGGATATTATTTGACTACTGAAACAAATGTGCCTGCTTGCTTAATGCGGATAAGAATTTGGCTATGTTCAGTAGTTATTTAATAAGACTGACCAAATAGAAACAAAACTTCGTTCAATTTATAGTTTTACTAGTGGATAACCCGTGCCATAATGGCACGGACACGAATCCGACCTTTTCGACGTAGACGTACAGGCACCGGGCCAGCACCAGGGAGTTCCGGACGGAGACGCGGCCTCCGAACCCGGCCTTCTCGATGTAGGCGTGCAGGCACCGGGCCAGCGCCAGGGACCCGAGCCCGGTGGAGGCGGACACGACAAAGACCACGGTGGCGGCGTTCGGGGCGGCTTGGGGCCTCATGGAGGCGAAGACGCGCATGGCCGTTGCGGGGTGTCCGAGAGCGGCGAGGTCCGAGACGGCGGCGGTACAGGAGACGACGTCCCTGTGCGGCATTCTGTCGAACACCCGCAGGGTGTGGTCGGCGGAGCCGCGTTGGGAGTAGGCGGTGAGCAGGACGGTCTGTACGAAGGGGTCGGGCCGGAATCCGAGGAAGAGAGCGTGTGCGTGGAGCGACCTGGTGGCGGCGGCGGCGATGGTGTTGAGCAAGGAAGAGAAGGTGTGGGAGTCGGAAAGGGCGTGGCGGCGGAGCATTTAGGAGTAGATGGAGAGTGGGTCGGCGGAGATGGCGATGACGGTGTTGAAGGAGAAGGGGTTGGGATTGGTTATGGCGGAGAAGATGGAGGCGGTGAAGGAAGGGTCGGCGTCGGCGGCGCGATGGAGGAGGCTGCTTGCGACGAAGGGGTTGCGGAAGAGGCCGACGACGACGGCGTGGGCGAGGATGGAGCGGAGGCGGCGGAGGGAGGGGCGGTGCAAGAGGAGCTGGAGACGGGGGTGCTGTTGGAACAACCGGTTGCTCCGCACCCAACATGGGACCTCCTCCTCTCTTATAGATAGAGGGACAATTTAGTTCTTTTATCATCGTTGAACCAAAGCACATGGGTCGGACCAAAAACCCACTGTGCTTTATATTATAGATAGGTTAGTATATGCTAGTGATACTATTCAGGTAATTTGGATATATATCTATGGGGTGGTTCGTGGACGTTGAGTTTAAATAGTAAAATTAGGTTTCAGAAAAGAAATAGTTTACTATTCAGAAGACTTGAACAACTTGGTTTGAATAAGTAGGAATGAAGGCTGAAGGGACTCTGATAGCTATGCAGTTCAGAGAACTACATTTTATACCAACATAAATCTATTTGTTGCTGGAAGAAGGCCCCGAGGTCAATTTTAGATAGGTTTTCACTAGGGAATAACAACAAACATATATTCAGCAATGTACAGGGATATACATGGTTCACAACAATTGATCTATATCCATGGTGAAGGCGATTGAGGGATTGCCACTATATAAAATTGAGTGAGGAGCATTACGTAGATCTATGGAAGAAACCACATCCAATACTCACCAATATCTTAGAAAATCTTTGCAAACAAACAGTAACCTACCAGAAATCCACTAAATAAGAAGCTTAGTAGCATCTTTTAAGGAATTCTGTTGCTGCCTTTGCTCCTCTTGAAATTGTGGCGCTGTAGTGCTGTTGCACTCCTACGTTGCAGAGATACTCCTCGGAGAACTGTATCTGTATTGGTACCTGCTTCCGACACATATTATACACGACATGAGAGTAATATTTCTTTGTAGTAAATTCTTTCTACTACTTTTCAAAATTTAACTTTTTGAGAACTAGTTACTAGCAAAAATGTGCATAAATATAGATTTTTGTCAAGGTTTAAAGAATGAAATACGAACATGCATGCTTTTCATGTGCATTTATAAGTTTATCCATGTAGTACCTGTATCCTATATTTTCTAAAAATACCATATTGTGAATCCAAATCGTGTCTGTATTTGAATCCGTATCCATGTCTATGCAACCTAGTTGCACCCTTTTCTGTTCTGAAGGTAGTACACAACGGCTACTACTGGAGAAGAGTTGATGCTCCATGTTATATGATTAGAGGTGTAAATTTGATCTATTCAGTTTAATCGAACTGTAGCTTTCCAAACTTGTACTTAACCATAAACCACATAGTATTGCGTATAATCCAAAACCTTATTTGACCTACCCGTATTAAAGATTTGATTAACTTGGTCTTAATTGCAAACTGTGTAACGTTCAGGAAGAAAACAATTTACTAAAAGTTAAAGTCATGACTCAGAATATACTCTAATAAAGAGCCATGCTATGAGAGGAGAGGAGGCGTAGTTGTAATATTGTATGGTTTCAGCATTTTGAACCAAACTGTTTTCCCGAATCGCAAAAACGGGATTCAACAAATTTAAAACTGCGAACCGAACCGTGTTCCCAGAAACTGAACTGAATAGTTTAATTCCGTTCAATTAGGTTCAGTTTTTATATGAACAATGGCGATCGGGAAAGAGAAATAGTTTTTGTAAGGGTTTCACTTGGAAATTAGGACGAGGAAGAAGAGTTCGGAGGAAGAGAGATTTCCATGTCTTGCTCATAGTTTGAATGTTGTGAGAAAAACTCGAGACTAAATTTAGGGGTGCATAGTTGGTAAGTTAAGACGAGCTTGTTGTTTATGAATTAGACCATCTCCAATGGTGATTTCTAAAATTGAGTTCTTATCCTACTTGGCATTGTACTTTAAGGAGATTTCTATCCTAGTTGAAAGAGTTTCTACATAGAAATTGTAGACATACAAAAATGATCTCCAATGGTTCTCCATTTCTATCCTATGTGTCACATAGTAAAATGACCAATTTAATGGTGTGGGGTCCAATAATAATTGTCATGAGAGATAAGAGAATTTCTATGAGAGTTTCTACATGTAGAAATCCTCCTAGAAAGTTTCCATCCTACATCATTGCCACATAGGATAGAAATGGTGATAGAAATTACCATTGGAAGAAGTTTTTTCTAAAATGGATTTCTTCCATAGAAATAGGGAAGATAGAAACCCCCATTGGAGATGGTCTTAGAATATCTTACAATCATAGTTATCGAGCGCACGAGGCTCCAACCGAGGCACCTCAGAATATGTGAGGAGCCCTTTGTGAGGTACGTAGTCAGTGAGCCTCATGCAGAGTTGAGGCACACCTCAAGCATATACTGCTGTATTGCTTCCTTTTATATTCTTTTTACTAACCATTTTTTCCCATGTGAGTAGGGACCATCATTTGATGTGATAATTAATATCTCTTGGAAACTGAAAAGTCTCTTAAAATAAAAAAGAAATCAAAGTCCTAAACTCTTAAAGAGCTTACCTGCTCAATATATCAAAAGGAAAAAAAGCCCACAAGATATATAATCATACCCAGTAACCACTCTGGCATGTCCACCTTCACGAGGCTCACGCCTCAATCTTTTACATCCTTTGCGCCTAAGGGTGCGTTGTGCCTTTAATAACAATGCTTACAATTTGGGACTTTAATTCTATGCAAATCTTGTCAACATGTACACATAATTATAGAGGAAGTCAATAAAAAAAATAAAAAAATAAATACTCAATACATTATAATTTATGTTTAAAATATAAGAAGAAAAATGGTTGAAATTTTCTTCAATGTAAGAGGTGTCAATACAAAAGTGGATAAGTATATAATAGTTATGAAATAAAGCTAGAAAATAATTTCTTAGATAATAGCTAATAAAGAGAAATAACATAAACAAGAAAATGCACTCTTTTATACTCCCGTGTAACATGGAACATAGATGTTAACTTGGAAAGAAATTGTAGAATTAATGGAGAAAGAGGGTTGTAGCCATCTTGAGCAATAATAATGAGTTGATGTGGCTATCTTGAGCGATGAGAAAGTGAGCTACAACCAACTTGGCTATTGAAGAGAGTTACGACTTTTGCGGCGGCGAGAGATATAAGTTCATGACTTCTAGATGACGGAAGAGTAAGTTACGAGTCTTACGACAAGAAAGAGAGAAGTCGAGTGTTGCTATAGAGAGTGGTCGAAGAGCGAAAGTTGGCCGATGGGACCAATGCTGTTACTGACAAGTGGACTCACAAAATGACCGACAAGCACGCTAGTGAGAAGAATATTCGAGAAGAAACTAGAAAGATGTCATTGCCCAAGCAACTAAAGGAGGTGGGCCCTAGAACAAAGGTGGTGAGTAAAGCTGATAAGCAGGGCAAGGAGTAATCAAGAATTAACATATATAATAAGTATGCTAATGCCAGAGCTAATGACATGTGGGCTACATTTTAATAGCTTTAGCTAACTGAAGGGGACTGATAAGTGCGACCAGACTGAGTGGATCACATCACGGATCTCGTAGTGTGTTAATAGTAGAAAGTGGAAAAACTTCCCTTCTCCTTACACTATGTTTGGGCACTTTTGTGGGTGGGGGGAAGGAAAATGTGTGGGATATAATTACTATTTAGTCGTTGATATTCTCAAAAAGGTAATTTATTATTACCTTTTTGGGGGGTAGTTGGGTAAATTCTTCCAAAATCCTCTCATCTCTCTCCATTTTTCTCCCACTTTTGGGAGAAATTTTTTTAGTGGGACCCACATGATTTTTCCTCTCAAATTCTCCTTCCCCATTTTCGCTACCCATTTCCAAACACCATCACTTTAGTTTTCCTCCCATTTTTCTTTCAACTTTTTTTTTCCTCCGATTTTCCTCCCTTCCCAAATAGTACCTTAGAGTGTATGTCGTGATGCAAAGACTAGGCTAGTGGTTTGCTATGATAGAGGTTGTTGAAATTGAGTGGGACATCAAAGACCGTGATGCCAATAGCCATAGTAGTCTACTTCTAGTGCTTAACAATTTTAACTTCGAGAGAGAGACGACGAATGAACATAGGCCAATGAGGCGAGTCTACTGGTGTTAACAGCTCATCAGAGTGAACAGAGTGAAGAGGACATTTAACAACGAAGAAAGGGGAGGCATCCAGAGAACATACATGAGTATCTTCCATCTATGATTGTCATTTCTTCACTTTTTGGCGTAATGTGTCATAGATTTGAATCCATTTCCCTTTAACAACTTGTATCATCTTTTCTTTTCCTCTAGATTCTTTATACTCTATGAAAACTTAGAGAATGCTCCTTTGAATACATGATCTTAAACTGTAATCCAAAATGTATGTTTACCTACCTGCCAACTGGTCACCTAGATTTTGTGACATGAACCTCTCATGCTCGTATCTATTTTGTCTAACGTAGAGGGTTGACGTCAAGTCTACATATGGTCATGGAACTTTGTAAAATCTTGTACGGAGCTTTCTTATGTTCCATATCTGACCACACTCTGATAGGTGAACGCTTGGATGATAGATGACGAAGAGGTAATCTTTTGGTAGTTTCTCGTTTCTTGTTTGTAGAGAATAGATTTGGAAGAAAGAGGGAGAAAGTCCCGTTTGGAGTTTGGAATGTGGGCTAATAAGGATCCAAGAGATCTTAGGTTAGGGTTTTGATGATGAGAATGGGGATAAGATAGCAACTGGAGTGAGATCTAGGGTTGAGATCTAGGATTTTCTAGACATGGGATATTGTATAGTGGCAACCAAGGTTTCTGGCAGGGGCGGACCCATGATTGCACTCAGGTGGCAAGGTTTCTGGCAGGGGCGGACCCGTGATTGCACTCGGGTGGGGACGAGAAAAAGTTTATATAAAATTTCAAAATATTGAAAGCATGCATAAGAGAGATTGCACTTGATGTGTATCTGTCACGCCCCGCTCCCGTAGGAGCGATCGTCCTCGCTAAGACGTGATGCCGCACGAGCCTAGATTGCGCTCGTGCAAGGCGGGTTCCATAACGGCCGATTTCAGCGGCTGCGACGGGGTCGTCGCACAGAAGTCCCAAGCAGAGACATTGAATAATAGCAGCGGAAATTTAGAACAAATACAAGTTATTCAAAAGAAGCTCTTTATTGATATTGAAACATAGATTACAATGGGACGCAAGGCCAAGATTACAAGTCTCTCAAGTTCACTCAAATTCACATTACAAGTTCACTCAGCTCTCTCTCATCTCTCAAAGTACATTTGCTTGAGCCAGCGAAAGATTCGGAAGGCGACGTCCATACATTATGTCCCGTATAAGTCTTTACTTCATGCGGCCGCACGCTTCGAATCGCCAAGGAACTCCGTGCCTCGACGCATCCAAGCGAGCTCCGCGCCACGAGCTTCTACCTGTGCATGCACATGTAAACTATGTGGGCGTCAGTACTCAACTGTACTGGTGGAATGAGCTCCTCGTCCACCCATACAAAACCAACACATTAGATTTACTTTGTGCAACATAGTCCCTTTAGATTGTCTTTCTACTCTTGCCTTAGGATCAGTTTTAGGACCGACGCCTTGACCTATTTTGTGTCTCTAGACCATCCCGTGCTTGTAACGACAACGTTAACTCATACCTTGCCTTAAGACCCTTCTCGTGCCAACAACGTTAACCTATCGAGTCGTGTTTGCCTTACGGCTTAAAATCAGAGACGCAACTACGCGATGAGGCTCCATTTCCGTATAACCGTGCTACAAACCCTTGCTGAGTCCGTGCCTCGCAACTCAGTGAGACTTAACCATATTGCCGCCTTGCGGTCCTTGCTACTTTGATCATCAACTGACCCAATCGAGACTTGTGAACTTAGTGTCACTTGACCAACTTGCCTTGCGGCGATTCCTGACTTAAACTCGAACAACTCAAACCCAACTTTTGCAACTCACATGTCAACACTTAAGACTCGACGCCATAACTCGTGTCGAAGCACGACGCCTATGTTAATGCCAAATCTTAGGCCCAAACATTCTTTGTGTTCCAACTGTACACACATTCAACTCGACTCAATCCAAAGGCATACACGCGGATGGTCGCTATTTTGCCGACATCTATATGAACTTGGCCACTAGCATCACAAGCTATCCTGAGACGTATAGCTTGGTTAAATCGGGGACCTTTTAACGCAAGTAGCTAGCTCCGTTGCAAGCTCCCGCTTTAACCCGTGCCAAAATCTTACGCACGACTATACCCTGTTTCCTCCTAGGCCGAGTCGGTCCCATGGCCCAGGGTTGCCGCTCGAGGAAACTTCGTCCTTGTCGACAAGTTATCCATGACCATGCAAGACTCGACACAAACTGACGTCTCACACAGTCATTCCTTCTTTCAGTGTTACTCTCTCTTTCAAAAACCATGTTCAAGCTTTCTATCCTTTAGATCCCTCGACGACCCACGGTCGCGAGCCTTCTCCTTTGATGCCATATCCTTTTTACTCAACTTAGAAATGTCCATTTGATAGCCCTTTTTCTAAACTCGACTTAAAACCAACTGTAGCTCGTGCCTTAAACACTAAGTCCGTGCATTGTGCCTTAAGCCAACCGTGTTCTACGCAACACTCCTGCCCAAGTCGGCGGGCCTTGAGATCGTGGGACTACTTAACTTGACTACCGCAGAATGAGCGGGACAGCACTTGGAACGACTTAGGTCGACTGGCATAACTTTGCCTAACTTACTCAAGCCTACAACTTAACCCGAGGGATGAGCAAAGGCTATGCCAAGCCTTGCGCAGTGGAAGCGTGCATGCTTTATCAAGCATTTACGCGGACGACGCCTATGACTTAGGCAAGTTCATAGTTTTGTGTCGAAGACCAACTTTCCTTCTCCCAAGCCACGGGACGAAGGACCGAGTGTCATTTTCAAAGCACGCCGTGCGCCAACTCTAAGCCGACCGTTGGACCTTTCCATATTCTAACTCAATTCGACCCGTCGGGATTACTCCCTTTAGCTATGTGGATTCATCTCATTTATTATTAAGCCTACTTGTGCAAGTTGAAAACATGCGATTTATTATGTGAAGGCAAAGATGAGGCGAGTTCACCGAAACTACCCCACCTGAGCGAGCGGTCGTCTCGACCGAGCGATGTCTCTGAGCAGCCGTTACAAGGCTAAGTTCGAACGTCGTCGGCGTTCCTATTCCTCCGATTGACTGAGCGGGACGGGGCACTACAGTATCCATAAGCCTCTGCCCTTGGTTTCTGGTTAGGGTTATGGTTAGTTGATGTGTATTGGAAGGGTTGCCGGTGACGTGAGTGTTGGATTTCTTAGGAGTTAGGGTTTTAGGAAGAAGGTTTTAAGGGAGGGAGTGGTGACTTGGATGAGGAGGAAAGATCATAGGCAGAACCTAGGACTCAGATACCATATGGAAGCATACCATGTGTGGAAGACTAGGTTGCATAAGCATTGTTAATAATTGAATATCCCATTAGACTAAATTCTAGGACAAGCAATATAGAGGCGATTGAAAAGTAGACAACTACCTCTCCAATAGCTAGCAAATGACATTTGGATAATAGTTATTGTTGTAGTTATTGGCTAACATATCAAAAATGTCAGCCATAATGATCTTACAATGTCCGCTGACATGTCGGGTCAATTCCAATATATCGGCTGACACACATCGTTTTAGATAACAGATTTTAATTTTCAAGTCTTACATTAGTTTCTCTTAAAGTAGAATATTAAATTACTTATAGTTGTTATGTTATTTGTTAGTTTTTATATAGCTAGTATTTTTCTATTAGTTTTGGGATATAATTTAGTAGTAATTTAGTTTTTAATATAATATATAATTTATAGCCTAAAATGGATATCCTACATTTTATTATGTTCTTGATAACCAACATCAGACGTTTCAAAACCCAATTAGACATGAACCCGACATCTGATATATGCAAAAAACCTTGATAATAGCTAATAAAGGGAATGACATAAAGAGCTATATAGATACTATTGTATAATACTACAAGGGGCTGTTTGGTACGCGGATTGTGATTCTCTGGAATATCATATTCATGGGAATAATATTCTCGGGCATCAAATTTTCGGGTATTTATTTTTACTGTGTTTGGTATAATAGTATTCATGGGAATATTAGATTCCTATGTTTGATATTATAAATAAATCTACAAAAGTTATTTAAAAGGATAATTAAATATAATTAAATAACAAATAAGAGAATTAGTTTGCTAAAATTCAAAACAAATAACAAGTCGCCAATGTTTCTGGCAACATTAATGCAATTTTTTTTGGAACCACATATAATGATGTGCATGGAGCATCTTAGTTTGCATTTGCATTTGCATGTGTTTGTATGCATGGCCATTAGTTTGCGTTTGCATTTGTTTGCATGCATGGCCATGTGTTTGCATGACGAACTTTTTTTTTAATTACACTCGGATTGCCAGTGTGTTTGGCGACATGGCTCAAAGTGTGTCCAAGTCGCCATTGTGTTTGGTGATAAAAAAATTTCAAAAAATGCATTCATGTCGCCAATGCTATTGGCGACATGAAGCATTGGCGACTCGTTATCTGTTTTGAATGTTGACGAACTAATTATCTTATTTGTTATTTCATTTTTTAAAATTTTCTGATAAATCTTTAGGAATATAATTTTTTAGCATATTTTTCCTATGTCCATCTTACAAAAATTATATTATAATAATCTAATCGAGTTGGGTAGTGTTTGGGACTAGTTGAGTCGTGTCGAGTTTTAATCGGTTGTATGGTTTTGGTCTAGTCGGATTAGGTTTGTGTCGAGCCGAATTAGGTCAGACAACTTGTCGTGTCCAGGTTTGGGTCCCGTCTAGTTACGTTTGGATCGGAGTTGAGTCAGGTGAGATTTGATTCTAGTAGGGTTTGAGTCAGGTCCCGATCAGGTTTTGGTCAAATTGGGTTGGATTCAGATGAGTTGAGGTTTGCTCCATGTGTTGATCAAGGGGTAGTTTGGTGATTTCAGAAATGTCGGTATGGGAATAAGGAATACCCACCTCTCACAATGAATAGTATTCCCCCATATGTTGAGAATGTGATGCCAATATGTTATTCCTAGAAATTTTCTTGATTGGACTTATGCGAAAAGCAATAATATATATGAGAATAATATATTCCTGGCCATATTACATTATTACTACGTACCACTAAGTTATTTTTAGCGAAGTCCACGGTGTACACTTGTAAAATGGTAAAGAGAAAAATCATGATTGTTCTATATAGCATCTATTCATAAGTGCCTAAACCAATTAGTGCAAACTTTCAGTTCTTACTCTTTTCAATCTCTTGAATATCCCCTACAATTTTGAAGAAGGAAAAATTCACAACTGCAAAAAGTCGAATGTACGAATAGCTGTTCAGTACAAGTGTTCCATTACAACCGTCAATTTTCTAGAAATTCGTCATGTTTAGGTTATAGTTCACCAATATGATCGTTATGTTGTCTAGAAGTCACTAGATAGTAATCAATATTTGTACCTTTTTTTTTTTTGAGATGCCCGGCGATACGCACGGGACTTTGTGCACGCTGCATTGCATGCCTGTTGGGTCCACTGTCTCCAACTCCCACCAAATAAATGGAAGGAATAATACGACCCCGTGGCTCGATCCACTGATCTTCCGCCACCCAGTCGGGGTCTTATACCTCTCCTCGGTAACCACAAGAGCCACTCCATCAATATTTGTACTTTACACACAAGTAAAAATATACAAATATTTAGATGATTTATAAGTAATTAAGTTTTGACAGCCAATTAGGTAGGTAGCTTACTTTACAAGTATACATAGAAATGTTTCCACCGTCGGTATATATAAAGATTGTATAATTAGTGAAGTAAATGTAGTTGTGCTAACAGAGTTCTTTTATTGTATTTTTTTTTTCTGTAAAGGTTGGGCTCTGGATATTTGGAGGAGTACTGAATGTTGATGCTGTGACTGCTGCAATTCTTGGATTATCCATTCTTCTCACTACAGGAGTTGTAACCTGGAAGTGATGCTTGGCTGAATCAGTTAGCATGGGATACTCTAACTTGGTTTGCAGCACTCATAGCAATGGCTGGGTATCTTAATAAATATGGTCTGATCTCCTGGTTTAGTCACACTGTAGTCAAGGTAATACTTTCTTTTAGTTTTAGTAGCTCATGTTTTTTTTTCTCTTTTTTTGTTATCGTGTCTTTCCTTTTGTAGATAATAAATCCATTCTTCTTGAAAAGGAGAAAAAGATTCATTTTCTGATTTGATAGGAGATATATAATCCACTCCACCTCAAACTGTAACCAAGACCTTCCCACCCTCCCACCCACAATCAGTACTATTTATACTATTAGAACATAGGGTTCTTTGGCATTGCCATTCCTTTTCACTCTTTGGCTTAATGTGCCTTAGAGATGAAAAAGTTGTATCTTCTTATTATCTTACCTCTTCATCTAGACTCTTCTCCGTCTTTCACTTTTATACGGTGCACTATCTTAGTATGGTTTTTGGAGAGTTGACCCAGAGAGCATCTTCCACCAGATTTAAATTTCACAGATTATTCACAAATGATTTATGTGCCCAGCTATGATGAGAAACTAGCAAGGATTCCCAGACAAACATAATACAGAAATTTAGCCCAACTGTGACGAGAAACTACCAAGGTTCCTAAGGACAGAAATCTGTCACCAAGTGCGAGAAATGTGTGAATTACTGCATCACTTTTGGCTGTGCTGTAAGAAATCTCAGTGCCCACGAGACTCATGCCAATGCAAGGTCTGTAGAGGGTCATGAAGTATGCAGCCTTCCCCAGTTTTTTTTTTTATGGAGTGGCTGTTTAGTGTTCTCTGACTAGAACCAGCAGCCATGGAACTTTTATCGCCTCGGGAAGCAGCACCCTCTATATCATACCAAACTAGCTCAAGTAGTTGGGGGCACTTTGCAGGCAGAATATGAAAGGTGAGTGTGCCTGTTTACATAATCACAGATGAACGCCAATCACTAGCTAAACCTGTGTCTGTGATTCCTCATGATGCAGATGACCCTGTGTGCATAAACATAGATGAATGCATTCACTTAGCAAACCTGTTTGTGAATATGATTGCGTATGACAAAGATGAATCTGAACACTTATCTGATGCAGATGAATGTGATCTATTTTGGATACTATTATTCAGATGTATACGGTTCCTTCAAGAAACCTTGCTGTCTGCTCCTATTGTCCATAGTTTGGATGGACATTTTGGTGATAGTAAAGATAGAGGAAAGTTGGATGAGGAAGTTTTGAAAATATAATAACTTTGACATGAAAATAAGTATGTGACCAAGGTTGTTTGCTTGCCACGAGACTAGTTTTTCTCCAAGACTTTATTCAGGAAGAAACAACCTTGAACATTGCCCTTGATCTCAATTTAGGTATCAATCGCCATATTGGTCAAAACTTGAGCTTATAGCTCATTTTTGTCTGTGAGATGTAATTTATAGAAGAATGCAAAATCCATACCGTTCGTAGACTTCTGGAGAAGTAGTCAAAAACCACACTTTCCTCCTCTCTTCTAAGCTGCTTTTTTGTTGACAGGACAGGATAAAATGAGCAAAAAGTTTAGCGCAATCCATTGTGAAAGACGACCAAAATTGTAGTAGAATGTGATTCCGTAGGAAACCTGTTTGTGAATTTGGTCCTTATGATGCAGATGAATCTGATATGTTTGACTAATATTATAAATATATTGTTACAGGAAACTTTGTTGTCCTCCCTAGCTGCCCATAGTTTGTGGACTTTTAGTTGAATTAAAAGATCAAAGAAAATTAGATAAGGAAGCTGAGTAAGGAGATCATGTTTACCTTTTAAATTTTCGGATGCCAATTCCTCTCGTGATTGAAAACTGGGGGAATTTTATTAGTCATGGAGATTACGAAGAAACTCCCACTACACTGGTTTTCGGATGCCAATTCCTCTCGTGATTGAAAATAGGGCTAATGCTGAGATCATGTTTACCTTTTAAATTTTCAATTACCGTGTAATCCATTTCCCTGAAACGAAACAAGAAAAATTGAAGTGAAGGGTAGTTTTAGGTCAATAAATGGAGGGGTGAAGGTATAAAAAAGTTAGAGAAAAAGAAAGAGTAATGCAACTCCTTTTTTTCTCTTTTTTTTTTTTTTTTGGGTTGGGGGGGGGGGGGGGGGGGGGGGGGGGGGGGGGGGGTGGTAAATCTAGTGACTTAAAACCAATACAACCCATTTAATTATCAGAAGGATTATGTAGCTTGCCTCCACTTTCTTTGCTTTACTTAACCTCACTCGTAATTAAATACAGCCCAAACGTATCACGCTGCAATGTGAGGCTCTTGTAACATATTGATTACCGTCTCTTCAAGGTTACTTTAATCATCAATAATTATATTATTATTGTAAAATATGGAGCCCAGGTTGTAAGAAGCTTTAGTATATTTATTTTGATTCAGTTGGTCCAATTGTATCGGTTGTCATTGATTGGTACCTAGACAAAGCTCCCTCTGGAAAGATGTAATGCTTGCCTATTAAGTGAGCACCATTTACCTTCCTGGTAATGTGAAATATGATATGTTTGATCATGGCAACTTATCAGTCTGCAACTACCCTTTATGCTATAATGTATGTGTTGACTGCATCGTTCAGGTTTAGCTTTTTTTCATTCAGGTTTAGGTTTTTCGCATTTGATTATAGACCCACAAATATTACATCTAACCTAGCTTGAACCTCACATTTTTATCATTAGTAAATATTTAGGACATTAGGATTGTGTTAACGCACAAAGTTTTTCTGTCACTAACTTGATTGTCTGCCTCCTTTCAGTTTGTTGTTGGTCTAGGTCTCTCATGGCAGGCTTCATTTGGCATCTTAGTGCTGCTCTACTTCTATTCGCACTACTTCTTTGCCGGTGGGGCCGCACACATTGGAGCCATGTTCACAGCTTTCTTGTCTGTGGCAAGCGCATTGGGCACTCCTCCCCCTCTTTGGAGCGACGGTCCTCTCATTCTTCTCCAACTTTGATGGGCGGTCTTACCCACTATGGCATTGGCTCCGCCCCGGTCTTCTATGGCGCTAACTGTGTTTCCGCTAGTGCAATGGTGGGGATACGGATTTCTCATATCGGTTGTCAATATAATCATCTGGCTTGGTGTTCGGGGGGTTGTGGTGGAAAACCATTGGCTTGTGGTGAAGTGGGATCACACGAGCTCCATTAATTTTGGATTATTTATAAGGGCACAGCAAAAGTTGATCAGGGGCTAGCCAAATTCTGGCAGTCCTAGTATCATTATGGACTGCCAGAAAATGTGGCACATTTTCTAGCATTTTCTGGCAGTTATCTCGTGTTTGACTGGACTGCCACATTTTCTGGTAGTTCATAAAGTATCTAGGACTGCCAAAAATTGTGGTAGACCTGGACTGTCAGGAATTGGCTAGCCCTGATCAACTTTTGCTGTGCCCTTATAAATAGCCTAATTTTGTTACCGTTATATTAGGTAGGCATTTCTTTCCAAGTTATTTTTGGACGCATTGAAAATTAATATCTATCGATTAAATATGAGTGTGACCGTTCTGGTTTACCTAGGAGAGACATAAGATCTTGGTTGGGTGGTGAAAGATCATGGATCGAGTCACGGAGGCGTATTATTTCTTTCATTTATAAAAAATGGTGGAAGTTGAGGGCAGTGGACTCAAAAGGCATGCATTGTAACATTCACAAACTCTCGTGTAACGTTGGGCATCTAAAAGAAAAAAAACTTTATTCTTGCTAAGATTTGCAATAAAGGTAGAGAAGAATTAAGTGAATGTTTTCCATTTGGAATACAAAGTTGTTCCCAAAAATTGAGATGATGGCTAGCTGTATTTTTATCCAGATTTTTCCGGTGGTGTTTGGGGGTTGAGATATATTTTCTGAAATGACTAGAAATTTTGGAATCCATGTGGAGAACACCCACCACCCCACCCTCCCTATCACGCCAGACAGACGGTCATTTGCAATGTGTTTTCAGATGTGGAAAGTGGATTAAGATTGCATCTTGCAGAATTTTTCTTTCTTTCTTTCTGAATAATATGCTGCAGATATTTATTGCACTGAGAAATGTTTTCATACAACTTTCTTCTCAATGTTTCAAGTCAAAATTATTGATCAAGGATTGTACTCATCGTACTACTTGTCGTATGATTCATTACTATGTCTAATCAGAACAACTAAGTGACGAGCATGAGGCAAACTAATGGACTTGAAGGGACTAAAATGCACCTCTCCCTCTCTTACTGAGTGCTCTTCAATATCTTTGCTCAGTGCGACTATAAATCAAAACTTATCGCTCTATCGATATCCACTTAAACCAAAAAGCCAAGATCAGACTTATCTTGATGAAAGCAAGAGTTTGTTTGTAATGCTACATTTTGAATCTGCTCCCAGAAGTCTCTCTCTCTCTCTCTCACAAGCAGGATGTAGAATGAAACCTGAATATATTGACCTGCATTTGTATTTGCATCATCTGCTCGCAGGAGTCTCACAAGCAGGATATATGCATATATTGACCTGCATTTGCAACTTTTACATCACCATAGTAGATATCGCCTGAAATCTTCGTCGATAAAAGATTGTTCGAGCGCGCAATCGACCACAAGCTTATGCAAATATCTCCAACTTGATCCGATCAGCAAATTGTGTCGCCAATTGTTGGCAGAATAAGCCTGTAATGTAGTGCAATAGACGAGTGAGCGAGTGAGCTCCTAACTGCAACCCCCACCATCTCCAAATTAGAATTTTTTTCTCTTTCTATCAGCATATCATTCAAAGCAAAGAAGAAGAGAGAGCAATAGAAAAGGAAAGGAAATGCCTCTCTTTCAAACCGCACTTGTGACCGGATGCACTCAAAAGTCTCAAACATGCTTGTAAACATAAACCTAACATCAGCCCGATGTGCCATGGATATGAGGTGACCTAATCTGTCTTTAACATGGAACAGGCGCCGATGTGTCTTGCCCTGATTGGTGGTCGCATGTGGGCCCTCGACTCGGGGACTAATTAGTGATTGACAAGTCGGCACAGAATAGTTGAGATGTTAATTAGCCCCATAAGGAAGACTACACACAAACTACTGCTCAGAATCTCTCTCTCTATAAATAGCATCATTTTGTACTTTGTAGCACACCAAGGAAAGAGCTTCAAGAGTGAGTGAGTGAGAGAGAGTAGAAGGCTGATCAACCTAAGGGAAGTTGCAACTGAGGTTTGGGTTTCTGCTTCCTTATAAAGCACTACTATAGTACATTGAATCTTTATTTTTGAAGTGCCATTAGGTCTCTACATATATACTACTATTTAACTATAACAGCTTAGCTTTAGAGTCTATTATCATTTTGGCAATACCAACAACCGTCATCGATAACTCTCGAAAAATCAGTCAGAAATAAACTGAAAATATATATAAATTTAAACCCATCGTTCCAAAGTAAATGCATACATACTTGTTGTATAATTAAGCCAGCATTTGTTACAGGATAATTTGCAGCATCGACCAATGCCAATCCGATACGATCAATACCGATACGATTTGGTATATCCCGAGTCGATACCGACCAATACTAACAGATATCGACATTGGGGTCTCTTTTTCCGTCAATTCGAAAAAAAAATTGAACGAAAGCAATGATGTAAAAGTATAATAAAGTTGTAAAAATACGTAAAAGAAAAAAATCGCATGTAAACCAATCAACAAGGATGAATACTATTTTGTTTTATTCCGAAATTAGTAAGAAACGACAAAACTATAAATTTAAAACTACGTCTAAATATATAAAATATTGTTATTTTTTAATGATACCAAAAAATCTGATACTCCAATCCGAAGCTATCCCTACTGGCTACTGCCTCATAAGATGTTCAAAAATGATTCCGATATCGATGCCAGGAACCTTGATTTGTAGCTACTTTATCTAAGTACCAATTATTAAGTTGCTCTCAAGCATTATTTAGGTTAATTTCCAAACATACCCCCCCCCCCCCCCCCCCCCCCCCCCCCCCCTTTTTCCACTCTGTATATTAGCGTTTGAGTTACAAATACAGTACATCCTTATCATTTTGAGAAAATCACCCTTCACTTGGGCGAGATGAATGTATATATGGCCACACAGGATTACCAAGTATGCGAGCGCTAAAAATATAATGTTCACCAAAGTACGAATTCTTAATCTAACCAGATTTATGTGAACCTTTTCTATAATTGGTGATTGGCACACTTGACAGTGCCATCCAGAACAAACAATAATTCATGCTCTCTCTCTCTCTCTCTCTTTATATATATATATATAGAAACGGTCAAAAATCAGCCGGCTGGTTTTGTATTATGGAATCACTCTATGTTTCATACGTTGAATTGGAATTTAGTGGTTGAGATTAAAAGGTGTAGACTCCACCCCCTTTTTAAGTCATCTAATCTCAACTATCCAATTCCAATCTAAGCTGTATAACATAGGTTAGTTTCATAATACAAAACCAGCAAATTGGTTTTGTATTATTATTGATGTATTATTGATGAAAGACTACATATATGTAGGAGAGGCTAGCCTCCTCTCCTATTATTATAAGCAATGTGGGACTAAAGTCCATTAACTCATAACTCTAATATAACACTTAAAACCCTCCCTCAAGCTGGAGCATAGATGTCAATCATGTCCAGCTTGTTACATAAAAATTAAACCCGAGGACCCAGAAGAGGCTTTGTGAAGATATCAGCTATCTGGTTGCCGGTCTTCACATGTTGAAACTTTATCACTCCCTTTTTATATTCATCACGAACAAAATGAATGTCAATTTCAATATGCTTCGTCCGTTCATGAAATACTGGGTTGGTGGCAATGTGAATAGTAGACTGGTTATCACACCATAGATCTGCCACTTGAGACCCTGCGTCTTCACCCAGTTCTTGTAGGAGATGTTTCATATATAATATCTCTGACGTGCCATGAGCAATAGCTCGATATTCTGCTTCTGAGCTTGAGCGTGCTATCACACTTTGTTTCTTGCTCTTCCATGACACTAGATTTCCACCAATAAATATTGAGTAGCTAGATGTAGACCGTCTATCTGTCAGGCTTGCTCTTCAGTCAACATCAGTAAAACACTCAATGCGAGTGTGTCCATTATTCTCCATTCAAATTCATTTTCTTGGATTCTTTACTAGATAACACATAATTCTGATAACTGCCTGCCATTTTAAAATTCTTGGAGAAGCCATAAATCTACTTGCAACACTCACTGCAAAAGAAATGTCAAGACGCGTCATAACCGCCAAGTAGTTGAGTTTTCCAACTACTCGACGATACTGATCTGGATTGGTCATCAGGACCCCTTCGTCTGGAAATAACTTCGGCCCTGGATCCATAGGTGAGATTGCTCCCTTTGCTTGCATCATGTCTGCATCATTTAGTATGTCCAACACATACTTTCTTTGAGACATTACAATATCCCGCTTACCCCGTGTGACCTCAATGCCCAAGAAATAGTTCAAGGATCCCATATCCAAGCTTGTGTTCTCCAAGAAACTTCTTGAGGCTTGCAATACCCTGGCTGTCATCTCCCGTGATTACAATATCATCAACGTAGACACCAAGGAGTATTCTTCCAGCAGATGTGTGATAGAAGATTTAATGGTCCTTCTTTGATTGACACATGCCAAATTGAGTAACAACATGTGTAAATCGACCAAACCATTGTCACGACCCGATCCCAATAATCTAGGTCTAGTCGGATCATGCCCAGCCTGCACCGTTGTTGAGACGGCGGCAGTAAGCTGTTCAGTAGCAGGTAACCATACAACAACACTATATTTGTCACAACTCAAATTTGGAAATAAACTTTATTAAACTGAATTTAAATACAAAATGAAACTGTTCTGAAAGGAAATACAGATTTTGAAATAAAAGAACAATGCAGAAAGAAAATCTATCTAGCAGCCGGGTCATCGGCCTCCGTCCCATCGTCCTCCTGCGGGGACTCTGGCAGTACAACTGGGTACAACACAGGGTCGTAATAGCTGTTGTAACACAGCTCAGCATCCTCAACATCGCCTAAAAATATATCTCCAGTCAGGAGGGAGCAAAGTACAATTCATGCTAATTAAGCAGTTAAATAAGAAATAGAATCATGCAGTTCTAAACAGTTTTAAAACAGGTTTGTTACAGTATAAAACAATGATTTGAACAGGTAATGACATATGACCGGCTTGGGTTTGTTACAGGAGGGATAATGGGTTTTGTTACAGTAGTGGTCATAATCATTACGCTATTCCCCAGTCCCCAGTAGTTACAGTACAGTACTCTCGATGAGAGTTTCGTGTTTGAGTCGTGGTTTAGACATGCAGTAAAATGATTAAATAAATAACTGTAAACTAACATAAACTATACTTGCCTCAATGGAAATGACTGGAGGGGTAGAAGACTTCGAGACGGGGAGTTAGAGTTGTCCTCGAATTCCTACATTCGAGAGATTGACTCAGCATTAGGTTTACCAACTTAGCTATGCTAGTTGTAATCTCTATTAGCGTCCTAGTCCAATTTTAGTTCTTTAATTAACCAACACAGAAAAACACGGTTATTAAGTGCGTTGATTTAATACGAGGGAAAACGATTATTTAACTTTTGAGTTCGGGGAAAACTCGTCGTTGCCAGATTATTTATGAAAACTTGGTAATTTTATATAAATATAAATATAAAGCTAATTCTCTTATTTTAGTGAAAAAACACGTGATTTTTAATTATTAATAAACTTGTCAATTCTTAAGTGAAAAAAATATTAATTAATTTTATACGAAAATATCTTTTTAATCATTTTAATCGTTTAATAATAAAAACACGAAAAACCAGAAAAGACAGAAAATCTAAATTAAATAGAATTTAGATAAACTGAAATAGAATTTAAAGACAGGAAAAGCCAGCTGGACTTATGCCCATTACAATTTATTTACATAAATTGAAATAAGATAAACTGCCGTTAGTCCTAAACTGAAATAGAAATTAAATAGAATTTAAACAGAAAATGAATAATAAAAATAAGGATAAATAGTAAGTCTCAGATAATGGTCTGATCCTCATCTGGCTAATTGCCTCAACGTCCGGGCGGGGCCGGTATCGTTTGCACTTAGCCGGGTCCATTGACCGGTACGGTCGTCACCCAAAAATCAATATCGAATAAATTCCGAAAGTCATTTTAAATTCATTTTGAAAATAATTCAGGATTTACGGAAAAATCGAGCAGCATCTCCTCTGTTTTTGGTCAACCCAAAAACTGGAAAAATGGCGCCGATAATTCCTGCAAGTCCCAAACCAGGAAAAAACCCGCATTTTATATATATAAAATATCCACAGCCAATCCACAGCATAATCGGGACGACCCGAAATAATTTCGGAAGTCCGATTCCAATTCCACAAATCACAGAACGTTCCCGAAAAATTCCGGAAAACTAAAACATACCAAAAATCAATTCCCGAAATATTCCGGGAATCCAAAATAATTCACAGGACCTTTCCGAAAGTCCCGAAAAATTACGACGTCGCTAAAAACCGAGTTCCCAAAGGGAATCGGGGACCATTTCATCATCGACTAAGATAATAAAAATAGTGGGACAGGGGGTTATACCTCGGATTGCTCGGCTAGAGCTCTCAGATGAATAATAGAAGGAAAAGAGCTCCGAAACAGCGTAGTAATCCCCAGGTCAGCGCTGAAATAGCAACGCCGACGGAGAACGCTGGAAGAAAGCAGAACTAGGGCACGGCCAGGGGTCGCCGAAACTCTGGCCAGGGCGCTGGCCACAAATCAGCGAGCTAGGGCAGCGTCGGCCGGCAGGGGGTCGGCCAAAGGGGCTCCGCACGGGGACAGCGGCTAGGGACGGCGCTGTCGGTCGGCTGGAGCGGTGGCGCGGTCGCCGGAAGGGCGCGCGCGAGGAGGCTCGGCCGCGAGGGTGGCGACGCTGGAGTGGGTCGGCGGCCAGGGGCTCGCGAGCTCGGTGGGGGGAGCGGCGGACAGGGGGCGCTGTCGGCCGGAGGGAGGCGCGAAAGGGGATCTCGGTCGGCAGGGGCGGTCGGCCGGAGCACTGGCCGGGGCGCGGCGCGCAAGGGCGCTCGCGGGGAGTGGTGGCCGCGGGCGTGGAGTCGGGGGAAGAGGGTGACGTCGACGGGGTTGGTCGGAGCACAGCCGACGAGGGCGGTCGCCGAAGGGGTTCGGCTCGGGTTGGGGGAGAGTGGGAGTTTGGGGGTGATGGTGAGGAGAGAAGAGTTTGGGGTGAGAGCTTGATCTGTGAAGAATGAGAGAGAGAGAGAGATGAGTTTAAGAGAAGAATTTGTTGTCTCTGTGAAGTTGGGAAGAGGTGGGGAGTTTATGGGTGAGTTATTAAAGAGGGGTGGGGTGATTTGTTGGAGACGTGTGTGGTAGAGAGGGGCTGGAAGTGTGTGCTGGAGAACAAAATGAGGGGGAGTAGGAGAGAGAATAGGGAGGCAAAGAAAGAGTTGGGGTGCTGGTCCTACGGGACCAGCTAGTAATTTTTTTTTTTAAATGATTATTAAGCCAAGTCAAAATCAGAATTAAGAATGGGGTTGGGTTTGGCTCAGGCCTGGGTCTGAGTTCAACTCAAAAACCATGTTATTAATTTTGAAATAATTTGCACCCAAGAATATATAATAATAATAATAATAATAATAATAATAATAATAATAATAATTTTAGAAATACTAATAATAAATTCTGACACTAATATTAATTAATCACAAACACGGGTTTCACAATCTTCCCTCCTTAGAAAATTTCGTCCTCGAAATTAAGGCAGGGTCAGGGATTTAATCATGCAATCATGCCTGAAATCAGTTTGGACATCTTCCTTAACAGTCTTATGCCCAAGTGGGTTAACAATCTCGGAACTCATCTAATGCTATATAATCATCAATTCTTCCCTCCTTTAGAAATAATACTCCATTTTTACTAAATTCCCGATTCCATTCCTAAATTGCCAATCACCCTAAAAATTTTGTCTTCTATATTTTCAATCTTGAACACATCCCATATTCATGCAATATGTATTTCTCCCAACTTGCTAATATATTCAATTTAACTCTATGATTTGATACTCCTAGTCTTTAATTCTTCAATGCCAAGCCTTGATGCCCAATATCATATCTAAAATCCTACACCACGTTTCAATATTCTGATTTGTCACGATCCATAAAGTTTTATCATTTCCTTCTCCTAGATGATCATTACTGTGATTTTAGGTTATCATGTATATATCTTCATTTTTTTTTCCGGTTTGATCTCAAACTCTCTATGAAATCATGATTTAAGCTCACATCCTTGATTTGACTAAACCTTCTCAAAAATAAATCTTATTACATCTTTCCAACCAATCTTCAAAAAAATTCGTCATCCTCAATTATTTACATTTTAAGTCCAATCTTTCTTGTTTCGATTATCCTTTATAGTTAATTCATCATGCACCTTCCTAGAGTGCATCTCTATGCCTAA
This sequence comes from Iris pallida, assembly GCA_029216955.1. Classification (NCBI taxonomy): domain Eukaryota; kingdom Viridiplantae; phylum Streptophyta; class Magnoliopsida; order Asparagales; family Iridaceae; genus Iris; species Iris pallida. Next base: position 22,243,860 of record JANAVB010030817.1, read on the forward strand.
CTTTGACAACCTTTAACCTTCTATGTCAAATTATTCACAAGCTTTCCTCGATACTAATCACCATTGTACATTTTAACTCATATATATCCTATATATCATGCACTCTAAAAATCCAAGTTATAAAATGTTCTAGGTTCACTTCATAAGACAAAATCAGATTCGAGGCATGATTGCTAAATATAAAGATAAAAATGTAAACATATCTAGAAAATTTAAAATATTTTGTTGATCAAAAATCATAAGTAAACATCGGGGTATGATTTAAATAATATGACAAGTTTAAAGTTTTAAATATGAAATCAAATAAAAACAGAAGGTCAAAAAGAATACGGCATCAATAATTTAATTTGAGGAACAAAAGATAATATAATTTCCGAAATGAGAGACAACTTTCAATTCAATTGGGATGAGGTATAAGGGTTTGGGACTCAGGAAAGAAATCAACAAGTTGTATGATAGTAGGATAGAGACAGTGATTTGAATATCTGTGATGGGAACATAATCAGATAAAATATTTCTGAATATAGAGGCAGTTGCTAGGAATACAAATCCTTTAATCGGATCAATAGTCAGAATAATTGGTGGTGCAAAAGACAACCATGGTACGAATATAGTCTGAATAATATTCGGGAACCAAATATATTTGAAGTTACTTTGTCTCAAATTCATGCCTCGCCAGTGTGCACCAGACTGCAATAAATTTTTGACTCCATAACTTGAATAATTTAGTTTTACCGAGTAGTCTTCCAACTTTATCCATTTCATGGCTAAGTAAACATAGAACAAAGTCTCAATAGTATTTGAAAACCTAACGATTACCTGTCATTATTTCGACTTAAAATTTATGCCTCGCCAGTGCACAACTAGCTGCAGTAAACTTGCAGTTTTCCATAATTCAGGTAAATGACTATCACATAAATGTGCGGAGTCATGTTAGGTTGCTAAATATTTTCTCAGCTTTGTCCGTGTGAATTTCAGAGGAATTCCAAAAATTCAAACGAGTTTAAGGTTCTAAACAGGATAGAAATGTAGATGACTGTTCTCCCGAGATCAAGGGATTTATCAAAATATGTGTTTGAGATTCAAGAGACTGGAGCAAAAATCAAGAGGAGCATCTGTCCTCCGATCTTCTTTTCCAAAAATGAAATGATCAACCTTGATTTGAATAATTGAGTCAAATACTAGATAAGATAGTAGAATCACCACTTCGGATTAAGTAAGAAAAACCAATGATAATATTCCCGACAAATCACTCAGGAAATACAAAGAAATTATTTTGAGAAGAATAATTTCATAACTAAGGAAAGTTGATAATTTTGAAAGAAGGTAAGTCCCATTGATTCAAGGAAATCAAATTTGAAATTGTCTAGTAACGCCAAGAAATTTAAATAGCTTTGGGACAGCTCAAAATTTCCATGACTAAAGGAAATTCAAATAATAGAATGGATTCAAAATGTGATCAATTTTCTGACCGTTCCTGCTTCATGATCATAGAAGCTTCCTAGGCCTTGATTTGATCAAGAATTTGCATAGAGAGAGTAGGGTTTTAAGATGAGTGGAGGAAGTTACATATGAAAATATTCTCAGTTTTTGGAAAAACGTAGAAGGGTACAATATTGAAATTGAACATAATTCCTTCAGGAGGATCATGAACTAACTAAGCTGAACCAATTCTTTTGGTAATAGATAACCCTGGAGGCTTTAAGGTTCCAAAGAATTTGGTTCGGGATTAGTTCCGAGAAGGTCAATTGAAATGGGGTCAAGGCAAATGATCGGATTTGTTAGTCGTAGAAATACTTGGGGTAGATAAGTGTTAGTTAGATTTGCTAAAGGAAAATTGAAACTCTAAATAGCGAACGAATCTGGATTCCGAATAAAAATAGAGAAGTAAGGTTTGATCAACAAATTGAGGAGGTAAAAATAGGTTTGCTGAAGAAGAAGATTGAAGAGTTCCAATATTAGTCCATTAATAGCGAAAAATAAAGATCCTAAGGGATGCTAGAATCTGATAAAAATATAGGAAGAAAACAATCTCGAAAACCAGGGGACACTAAAAGATACCAAAAATCTAGAAAATAAAACATGTAATAACATATACCATTATACAGGCGGCCTCAACTGGTTAGGGTAGCGTAAACGGGTCGGGGTGCCGGTGCAGCATGAGGACGGTCAGTCAGCTGCAAGGGAGGTGGGTCCCGGCGTGCTTGAGAAGGGGTGTGATCAGTTGATGACACCTCATCGTCAACAGGACCGGATCTAGTAGTCTTTCCTTTGGCCATAATCTGGAAGGTTTAGGGTACAAACATAAGCAAGGTATCATACCAGTCTATAATCAATCAAAAATATTTATTTATATAATTCGGTCCTATGTCGTGACAAATCAATGTTCTAGTGTTCTAATTGTTTCTAGGTATGTTTTCCTAAGTTGTTGTGGACCTGCATGGACCACCACTGAAAACATGTCACGATCCGATCCCAATAATCTGGGTCTAGTCGGATCATGCCCAGCCTGCACCGTTGTTGAGACGGGCGGCAGTAAGCTGTTCAGTAGCAGGTAACCATACAACAACACTATATTTGTCACAACTCAAATTTGGAAATAAACTTTATTAAACTGAATTTAAATACAAAATAAAACTGTTCTGAAAGGAAATACAGATTTGAAATAAAAGAACAATGCAGAAAGAAAATCTATCTAGCAGCCGGGTCATCGGCCTCCGTCCCATCGTCCTCCTGCGGGGACTCTGGCAGTACAACTGGGTACAACACAGGATCGTAATAGCTGTTGTAACACAGCTCAGCATCCTCAACATCGCCTAAAAATATATCTCCAGTCAGGAGGGAGCAAAGTACAATTCATGCTAATTAAGCAGTTAAATAAGAAATAGAATTATGCAGTTCTAAACAGTTTTAAAACAGGTTTGTTACAGTATAAAACAGTGATTTGAACAGGTAATGACATATGACCGGCTTGGGTTTGTTACAGGAGGAATAATGGGTTTTGTTACAGTAGTGGTCATAATCATTACGCTATTCCCCAGTCCCCAGTAGTTACAGTACAGTACTCTCGGTGAGAGTTTCGTGTTTGAGTCGTGGTTTAGACATGCAGTAAAACGATTAAATAAATAACTGTAAACTAACATAAACTATACTTGCCTCAATGGAAATGACTGGAGGGGTAGAAGACTTCGAGACGGGGAGTTAGAGTTGTCCTCGAATTCCTACATTCGAGAGATTGACTCAGCATTAGGTTTACCAACTTAGCTATGCTAGTTGTAATCTCTATTAGCGTCCTCGTCCAATTTTAGTTCTTTAATTAACCAACACAGAAAAATACGGTTATTAAGTGCGTTGATTTAATACGAGGGAAAACGATTATTAACTTTTGAGTTCGGGGAAAACTCGTCGTTGCCAGATTATTTATGAAAACTTGGTAATTTTATATAAATATAAATATAAAACTAATTCTCTTATTTTAGTGAGAAAACACGTGATTTTTAATTATTAATAAACTTGTCAATTCTTAAGTGAGAAAAATATTAATTAATTTTATACGAAATATCTTTTAATCATTTTAATCGTTTAATAATAAAAACACGAAAAACCAGAAAAGACAGGAAATCTAAGCTATTACAGTTACAGACCAGCCAGCTGGGCTTATGTCCATTACAATTTATTTACATAAATTGAAATAAGATAAACTGCCGTTAGTCCTAAACTGAAATAGAAATTAAATAGAATTTAAACAGACAATGAATAATAAAAATAAGGATAAATAGTAAGTCTCAGATAATGGTCTGATCCTCATTTGGCTAATTGTCTCAACGTCCGGCGGGGCCGGTATCGTTTGCACTTAGCCGGGTCCATTGACCGGTACGGTCGTCACCCAAAAATCAATATCGAATAAATTCCGAAAGTCATTTTAAATTCATTTTGAAAATAATTCAGGATTTACGAAAAAATCGGGCAGCATCTCCTCTGTTTTTGGTCAACCCAAAAACTGGGAAAATGGCGCCGATAATTCCTCCAAGTCCCAAACCAGGGAAAAACTCGCATTTTATATATATAAAATATCCACAGCCAATCCACAGCATAATCGGGACGACCCGAAATAATTTCGGAAGTCCGATTCCAATTCCACAAATCACAGAACGTTCCCGAAAAATTCCGAAAAACTAAAACATACCAAAAATCAATTCCCGAAATATTTCGGGAATCCAAAATAATTCACAGGACCTTTCCGAAAGTCCCAGAAAATTACGACGTCGCTAAAAACCGAGTTCCCAAAGGGAATCGGGAACCATTTCATCATCGACTAAGATAATAAAAATAGTGGGACAGGGGGTTATACCTCGGATTGCTCGGCTAGAGCTCTCAGATGAATAATAAAGGAAAAGAGCTCCGAAACAGCGTAGTAATCCCCAGGTCAGCGCTGAAATAGCAACGCCGACGGAGAACGCTGGAAGAAAGCAGAACTAGGGCACGGCCAGGGGTCGCCGAAACTCTGGCCAGGGCGCTGGCCACAAATCAGCGAGCTAGGGCAGCGTCGGCCGGCAGGGGGTCGGCCAAAGGGGCTCCGCACGGGGACAGCGGCTAGGGGCGGCGCTGTCGGTCGGCTGGAGCGGTGGCGCGGTCGCCGGAAGGGCGCGCGCGAGGAGGCTCGGCCACGAGGGTGGCGACGCTGGAGTGGGTCGGCGGCCAGGGGCTCGCGAGCTCGGTGGGGGGAGCGGCGGACAGGGGCGCTGTCGGCCGGAGGGAGGCGCGAAGGGGGATCTCGGTCGGCAGGGCGGTCGGCCGGAGCACTGGCCGGGGCGCGGCGCACAAGGGCGCTCGCGGGGAGTGGTGGCCGCGGGCGTGGAGTCGGGGGAAGAGGGTGACGTCGACGGGGTTGGTCAGAGCACAGCCGACGAGGGCGGTCGCCGAAGGGGTTCGGCTCGTGTTGGGGGAGAGTGGGAGTTTGGGGGTGATGGTGAGGAGAGAAGAGTTTGGGGTGAGAGCTTGATCTGTGAAGAATGAGAGAGAGAGAGATGAGTTTAAGAGAAGAATTTGTTGTCTCTGTGAAGTTGGGAAGAGGTGGGGAGTTTATGGGTGAGTTATTAAAGAGGGGTGGGGTGATTTGTTGGAGACGTGTGTGGTAGAGAGGGGCTGGAAGTGTGTGCTGGAGAACAAAATGAGGGGGAGTAGGAGAGAGAATAGGGAGGCAAAGAAAGAGTTGGGGTGCTGGTCCTACGGGACCAGCTAGTAAATTTATTATTTTTTTTTAAATCATTATTAAGCCAAGTCAAAATCAGAATTAAGAATGGGGTTGGGTTTGGCTCAGGCCTGGGTCTGAGTTCAACTCAAAAACCATGTTATTAATTTTGAAATAATTTGCACCCAAGAATATATAATAATAATAATAATAATAATAATAATTTTAGAAATACTAATAATAAATTCTAACACTAATATTAATTAATCACAAACTCGGGTTTCACAACCATGCACGAGTCAGACCATAGAGGGCCTTCCTCAGATGACACACTTTACCCTCCCTTGCAACAAACCCGGGAGGTTGCATCACATATACCTCTTCATCAAGATTCCCGTGGAGAAAAGCATTCTTTATATCTAGCTGAAGTAACGGCCAGTCATATCGAATGGCCATGGCCATGAGGACACGAACGAATGTCATTTTGGCCACAGAAGAGAATGTCTCGAAGTAATCCTCACCATAGGTTTGAGAGCATCCTTTGGCCACCAGACGAGCCTTCAGTCGATCAAGAGTGCCATCCGGTTTTACCTTAATCATGAACACCCATTTGCAGCCGATTGCATGTTTACCAGTAGGTAAGTCGACTAAGTCCCAAGTATGATTTTCCTGGAGAGCTTTCATCTCCTCGTTCATAGCAGCACGCCAACCAGGATGTCGGAGACCCTCGGGGAGCTGAATCCCATCAATAGTAGCCACCAGAGACTGAGTGTGACTGGTAAGTCCTTTGCAGCTGTTAACATACAAGGGATGATCACGACAGGCACGACGAGGACGTCCTGGAGGCGGAACCGCCGGAGCTGCTGGCGGAACTGGTGGAGCTGCTGGTGGAACAGATGGAGGCAACTCATTGGAGCCGGAGCTGCTGGTAGAACCAGAGGAGGAGAATTCTGTGGACGATCTCGGCAATGGCTGAATCGGTGTATGTGGATCATCTGCCTGAGAGACTGGCTCGGTAAGAGAGGGCACACGTACGGGAAGTTGTTGTGTTTGAGGAAAAAATAACAAAAAATTCTCTTCTAGATAGACCAGAGGAGCCGGACCCCGTTGATTGTGGGAATGGTGGAAATTTTGTTTCTACAAAGGTAACATTCTGAGTGAAAAAATATCGCTTTAAGACAGGGGAGAAATACCGATATCCTTTCTGATCTTTAGGATACCCAAAAAAAATACATTGTATTGCCTTAGGATCTAATTTAGAAAGGGTTGGTCAGGTATCCCGAATATAGCATAAGCAGCCAAAGATGCGGAGAGGCAGAGGAAATGGTTCTCGTCTAGAAAAAAGCCTAGAAATGGGAGAGCTACCATTGAAAACAGACGATGGCATGCGGTTAATAAGGTAACAAGCAGTAAGAACCATATCCGACCAAAATCGCTTGGGAGTACGTGCTTGAAACATAAGAGCACGTGTTGTTTTTAATAAATGGCGATTCTTGCGTTCGGCTACACCATTTTGTTGTGGTGTGTACGCACAAGAGGTTTGGTGGATGATGCCATTGAGGGCCATATGTTTATCGAGATCACGAGATAAATACTCACGGCCATTGTCACTCAAAAAAAAATTTGATTGGAAGACCAAATTGTATTTTTATTTCAGCATGAAAGTTGTACCAAATGTTAAATAATTCAGAGCGATTTTTTATCAAATAAACAAAAGTGACACATGAATAATCATCGACAAAAGTAACAAAGTACTTAAAATCTATTACAGAGTCAGTCGGACAGGGTCCCCATATATCAGAATGCACTAACTCAAAAGGAGCGGAAGCAATTTTATTTGGACTCACCGGATAAGGAATCCGATGATGCTTAGCTAAACTACATGGCTCACAATGAAAATAAGGGAGAATATCTAAAGATGGGTACATTTTCTGGAGAGCTTGGGATGATGGATGGCCTAACCGACAATATAACTCGACAAGATCGAGTTTCATGCCGGCATAGACAACAGAAGGAGTTGCGTCAAACAGGTACAAGCCTCCAGCCACATGCCCCTTACCGATAGTCTTCCCAGTTTTCAGGTCATGAAAAACACAACCATCAGAAAAATATTACCGAGCAATGTAGTTCACGAGTAATTTGACTAATAGAAATTAAACTGAACGGATTTTCAGGAGTAAGCAGTACAGAATTGAGTGACAGTCCGGAAGAAAGATTGACACTTCCACGGCCTCGGACTGTCAGGGAACCGCCATTGGCAACAGTAATGCCAGAAGCACGATGTACAGGTACATAATCATGTATCATACCTGCATCACCAGTCATGTGAGAGGATGCACCAGAGTCAATTACACATTGCTTGGGTTTCACTATGCACGCGGCTGAGTATCCGGCTGTGGAACCAGACGTGGATGCTTCACCACGACCTTGAGCCTAGAAATCAAGGAACTCTGTATAAGAGTTCGAAGTCATCTGAATAGAGCAGACACATCATCAGGGGCATCAGTGGTGATATTAGCAGTAGGTGATTTAGTGCATTGCCAATAGAAATGGCCAAGCTGACCACAGTTAAAGTATGCGTGGTCTTCCTCCATCACGACCGTCATTGCCCCTTCCTCCATCACGACCAGCATTACTGCCACCCCCGTCGACCGCCACAACCACCACAAAATCCTGTACGAGCAGCCCCGAGAGCAGAACGATCAGCAGGAGTGGTCTCCACGACTTTGGCAGCCCGAAGGACACGATAGTGTGCTTCCAACAGGGACGGTACATCAGATCCAGCAATAATCTGAGAACGAGCAGAGTCCGCATCGGAGCGGAGAGAGGCGAGATAAGCCATGACATGGTATCAGAGCCAAAATCCTAGCCGTCACCTACCACTCTCCCTCTTTCCACAAAATTCTAATCTCCACAAAACCCTAGCCGTCACCCCCCGCCCCCCGTCAGCCCCCCCCCCCCCCCCCCCCCCCCCCCCCCAGCGCCTCCCCTGTCAGCCCATATATATATATATATATAAAGGTAAATTTTATTCTAGTTCGAAGGCCTACGTAAAGGCCAATAAACTCGGTCCAAAGGCGTAAGATCTCCACACATGCACTGCATCGCATCTGGACAACACTGTACCGCATCCTCCTCACAAAATTCTAATAAAATTCATACAAAAGATAACTTTGCAGCAATATCAACCTTTAATATCGTTTGGATTGCTTTGTATATAGAAACCAAACGGCTTCTAAAGATTTTCTCCCATAAATAGTCTCGAATTCCAACCGCAAAGCTTACTATCATGTCACGGAGGATAACTTGGATAATTAGATTTCTCTCCTCACACTTAAGAAAATTTACCAAAATATTTTATTTTCGAGCCTATTTTTAGTGTGGTTGGTTTAGTGATACCTTGTAGACAAGAAGGGTCGAGATCACTAAAAGAAAAATAAAGAAGTCGAGGTGTCCATTACTAAAGGAGAGAGGAACAAATTAAAGAGTGATAAAGTCGATGAATATAAATGAAAATTGTCGGTACTCTATGGAAAAAAAAAAAACATTGGCGACAGTACATAAAATCTCAAATTGAAGTTTGCGTGTAGCTCCATTTGGTTCAAGTCAAGTCAATTAATTTAGGTTTGCTTTTTGCTTGCTTCTACTTTAGATTTATGTTACCAACAAAAAATGAAAGCTTTAAGTTTGTTTCGTCATCATTTCTTTTCTCCCTTTAACTGCCTTATCTGCATCCAATTTAGGTATGGATTAGCACCCACCACCACTTTTTGTGTTATGATGCTAATCTTAACATAACACAAGCTAGTGTTACAATTTTATTAATTTATTTTCTATAAAGATCATACAATTATTATTAGGTTTGCCAAACCTAACAAACCAGATGTGTAAAGTTTTTTTTTTCTTCTTTAATTGTCACCTAAGTTGCAATAGTAACTTGTTTCAAGATTAGCATAATTTTAGATAAAATAGATGTTATTTATTTTTGACGAGTCCCTCAATTTTAAGTGTTCGAAAAACAAATAACCTTACCTGAACACAATAATTTCCATGATGAGAGAATATTCACCTCATATATGTTGTTGATCTATCTTGGTTCTCTATTGAGGAATCACGTCCGTTATCTTTGTGTGTATTTATGTGGTCGATTTTTAAAGTTTTCGTTGCCCATGCTTCAAAATCACTACAAAGTGGTATCCGAACTCTCGGTGCAAGAGTACGAAGGGAGAGGATTAACTCGTGTATGATTATCCTCATATGGAAAAATTGAATAATCTAATAAGAGTCAAGAACGGAGGATTTACTTTTTGACAATGATTGAATGGTCAAATGGAGGGGTCAGTGCCAAGCCTAAGACACAAGTCTGCTAATGACTATAATTTGCAAGAATTTTGGTGGACATGTTGGTTAATTCATCTGTTCAATAATAAATCAAATCATATAAAAAGAGTTCCCACCTGAATCTCAAATCTGGCCCACTAATTAAACATAGACGTAAGTGTCGCAATGGCAGGCTTTTTCTTTTTTTTTTTTCCTTTTTTCTTTTTTGAGGGGTTGTCTACAATTTCTCAAAAGCAGCAAGAAACGACTCATGGTTATCATTTTGATAAGCCATTTCAGTTTTTAGCTTTTGATCATGTAACCCTTATTATCCCATACACTTTATATATATATATATATATATATATATATATATATATATATATATATATATATGGAAATTGCTGAGAAACCCAATTTCGGGGTGGGCTTTTATGAAATGCCCACCCGCTGGATAAGTTTTATGAAATATCCAGAATTAAGTATTTTCACGTTAAATATTCCAAGATTCCCTTTTAGATGCCACCCGCTAGAAACTGCTATTTTTATAATACCGAAACTACCCCTCCGCGCGAATTGGTCATCTATATGTATTTGAATTCAAAAACTCAGATCTGGATTGCGATTTTCGTCTTCTTCTTCTTCACGGGAAATCTGAATTCCATTGCTCTCATATTCAGCAGAGATCGCAAAGATCGTTCGTAGTTCGGTGTGTTTTTCTTCAGTCGAACTCAGATCATCGCTCGTCATCATCATCCCCATCATCATCATCTTCATCGTAGAGACATTTGAACTCAGATCTTCAATTGTGGAGAGAAGATCTTTTTTCTTCTTTTCCATAAGAATTATCATCGCTTTGAAAGAAGAACGAAACTCTTTATTCCTGAAAAAACTAAATTACACGTTTTAACACTGGAAATGACCATTCTCCGTCTTAATTAGGACGGAGAATGGCATTCTCCGTCTTAATTAGGACGGAGAATGCCATTCTCCGTCCTAATTAAGACGGAGAATGACATTCTCCGTTTCCGTCTTAATTAGGACCGAGAATGTCATTCTCCGTCTTAATTAGGACGGAGAATGGCATTCTCCGTTTTATTTAAGACGGAGAATGGCATTCTCCGTCCTAATTAACACGGAGAATGGCATTCTCCGTATTTCTAACACGGAGAATGGTCATTCTCCTGCGTTTTAACACTAGAATGACTATTCTCCGTGATAAATTACACGGAGAATGGCATTCTCCGTCCTAATTAAGACGGAGAATGGTCATTCTCCGTTTAATTTAGCACGAAAAATGGCCATTCTCCGTCTTAATTAGGACGGAGAATGCCATTCTCCGTTTTATTTAACACGGAGAATGACATTCTCCGTTTCATTTAACACGGAGAATGGCATTCTCCGTGTTTCTAACACGGAGAATGGTCATTCTCCTGCGTTTTAACACTGGAATGACCATTCTCCGTGTAAATTAAGACGGAGAATGTCATTCTCCGTCCTAATTAAGACGGAGAATGGTCATTCTCCGTGTAAATTAAGACGGAGAATGCCATTCTCCTGCATTTTATGTTTAGCTGAAACTTTGGAGGGCCATAACTTTTGACTGGGAGGTCGAAACGAGGTCCCGTTTGTCGCAAAATGAGCATATCGTCGAGGAGACTGAAAGTAACAGCTTCATCGTTAGACGGCCTACCGAAATTTTAGATTCGCAAAAAAATGATGTTTGGACCTCCGTTTTAGCACTTTTGTCGTTCGTCCCGGTCTTTCCGAAATTTTTCGACGAGTTTTTGAAGATTTTTGAGGAGAAAACCTAGATTCGAAAGTGAGCAGCGTATGGAAGAAGATGGAGTATTGAAACGTTTTTTTAAGAACAATTTTGTGGATGTTTCCAATAAATTAAAAGGAAGGGCAAAAGGGTCATTTGGAACCCGCTTTGGATAAGTTTCTCTAATTCTGGGCACGGGATGAAAGTTTTTTTAGCGGTGGATTTTACATAAAACTTTTTTAGTTTTTGGGCATTTCATAAATCTTCCCTATATATATATAGGGGCGGATCAAAAGATCCGCCTTCGGAGCCCTGTGGGAGGCCCCCCTTCCTGCGCCGTTGGATGGGGCTCCGCAGGCAGGACTTCCGATCCCCTTCCCCCCCTCTCTCTCTCTCTCTCTCTCTCTCTCTCTCTCTATATATATATATATATATATATATATATATATATATATATATATATATTTCCCCTTCCCCCCTCTCTCTCTCTCTCTCTCTCTCTCCCTCTCTCTCTCTATATATATATATATATATATATATATATATATATATATATATGGGGAAGGATCAAGATTCCCACACTTTTTGCATCCCCAAGCATCCCTCCTATTTGTACCGTTGGATGGTGCTTTAAGTCATCTAATCTTAACCGTTGATTTACCAATGGTTAAGATTAGATGACTTAAAGCACATCCAACGGATGTGAATATGGGAATGCAAAAATTGTGGGGATGTCTATCCTTCCTCTCTCTCTCTCTCTCTCTCTATATATATATATATATATATATATATATATATATATATATATATATATACTAGCATATGTGCACGTGCCTTGCACGTATTTTAATATTTCTTAATTAGTTTAGGAAGACCAAAGGGTAGTCTTCCTAATTACTAAGTTGTCCTTATTAAAATGGCTTAATTGCACTTTGCTACCCTCAACTATTACCATTTTTCAACTTTGTACCCTAAACTATTTTTTGTAACAATTTGGTACCCAGATGTTATTTTGGACTAAAATGCCCCTACCCCTAACCCTCCCCCCCTGCACACTCCGGCCGCCCCCCTGCTCACTCCGGCCCCCCCCCCCCCCTGCTAGCTCCGCCCCCCCCCCCCCCCCCCCCCCCCCCGCACCCCCCCCTGCTCGCTCCGGCCGCCCGCCCGCCCCCGCCTCTCCCCTAGGCCGCGGCAGCACGGGAGGAGGGGGGCTGGGGAGGGAGGGCGTGGCGGGAGGCGGGGCTGGGGGTGGCCGAAGCTAGCAGGGGGGGCGGCCGGAGCTAGGGGGCGGAGCTAGCAGGGGGAGGGGGTGGGGCGGCCAGAGCTAGCAGGGGGGGTGGTCGGAGTGGGGAAGGGGGTGGAGGGAAGGAAGAGGGAAGGGCATTTTCGGAATTTTTGAAAAATTAGGTATCAAGTTGAAAAAAAATAATAGTTGAGGTACCAATTTGTTACGAAAAAAGTTTATGGTATCAAGTTGAAAAGGCGGAATAGTTGAGGGTAGCAAAGTGCAATTAAGCCTATTAAAATTAATGAACTATTTTTAATTAGTATAAGTATGTAAGGGTATTTTCGGAATTCAAAAGTTTCACCAACTAAGTTTTCCTATTATATAGTATATATATATATATATATATATATATATATATATATATATATATATATATATATATATATATATATACTAACATATGTGCACGTGCCTTGCACGTATTTTAACATTTCTTAATTAGTTTAGGAAGACCAAAGGGTAGTCTTCCTAATTACTAAGTTGTCCTTATTAAAATTAATGAACTATTTTTAATTAGTATAAGTATGTAAGGGTATTTTCGGAATTCAAAAGTTTCACCATCTAAATTTTTCTATTATATAGTAGATATATATATATATATATATATATATATATATATATATATATATATATATATATATATATATATATATATATATATATATATATATATATATTCTACTATATAATAAGAAAACTTAGATGGTGAAACTTTTGAATTCCGAAAATACCCTTACATACTTATACTAATTAAAAATAGTTCATTAATTTTAATAAGGACAACTTAGTAATTAGGAAGACTACCCTTTGGTCTTCCTAAAGAGTCTTCCTAAACTAATTAAGAAATATTAAAATACGTGCAAGGCACGTACACATATGCTAGTATATATATATATATATATATATATATATATATATATATATATGACCTCTAGCCTAGTGGTTAAGAGAGATGCATGCGGCCCAAGTGGTCAGAGTTCGAGCCCCAGTGGAGTCAAATTCGCCACAATTACTCATTGCTTCATATATATATATATATATATATATATATATATATATAAAAGCTGAACATTATTGTTTTATTTTATTTTATTTTATTTTTGAGATTGATAAACTGTTAGAGAAAGTAAAGGGCTCCCACACGCTTCACTAAAGAGACGTACGGTTAATGAAACACTTCATCTGATCAATACACCGATCGATACTAATATTATCAAAAAAAAAAAAAGTGACAAACATACATACTGCCAATTATCCGACACAACAGTATGAATAATCCCACACTCTAAAGAAACCCCTCAACGGAACTGATGCAAGAAATAAGAACAATAACAAAAAATTCAGATATTAATAAATTTGAAAGGAAAGAGAAATAAATAGCATGAGTAAAGCACTTTCATTTCCATGGACAAGATACTTAAAAGAGAAAAGAGAAGAAGAAGAGAAGAAGAGGAGGAGTAGATAATTAGACTTTGGATATAAAAGGTATTTGAAAATTAGTATTGGATTCTGAAAATGTTCAGATTGGGATTTCGGTTTTGATATGACTATTGATTCGTGTTGACTGCCAACCCTTATCCGACAATCGTCCAGATCCAAAATTTAAGGATACCACATATATATATCGCATGCATCTCTCTTAACCACTAGGCTAGAGGTCATCTGCAATATATATATATATATATATATATATATATATATATATATATATATATATATATATATATATATATATATATATTTTTTTTTTTTTTTTTTTTTTTTTTTTTTTTTTTTGAAGAAAGGGTACTTTATTGAGAAATAACATGAGAATACATCACTCGACTGTTGGCTCAAGAGAGCTACATCAACAACTATCCATCTAGACAGCTGAGGTCATGCTCAATGTTGCTGAGGATACCACTAATGGAAGTTGACTTCCCTTCGAAAACTCTCATATTCCATTCACGCCAAACATGCCAGACTGCAGCAAGTAATCTGAGTCGGGCTCTTCTGTATTGTGGTTGGCTTCTAGTCTTCAAAACGTTGATCTCATCGAATATGGCCTGTAGGCCAAGACTTGTAGTAGCTGGAATGTCCAGTTGGACCCTGCAATGCTGCCAAATAACACTCGAGAACCCACATTTGAAGAAGACGTGGTCCCGAGATTCGATCTCTCGGTCGCAAAACACGCATCGAGAATTTGTAAGAGGGATGTTGAACCGAACCAATCTCTCTCGAGTGAGGAGGCGATCCCGAATGGCCTTATAGAGGCACAACTGCATTTTACGTGCCGCTCCCTTGTATATCACAGGCACACAAAAACTCTAGACCGACCAAAATGATCGTTCACATTTTATTAGTAAATATTTTAGGATTAACTAGACTTAGGGTCGCAGAAACATTATTATTCTTCTTGAATTCTGAGTCAATTTATTTATTTACATATTTTTGATGGTCAACATTCATATCCCAGGAGTCAAATTTTAAGCCGGATATCTTCATAATCCAAACTCTGACTTTCGGATGTCTTTGGAACTTTGCCTCGTGAGTTCACGGAAAGGAAAGGAAACCAATTCTTTGCTCTTTCCTTTCATTTGAAAAATTATAATTCTCACCAATTTTCGTGTTTGAAAAAGCCAAAGAAATTGGAAGGAAAACATTTTTAGTGGAAAGGGTGGGTGGGGGAACCATTTTTCTACCTATTTTCTCATTTTTGGCAATTATTTTTCTTTCTCTCCTCATTTTCCTTTCTATTGACATCCAAACACAGAAAATCAATAAATTTTTCTTTCACAATGTGATTATTCCGCAAACCAAACATGGCCAAAGCCTAATTAACCAAAAACGGGAAAAAAAATAGTAGAGGATAAACAAGAACAGGAAGTTAATGTAGGACGCAGTGCCGACCCAAGGGGTTGGATTACTTTATTCGGAGCTAATTTTGGTTACCACTTAATCTTTATTGTGGGACGATCCTGGAGGGTCACCTGTAATTTCGATCTCTTGTAGGGTCACACTGATCAACCTGGAGATTGTCCTATGTAGAAGAGGGTTGTCCAAATTCGAAGTCTTGTCTAGCTCATTCCTGGACCGGCCCTGGTAGTACGCAGTCAGTACGGTTAGCGTGCACACAGCCATAGCTGCATGTCTTGTCTGCATGCGACTGTTGCACTCAGGTTGCGTGTGTTCGCGTGTCACCACCATGCCTTCACCACCTCTACACTTTTTAATAAATGAGTAAACGAGTGTTTTCAAACTTAAACCATATGTAATAATAAGAAGAAGATAAAAAAAAACAAAGAGAAATATAGAGAATATATGTATAGAGAGAGAGAGAGAGAGAGAGAGAGAGAGAGAGAGAGAGAGAGAGGAGGCATTATAACAGTAAGACACAATGACACCACGATGGAGCATGCAAAGTTAATAATCTTCTCACTCTCTCTCTCTGTCTATTTATCTGCTACTACTGGGAAGAAAGGAGAGGGGAAGAGAGGTGTTTCCGTACCATACCAACTTTGTCTAGCTTGATTGGTAACCCTAACTTTCACTTCCACAACCATTTTTCTATTCTTATATTATCAGTTTGTGATTCTAATGATCTAGGTTTATGTGTTGAAGGTTTATTTTAATTTTCATATATATGTTTTTTTATTTCTTTCTTATTATAGGAAAATGAGCCTGGATTCAATAAGTTGAACTCTTGAGTTCTTAAATTTTAAAATTCGACTAGGAAAAGTCATTGGATTATATGCATCTGATCTTTTGATTTTTTTTTTTTCAAGAGTCTAAAGAGATAAATAAGTACGCTTTTAATGGTAGTAAAATTCATATGTCATATCCATATTGTAAGTTCTTATTTGAGTTTCTATAGTCGAATTGTGACCAGTTTTTTGATATATCATGTATTAGCCATTAATTTGTTATGGATACTTTACCCAAATGTATATCTAGTTTTTTTTTTTTTTTTTTTTTTTTCTCTCTCTCTCATCTAACATGTTCATAAGATGGAATTATATCCTTTCCTTTTTTCACATCTTTCTGAAATAAAAATATTTTGGACTATATTATAATTCATTGTGGAATTTCTTTACCATCCTTAAGAATTTAAAGGAGGGTGGAGAATATAAGAACTTTGAATTAACTTGTAGAAAAGGAATATAATAAAAGACATCATTTTTACTATAATTTTGATCCCCTTGTTAATATAAACCATGAAACAAGTTATTATATTTGTTATTGCAACTATATACATATGATTTCATGTATAAACTTTGGGATATATTCATGTTTATAGTTTTGTTTAAAGGTTGGAGGAGTGCTTTTCTAACATCAATATATGTACCTCGAGGATTTTTATGGATCCTAATAGTTATGCATCAATAGGGAAGAAATTTGAAGATGGTGCAAGTGAGTTGCATTCAATTTTTAGTTGGAAACGACAAAATTAACTTTTTATAATCGAATATATAGAAGCATGTGTTTCGCTTGAGAACGCTTTTGTCCACTACACCAAAATCTAAAATTTATTTGAAACAATTATAATTATAATAAAGTATGTTATCCGTAGCTCTATAAAATATATATACGCACGTGCGGTTTAAGCACAGGCACGCCTAGCGCGCTAGTCGTGTACGCGGGCTTGTCCGCAATATAGAACACATGCATGTGTGTCATGACACACACATGCATTATGATCGATTGATAAATCGATTTCATATGATCATAAATTGATCTAGAATCAATTTTACCCCTGTTCTGGTATGGTTTTCTATCTGCATTAAAAAAAGTGAGCTTAGCTCATTTTTTACTTATAACTTTATGGTCTTACGGAGGATGCCTCTGTGATTCCCTTGTAAAGCTTTTTTTTTTTTGGGGGGGCGGGGGGGGGAGGGGGGGGGGGGGGGGGGGGGGGGGGGGGCAAACAATTTTTTTATAGCAAAGAACGGGGCAAGGAGGGTTCCGCATTCATTAGAAAGGCCGACCTATGATAACCCACCGTCATATTAAATAAAGCAACATTTTATTTAAAATGTGGATTTATCAATATGCTAGTGGGAGTACTTATGTAAGATCTTATTGATGTGTTATCACGTGTCCTTAGGTTACAATGTTAACATAACACATATTTTATATATGTGAAAATTTTGCGATAGTATTCATGTAACTAGTTTCATTGAATGTTGAGACTTGCTTTATGTCATCAATTTAAGTAAGCATCATGGGTTCTCTTAGTTAAATGACAAGGAAAAAATAAGTGTCATGTAAAATTTGTTGGAAAGATGAATGCTACCATTATTTTTTGCTAGAAACAACAAAGTCAACATCTTACTAAAAGTTGTTTTTCTATAATCCTATGAACTTATTATTTTACCTATTTTCTTCCATCTCCACTATTAGGAGAACATTTTAGTGGACCAACCATTTTCTTTACATTTATGTCTCGTTTGGTTCACGAAAAAGAAATAAAAGGAAATCAATTCTTTACTCTCTTTTTTGAAAAATTATAATTTTCATTAAAAAAATTCAGTATTGGAAAAGGCCAAAAAAAATTGAGATGAAAAGTGAATCTGGGTGGGTGGAAAATCATTTTCTCCCCTATTTTTTTCTTGATCCTTTACTTTGGGTTCCACACAAGAAATAAATGAGTCTCATTTTCCAAGGTTCTAATTCTACTAACCAAACCTGGCCTAATATTTTTGGTAAATATTTATTAATTGGACATAGTTGTGCTTCTAGATATCATATTTGGTTAATTGCATAATCAACTTTCCAACTCTTCTTGTAACCATTAGGAGCCCTAAATAGTTAATTTTGTCTTTGTATGATTTGCCAACAAAAATAAATTTATTTTTGGTGATACATCCTTATAGGTTATATAATACTTTTTTGCTTGCATGCTATCCTTAAGAGAACCAACATATGATCCCAAATTTTGAAGATGATCATAACTTTCCGTTCGTGATTGTCATTAATAAAATTTATTATGTGATTGTTTTTATTTTGGCTTGTTTATGGTGATTTCTTAAAAAAACAACTAATGAATTAAATTATTTCATAATAGAAGTATTAGATGAGTTAAATTGTTAAGTTATCTTGAAAACTTAATTGCACTTTATATGTATATACCTACAATTAGAAATTTGATAAGTACAAAAGTGAATATTTTGGAAGATTATCATGCAAAATAAAATTAAGGGCTCATTTTTGCTCTCCAATGTTCTGTAAATTGGAAATACAAACAATTTGATACCATTTATGCAACCCCTATCCCAATTCGACTACAGAAACTCAAATATACTCTCAAAATAAGAACTTGCAATATAGATATGACACGTGAATTTAACTAACACTGAAAGTATTTTTTTTTTCTGTAGTCCCAGATAACGACTTTTCATGGCCGAGTTTTAAAATTAAAACTCATGAGTTCCTCTAGGATTTTTTTTTTTATCCCCATTTCCCAATACTTGTTACTGTTATAATAAACACCAACATTAAATAGGGAAGACAAGAATGAGAAAGTTTATATAGTAATGGAAGAAATAAAGAAACCCTTTACCTTCCAATTATGTGAACCCAATTCTAAACCAAGAAACCAATCTCTCCTCATTTTAGATTCAACCAATAGTGGTTTCCAGTGTATTACTATATACCGAAGCTCTTGTTTTCTAACTTATAATAATAATAATAATAATAATAATAATAATAATAATAATAATAATAATAATAATAATAATAATAATAATAATAATAAGTCACTTCTTTCTAAAAAACAAGCTATAATCCTGAGTTAAATCCATGTAGGGGAGGCTGCTTGTTGCACTCACAATATGAACCAACCAACCACATTGCTCTCCTGACACCAGCTCTCTCATCTTACTCCCTGTCCTACTGAGAGCTTCATGCAGAGGTGATTTTTGCCTTCTTCACTTTGCCATAGAATAATTATATTCATGACTTCTTTGACCGTAGATGATGCATTCATCCAAATTATATATCTTTACCTGCTTGTCAGCTCTGGGGGAGGTCTCAACATGGGTTTTGTAACTGTTATTTGTTGGGGTTTAGCCGAAGGTTCGCAAGTTTGTTGACGGTTGTACACAGAGTTCACTCCCACTTCATATAGAAAATGGGAGGACGTGACATAGATATACGAGATTGGTGCTTGATTTAACAAGAGATTTTTCTACTAAGTTATATGGATCATGTCAAATATCATACCTCATGGATCAACTCGACTCTGATGCAGATCTTACCATGTTGTAAGGAGTACAAGGTGTCATTTCTCTGCCAATGTTGAATTGTGTTCTACCAGGGATAGTTATCTTTTGCCCATAGGTCCCCGATACTGTGCAATGTACATGCTCTTACATCATCAGCCCCATTGATCGACTTACTGAATTCATTCTTTGCTTTTTCGCCTACATCATGTAGGTTTTTTTTTGTTGTTGTTGGATGTGTGTTCAACTCCATGAACCTCATATTCAGTCCCTTAATTTCTTCTTTTGAATCCCATGTGTCATTGAACTGAAGGTCCAGTACTTTCCTATTTGGGGGAGGTGGATTCCCTTTAGCTACTCGACTCTCAGTAGAAGGAAACAAAATCCTGACATAATTTGGAATGTTCTTGGATGTTCTGTTGACGTCGCAAGCTTGAGTACTTGCTGTGGCATCTGAGGAGCCTATATCTAATATGTTGGATCAATTTGGTTCCTAATAGAGAATCAACAGCTACGTGTCAGGTGAACCCCACAAGTTGCGGAGGTGTCGTGAATCTTGTGATTGGTGAGAGTTTCAGTAAATTCATGCTCTTAAGGACCAACTTAAGTATCCTAATTAGCTCTCAGAGTAGTGTACTATGGTCCAGGAGATGATTAAGCTTTTCCTGGTTAGTCAATTGGTCGTCATGTTGTGATATGTTACCTATTTCTTCGGTACTCCTCTGCATCATGCGTTAGTATATAATTATAGGTCCCTGGATGTAGCTAGACAGTGAGACTGGCCAGTACTGATACAAGAATACTCCAAAACCATCCTTGAAATTTTTCTGGGTTATGGTTATTCACCTTTTCTCTCAGAACTAACTTTATTTGTTCTCTAAATAACTTTTATAAATATGTCGCGATCCTGTATTATTCTTTGTTGGCTTCTATAACCATTTCCGAAATTTACAGGAGCTAGGCCGTCCCCTTGAGGAGTGGACATTTCAATCTGATTGTGGAAGTACCTACCCTCACTATGGAGAACAAATTGGATGCACCTGATATGTCTGGCATAGCTCATGATCCGGAGGAGAATGAGGTTTCCATAGAAGTATCAGAGACCGAGGCACCAACTGCCAAAGAGAATACAGAACACGATAGCGAGTCGCAACTGCCACTTGAGGTACCAGAGGCGAAGACGGGTCTTAATGAACTTGAGGTACCAGAGGCAAAGACGGGTCTTAATGAAGGGACTGTGGAGGATAACACAGTAGAGGCTGAGGATACTCTGCCACTGTCAGCAACAGAGATACCGAGGGGGAAGACGGGCCTTTGTCTTTTCTTCTGGAACATAAGGTACACATCTTATATAGATTAATCGATGTGAGTGCCTTCTAATTTGGAGTTATGCATGTTAAGTGTGCTTTCGGTGTGCATGTTGGCAAGCTATATAACTTCAACTAATCCTTAAGTTTGACACTAAATGTATATGTTCTGATATCATTATGGATCATCGTCTAATACTAAATTGCTAACTGCCTTTCCATTTAGATTTATATCACTTAGTCTGTGTCAGAACAACAATAACAACAAAGCCTTTTATTTCCAAAATTTCGAGGTTACCCATATATGTTCTTGTTGAGTGATGATATATATTCATATGCATTTTGCTTACCAGGTGTGTCTTTAAGTTGGATGAGCTGGGATCTGAGATTGCACGTATCGCAATTCCTGCAGCATTGGCTTTAGCAGCTGATCCACTCGCTTCTCTAGTCGACACGGCATTCATTGGCCAAATAGGTAAGCTACCTCTCTCATCCATTTCAAGTTGAATGTATCGACCAGTCTTATATTCCCTGTGAGAATTTTCACAAATTTTCAGGATTTTGTCAATAGAACTTTACTAACACTAGAATGCCTACTTAAATGTCCTTTATAGGAAATGTTCGTAACAAAGAAGCTTACTGGTACTACAACTTTCCACATGGTACAAATCATCTAATGTATGCTTCTTTTATTTTGATAATGAAATATAGGTTCTGTGGAGCTTGCTGCTGTGGGAGTTGCTATTGCCATATTCAATCAAATTTCAAAAGTTGCTATCTATCCACTTGTTAGCGTCACAACATCTTTTGTAGCAGAGGAAGATGCTATTTGCAGCCAAATTATCGAAGAACAAGAAAATGGGGATTTAGAAAAGACTTCTGCCATGAATAAAGAGATGGAAGAGTTGTCCCCTTGCAAAGGTATGCCTATATATATGTCAAGTATTAGTTATGTAGACAAAATTAGTTCAAAGATTCTAAACTTAGTTAATTTCTCGAGTTCAATCTTGAAAAAACTTTTCTGTTTGTTATCTTTACGTAGAATTTTTGAAATTTTGGAACGTCATTTTCAGACTCGGGAAAGACAAGATGCAGTGATCTGTCGTACATTGCAAACACATTCACAAATCAATCCAGTCCTCCGAGCAAACGAAAATATATTTCATCAGTGTCGTCAGCTCTGGTTGTTGGTGCAACTCTAGGCGTTCTTCAGGCTATTTTCCTTATTCTTACAGCAAAATTCTTCTTACACATCATGGGTGTAAAATATGTAAGTACACATGTTTGCAACTATGAAGGCTCTATATAAGATTGGATCAGGTTATATGGATAATATGACCTAATTGTCCTGAATGTTTCTTACTCTTCATATAATGTAACTGACAATGATGAAACATTAGTTATTTGCTATGCAAATGAATATTTTCAAGATTCAACTTTACCATGATTAATCATTCGTTCTGTAATTAGGGTTCTCCAATGCTACCGCCAGCACATCGCTACTTGACATTGAGGTCTCTCGGCGCTCCTGCTATTCTGTTATCTTTAGCCATGCAAGGGGTTTTTCGGGGATTCAAGGACACAAAAACTCCTCTGTATGCTACAGGTAAGTTGTTGCTCTGCTCTTTGTTACAACTGGGTATTACTATAGATTTCATTCCTCATTGCACTTCGTCATCAATTTGATTCCTGAGTGTAATTCCTTGCTCCATGGATCGATGCAGTGGCGGGAGATGTAACCAACATCGTATTGGACCCCATTCTCATATATGTCATGCGTATGGGTGTTACCGGTGCAGCCATTGCTCATGTTGTCTCACAGTAAGCTCCAACTCGTGTTTTTTATGCTCTTGTACATTTAATTTATGTATCTCCTCATGGCATTGGTAGTTCATTTCAGAGCTCGACAATTCCACTTCTCACCGTGTTTGTTCTTGTAGGTACCTCATTACAGTGATACTCCTATCTAGATTAATGAAACAAGTCGATATCGTGCCACCTAGCATCAAAGCTCTCAAATTCAGACGGTTCCTTGGATGTGGTATGCTTCTAATACTTGCATCTACTATAGTCTAGAACTCTCTTTAATATTTGGTATTACTTTAGCATTTCATTATATAGTCATTGGGCCGTTTTTGAGCATGTGCAACCTGTGCGATTGCACAGGGCCCCAAAAACCAGAAAGCCCCAAAACTTTTAACCTCTGTATATATTACTAATTTAAAATCTACATTTTTAGATTTGGGTCTCCTTATTTTTTTAGAAATTGCAGAAACAGAACCGTAGAATGTCAGAAAATATCCCTTTTTTTAGAGTGGTTAAAAAAGACGATTATTTTAGTATTTGTACAGGGCTCTTAGAATGTCAGAGACGGCCTTGTATAGTCAGTACACAAAAAAGATCTAGTTGGCATGCTTTCTTCATTCGAAACTTTCTTGACCTAGCTAGAGATACAACTGGGCAATGTGTTCTTGCCCTCTATCTAGCCTCAAAGATGCATATCTTTAGCATAATTGGTGTTTTTACCAGATTATTAATATGCCTTGGAATATAGGAGTTCTGCTGCTGGTAAGGGTGGTAGCTGTGACATTCTGTGTGACCTTAGCCGCATCCTTGGCTGCCCGCCACGGACCAATTTCAATGGCTGCATTCCAGATCTGCTTGCAGGTTTGGTTGGCAACATCTCTTCTTGCTGATGGACTGGCTGTTGCCGGACAGGTACTTATAGACCTACCTTCTAATCCCATTAGGGTACCCTACATAAATGATGTCCCTCCCATATCTTTACTTATTGGAGTGATGGTGTTAGGCAATACTTGCTAGCGCATTTGCCAGAGGCGATTATCGCAAAGCTGTGGCTGCTACGTCTCGGGTACTGCAGGTAGGAACACATTCATATATCATCTATATATGTTTTTTTCTGGTTTCTCCGAGTATGTAAATACTGTTTGCTCAATCTTTAATGTCAAACGATAATTTTTGCAGCTAAGCATAGTTCTTGGAGTTGCGCTCTCTATTGTGCTTGGATTGGGAATGGAGTTCGGGTCACGAATATTCACCAAGGACGACAAAGTGTTGAAGATAGTTCATAAAGGAATACCGGTAAATTAAGTTATTGTTTCATCTCATGATATCCTTGAGAAATTAAAGAAAAAAACCAATCTAAATTGAACTTTGGTTCTGTCTGAACTCAGTTTATTGCTGCTACTCAACCAATCAACTCTTTGGCATTTGTTTTCGACGGTGTCAACTTTGGAGCTTCTGACTACACATTTTCTGCGTACTCTATGGCAAGTTGCTAAGTAGCCTATATAACCCTTCTAGACAAAAATATATACATGAATTCTGTTCTCGATCGATCTGTCATATAACTTCCGTTCTCGATCTTCAGGTTGTGGTGGCTGCCATCAGCATTCCAAGCTTGATATTTCTATCTTCTAGTCATGGGTTTATCGGTATATGGATCGCACTGACAATATACATGACTCTTCGTACCTTCGCTAGTATTTGGAGGTTCTCTCTCTCACACACACACACTCAGTATTTATATATTATGGTATGGATTTCTGTCATCTCGATGTTAATTACTGCTCTCTCTCCCATTTGCAGGATGGCAGCAGCAAGGGGGCCGTGGGTCTTTCTTCGGAAATGATGAAAATATAAAACATAGTATGCGAATAATATACATATTAGTGAAGTCGGTATCGTGTCCTTAGCCATATGTGTATTAGGTGGACTCATCAGTACTATCTTGTTCTTCTGCTTCAATTTTGAGGTAGTTGAACTCAGTTACTGCAACTGTTTGTTATATGTTACATGGAGACATTTGTTTCCTCATTAGTAAAGAAGTGGGTTATTATGTTTTAATCGACTGGAGTGCATGGAAGCTGTTGTTACTCACCTGACCTGAGAATGAGATGCCAGGACGCCGCGTTTCTGAAAAGTGAAAAGCATGCATTTTTCTAGATTGGTACTTGAAACTGTTGCTATATTGTTCTTTCCTCATGATCTATATTGAACCCCGGGACCCCGCCTGCTGAGATTAGATCTAAAAAGTGCATGATCAGTACAAACCATTGCGTCTCAAGAATGTAACTTATCCAATTTAAAATTTAGTGTAACCATCATATTTTAATCCAATCTAATTATAATTTACAAGTTAACACAAAATTTATCCCAAATTTCTAAAGTTGGTTGTCTGAATCATCTTCTTCCATTTTTTATTCCATTCAGCTCTCTATTAAGAGTCATGCCACACCACATGTAATGCTAACAATATCCATGTCTTTTTAGTCCTAGTAATTCCATTAAATGCTAATATTACCGCTCCTTACAAAAGGATCTTCTACATTACACATGTCCAAACAACCTAAGTCATTATATCTAACTTCTCACGGATACACTTATTTTTTATCATACCTTTAGTATATTACCCATTCATCAACTTAGCTCTCTTTTCAACTACATTACTTTCTAAACATGTTTCTTAATTGCTCAACACGCATTCATAAAACATATGATTGATCAAAGTACCCCAAAAATACTCCTCCATTTCAACCATTCTATTTTAATCATATACATGACATCCTTCTCGGTCTCTCCATCAATTGGATATCATTAAGATAAAAGTTCAAATTATTAAAGATAGTATACCACATTAATTTCCAACTGCTATATTCCAGACTAAAATTAGTAGAAATAAACTGAACAAAATTAACAAAATACAGTAGAAACTCTATAAAATAATACACTTGGGACCACCAAAATTTATTAATTAAAAGAGTTATTAATTAATCGATAAATTAATAATTATTAATTTATATATTAATTAATATTTTATTAATTTATAGTAAAATACTTACGTAGTTTACAAACACCTTTCAAGCTTCCACTTAATTATTGTATACAATGCATGTGTATATCAAATGAAGGGCCCAATTTGAAAGAAACCTTCAATCTCCCACCTTATTATGCTTCTTGTGTTCAGTGTATCACTTTATGGACATTAAAAATATTTTCAAGAAACCTTCAATTCTTGAGTCATTTTTCAAGAAACCTTCATAAATCATTCATGTAATATGCTATATATAAGGAATTATTAATTTATATTTTATATGGGGTCTGAAGAAATTATCAAAAATGTATTATCTTATAATTTTAGCGAATTATTAATTTAGCACCCTATCCCCGAGTCGGGACCGGCCAAAAATATTATCTTAGAGAGTTTATTAAATAATCGAGTATTAATTTATAGAGTTTCTACTGTAAGTTGGAACTAATTACTGGTCCGGCAGCTGTTTCCCTCCACTGTTTAATATAAGAAATATGATCATGGTCCAAAAATTAAAAAAATCCACAAATCCTTGACAAACATGCCAAATCACATACAAAATAGAAGTCTTGTAAAAGGATACGTAGATCCTGACGGACTAGAGGAATAAATATACGGAAGGTTCAATAACCGTAAAAGAAGATTCCAAAACTGAGAGAAATTGGTTCACCATTCATTTAGGGAGAGTGAAAATGCCTCCTTACAGAAACCTTGCTGACATGAGTATATACGAGAGGTTATCTACCTAAAACATAAATGGGAAGAAATATTGGCTGCAGAATATTCGGCAATATGTTAAATCCATTCATATACATTTCAACTCAAATTGTAATAAAAGAATTGTATCAATACACATTATAAAGATACAGATAAGATAACTTGTCTGGTAAACAACAGAGCCTTTATGCCAAGTACGATAGCTACATGTAACACTTCAGTTGAGTGTTACAAGTAACACAACGGACCTCATAAAATCTCAGTTATACGTGTGTATGTGCGCATGTGTGGGGGGGACTAGATCTTGAATATGAAACTTCCAAATCAACCATTTCTAAAGTGTTGCAACAAGAAGCCTCATCCTGCAGTAATGCAATTCTCTCAGCTTGAAAACCAAAGACATCTCACCTCAAAGAGCTTCCCTGGTGAAAAAAGCCAGGAATAGCCCAAAACTTTATAACCTTATTCTAAGAACCAACCACCAAAAAGGCTCCAAAATTACATTATGACACAACAAATACTTCTGTATGAAGCAGGGAAAAAAAAAAGCTGTGAGCACTCCACAGGAATGGACGACGACTTTATCTACATGAGAATATGGCATTTGAGATTATAACTTCGCAAGCATTATCAGCATTTGCTGCTATTGAACCAGCTGTACTCTCCATTTTCATATCACAACAACCGAGGCGGTGCTGAGCAATTTGAGGTAATTGCCAAATTTTAGGATGGAGTGGGATCCATATCAGAAAATGGTAGGACTTGGCCTCTTGTCCCACACCATAAGATAACTAGAACATGGCCTCTCATCCATTATCCAAAATGTTTGTGAGCAAGATCAAAAGGCCCAGGTACATTCCTCAATCCCTTGTGTGCCTTGATGAGGCATTACCAAGCTTCTGAAGACAGC
Organism: Iris pallida; assembly: GCA_029216955.1. Classification (NCBI taxonomy): domain Eukaryota; kingdom Viridiplantae; phylum Streptophyta; class Magnoliopsida; order Asparagales; family Iridaceae; genus Iris; species Iris pallida. The sequence continues at coordinate 22,271,388 of JANAVB010030817.1, forward strand.
TCTAACTTTGCAGATGCTGATAAAAAAAATGCATCTAGGAATCTGTAATATAATAACTACTTGGTGCAGGCACGCGTTCCTGAAATACATTTTACTCAAATGTTGATAAAAAAAACATTTATGAAGGAAAAAAAAAAGTTAATCAGGTATAGATAGTAACTAGAGCATCTGCCAAAAAATGTCGAGAATAGATTAAATGGTACTGACCGCTTTGTTCCGGTAAAAAAAAAACAGTACTTACCAATTAGCAGTTCTACTCTAAAAGGCTCGTTCTTTTATACAAATCCTTAACTAATAATGTGAAGATAGTTTTCATATGATTTTCTTTTTGTCCCCATAGTATCCGTAGTAACAATATAGGTAAGATGAAAACCATAGAATTAAGTGTTTATTAGCAAGTTGAAAGAAATAGTTTGAAGGACAGGGTTGGCCCAAGTTCGAATTTATAAATCCATTTATATATTACAAAACACCCACATCTTACTCGTCAGATCAAATTTATCTTCCCAAAGCATCTCCCTAACCCTATCCACAATTCTTCTCCAAATCCTTCACCCACTCATCCGATCTCTCCGTTTGAACCCTCATATGATCCAGCTACGGCTCCCTCCATGTACATAAGCAGCCAAAGTCGGCACAACCACAACATAGCCTCATGAGTTCTGTTGACTTCTTCCACGGCATAGCATGATTTGCTTGTCTACTAACTCTATTTCATTTCTTTACATGTTATTTCTTTTACATGTTATTTCCCTTCCACGGCATAGCATCATTTGCTCATCTACTTGCTTTATTTCATTTCTTTTATATGTTATTTCTTTACTGACGGGAAATATTGTCCAAGTGTGTATGTGTGTGTGTTATTTACAATAGAATTTTCCCCATTTATATAAGACAAGAATGCAAAATTGTATTTTTTTTCCTTCAATTCCTAAATCTTAACTTAACACACACACACTATAATTTTCCATTCCACGGCATAGCATCATTTGCTCAGCTACTTGCTTTATTTCATTTCTTTTATATGTTACTTCTTTACTGATGGGAAATAATGTCCATGTGTGTGCGTGTGTGTGTGTATTTACACTAGAATTTTCCCCATTTATATAAGACTAAATACAAAATTGTATTTTTTTTCCTCAATTCCTAAATCTTAAAACTTTCAATTATATTCATGTATTAATATTTTCTAAATTTCTTCTATTAGTGTTACAAATGACATGGCCCTTAACATAGCCGAATGAAGAAGAGAATTCAAACAGCCGACCCCAAAAATTTGGGATAAAGGCCTTCTTGTTTGTTGTTGTTGCTGGTATTATTCGTTGTCCAAGGCTCAGTCAAAATTAGGAGTGGGAATTAATTCGCAGTGGGTAATTGAACATATTTGAATCCAAAGAATAAAGTGTTTATTAACGAGTTCAAAGAAATAGTTTGAAAGGGTCGGATTAAGGGCAAACCCAAGTCCAAACTCAGTCCAGTTATATATTACATACACTCTCAGATCTAATATTTTGTTCAAACTCGGCTCCTCAAGGAAACCGAGTCGGGCCAAGCTCGTGAGCTGCTCTGTTCATTTGCAGCCCTAATAGTAATATACAACCTAGATTACTAAGTAATATTACACCTTTCTTCCTGAATTTCAACCATGCAGCAGCCTGATTAAGGTGTAGCTAAGATTTAGTAGTAGTTTGCTCATAGCCTCAGAAGTTGAGACCATGATAGGCCTTCTCAATGTGTCACGACAAAGGCACAAACTGATGATGCCAAAATTAGGTTGTTTATCAACCCCACCCCCACCCCCCACCCCAACCCCACCACCACACAGAGTTTCATCTTTCCCAGTACTCATTTCATCTACCAGTAGTAATTAAAATTTGGGTAAATGATTATCCTAGACACTAATAAAATAAAATTACGACCGATTCTCTCAAACCCTAAACCCACTAATTTTTCTCAGTGAACCCAAACCCTAAAAACAAGTTCCAAGAAAAGCCTCCAAAAAAAGAATTCACAAAACTACATCACAAAATATCCTTCTTTATAGAAGCTACATGACTATCCAAAGCAATCCAACTCCTTTTACGATTAGTAAATTGGATAGCTTCATATAAACCGGTATCTAGATTTAAATCTTATCCTAGTCCAAATAAGATTCAAATCCAAAAATCACCACCATGACTCTTATTTGTCTCCATAAGTACATTGGTTCAATGATCATAATTGGTCAAGTCCAATAGATGGTTGAACCAACATACTCGAACAAACTGTGAAGTAGATCCACCTTGTAACAATTTATCCATATTTTAAAGCATAAAACAACACTATCCAAAGTCGATCTTATCGTTGCCAACATATTCCCTTCAAGCTTATTCCTGGTCCGGCGGCTGTACGGTTTAATATAAGAAATATGACCATGATACAAAAGTTCCAAATCCGATAATAGTCCTGCAGTTCTTAGAATCCAAAGTTCAAGAAAAAGAAGAGACATTACGAACTCATGTTTGTGCCCTAATAGCTCCATCGTGCACTACTGCACTCTAATCTTGACAGTCCTCGTGCCTAACAACTTTACAAGTAGTCTCAACACCAATATATAGTGTCATGACACTATAACTTCATACATATCAAAGCATTCTCAATTGGGACGTGTGATAGCAACATCCTGAATTTGAAATCCAATCTTACGTCTTCGAACTCATGTCAGTGTCCTAATAGCTCCATCGTGCATTCTGATCTTGACATTTCCCATGCTAATAACCCTACAAGTAGTCTTAGCACCGGTGTACAAAGTGTCATCTGTAACTTCATATGTATCAAATCAATCTAAATTCAGACACATGACTGCAACATCATAAATCTGAAATCCAATAATCTTTTGAGTGGCTTCAAATTTTAAAAGCAGAATATAATATCTCATCTGTCTCTTCCATTGCAACCCCATCCTCATCTTGCGACAAAATAACATAGTATGTCCTTTTAGTTAGTGCACTCAATCTATGAAAGATCTCCCTCGGAAGTTCTATCTCTACTTTCTTGTTACATATGCTTCATTTTTTGGTTTGAGATTTCTCTTCAAACAATTCTTCCTAATATCAGGGACAAGAGCAAACATAGTATCTTGCAAAGTAATAGTATCTCTTCCAAAGAGTAAGCTAGTGTGACCAAATGTTCATACGACGACGGTAGTGATGCTAAAATCAGAACTTATCATCAATGAATACTTCAATAGCAGTCAGTTCACATATAATCTTACTAAATAAATTCAAGTGTTTATCTACAAGGTACCTTCCTTCACTAAAAGCCTGTAAAGTTGTTACTTCATAAATAACCAATTTGTCAAGGACTTTGTCATGTAAAGACTTTTCAAGTCTTTGCCACAAATTTTCATGTCGAATCATAAGCAAGAACATTATAAAGAACATCTACCAAGCAAAATTGGATTGTGCTTACTGCTTTCTGTTTGCCATTAAAATTCTTTTATTGCAAATTTCAATATAAACAGAACAGTGTTACAATATAGGACTTAGATGTAGTCCTAGGAGTACACTTTTGTTTATCTGGGTCCCTTGTGCCGATGGAGTGAGTGATAATGCGTTGACTCCGTTGACGATCTGACGACGGTTATCGGTTCTCTGAAGGTCTGGATTGTTCTGGGTGCTGGAGCTTGCTGAGAGAAGGGAGACGTTGAGTGTCTGTATCTGCCTCTCTGGTGGTGTGTTCGTTCGTTTTTCCGTTTGTTTCCGTGTGTGTAGGAAGGAAATGATCCCTCTTATTTATAGCTTTGCAGGCTGGCTGCTCATGCGCGCATATGTAGGATGCGCCTGGACGCGGGGACGCCACGTGGTGATTTCTGATGGAGGCGTATGAATGATGCGCCCTGATCGAGGGGTTGAATTCTTCATACTGCTGTTGTGGGCCGGCACGTAGCAGAGGAGAAGATCTTTCTGTTGCTGAGATCTTGGGTGAGTTGAGTCAAAGGACACGTGTCATCGACCCATGGCTCAGAGATCTCGGATTTGATGGGGAATGATCTGGTAGGATGCGCCTAGGATTGGGCGCATGAGGAGACTTTGGCTCGTAACCTTTAGAAGTCACGAACCATTCGGGACGCATGGCTTTTGAGGCGCATGCGAGGCTTCAGTAGTGACTTAACTCCTGTCTTTCGGGATCAGAGAGAAGTCTGGGACGCATGACTTTTGAGGCGCATGCAGAGCTTTAATGGTGACTTTCCTTCTGTCTTTAGGGATCAGTGAAAAGTCTGAGGTGCATGGCTCTTGAGGCGCATGCAGATTTAGGCGCATGGCTGCGGAGGCGCATGCGAGATGATTGGGTGGCCACGTGGCAGTAGCCGTCGGATGATGATGCTGACGTTGGCGACGCTTCGTCTTCTGAACTGTTCAGACTTCGGGAGGCGTGCTGCCAACTCTGTCAGTTCAGCATTTAATGTTTTTGACATTCGATGGACAACTGAGTGGGCGCATCGATCGGCGTTCCACTAGGCGTATGGGGACGCATGGGGGCGCATCTCCTGTGATGTGCTTAGTGCTGAAGGGCGCGTCTGTGTGATGCGCTTGATGTTGAAGGGCGCGTCTGTGTGATGCGTGGTCTGGCCGGCGCATCCGCTTCGTGACACGTCTTTAATGGTTGTTACTGTTACGATCTTCGAGTGCTTTAAATAGCCGTTTTGACTTGGCTGATTTTGAAGCGTCCGGTTCATCCATTTAATGCAAATTTATTGCACGGAATTCGGAGAGCCATCCACTTGGCGCATGGGTTTGATTTGCCCGGCCTATAAATAGTGGCATGGAGAGAGTTTGCTTCTCGTTCTCTCACGTTCTTCCGACATGAACTTGTTTACTCGGATGCATTCTGTTGATGAGATGCTCCCGAGGGTGAAGATACGACGCAATGTCTTCATTGATGCACTTGAAGGTGACTGTTACATCCAAAAGTCGGAGTCGAGGGCTTCCGAGGCAGGCGGAAGGTGCCTGTTGCATCCAAAGATAGGGATGCTCGAGCCTCGTCTCCGTTATTCTGGAAGAGCCGCAGATCGGAATGGCGGTACCCCGATCATCTTTCTTGGGGTTTGGGAGAGCTCCTCCTCCCGCTAGAGTGGGTGTTGCCCATTCTGGTTGGGTCGAAAGCTGCTCCTTTAGCCGCAGGTTGATTTGCGGTGCTCTTCTCTTCCTTGGTTTGGGGAGTTCTTCCTCCAACTAGAGGGTTGATTGCTACCCTCGTTCTGCTCAATAAATGCTTCATTAGTCGAAGCATTTAGACGCGGTGAGCCTGGCTGGAAAAGCGGCACATAACTGGGCTGCTGAAGGGATGCACATAACTGAGGATGCACCTAACTGAGCTGCTGAAAGGATGCGCCCCGCCGAGGGCGCATAGTGGGATGCGCCTGACTGAGGGCGCATGGTGATTGATGCGCCTATTTGAGGGCGCATGGTGGCTGCTGGCTTGTAGACTTAGGATCTTTTCTTTTGTAGAAATTCTCCTTTGTACAATCTTTTCTAGACATGTAATAGACTTTTATATGTAATAAAAAGTCCTCTTTCAATGTCCATATTTGTTGTTTTTGCTGTGTGAAGTACTTTGTCCGAGCTCTGGCGCATGTAGTGTCTGGCGCATAGGTTTTCTGGTTCTGAAATTCCATACTTCTACACTTTCATATCAAGCTCTATCCAATCTTCACATAGATGTTGATTTCTTCCCCAAAAGTACCTTCAACAATCCTTGTTGAACCAATAAGTCTCGCATCTTCAATTGCCACAAAGCAAAAGTATTTATTACATTGAATTTCTCGACCTCGAAGTTCAAAGTTCAAACTTGTTGGTTTCGTATTTATCTCGATGAAGCTCTTCGAACCTAGCTCTCATATCAGGTTTTTTTGTGAAAATAGGTATTAAGATTATACGAACAATTAAGAAGTTATGAAGAAGATTACTTTTACAAATATTTGGATTACAAGCAATTCTCTGAAACCCTAAACCCACAATTTTTTCCTCTCAATAAACAAATCCTAAAAACAAGCTTCAAAGAAATCCTTCCAAAAAAAGGTCGCATAATTACATTACACAATAACCTTATTTTAAGAAGCTACATGATTATCCAAAGTAATTCAACTCCTTTTAGGATTAGTAAATTGGATAACTTTGTATTAACCCATATCTAGATTTAAAACTTAAGGGTCAAATCCTAACACTCGACACCAATTGCTTGCGTGCATGTGCCTCCTAGCTAACCACTCCATTATAGAAGAATACCTCCAACTGCAATGTACCATCAAAGTTCGCTTCCAAATTTCAGTAAGTTGCTCAATACAAGAAAAGGCTACACCCCAATATCTATTATGAGAAGAAAGTAAACAGGTAGGTGTTTTAGATCACAGGTAAAAATTAAATTGAAGTGAGGGTTGCAGATAAGTTTTGATTAAAACAAATGGGTTAGTGCAAACAGAAGTAGATATAGATAGATAAGACTTTTTAAAAAAGAAGATAGCAGAATGATCCCTACGCTTTGATTGAGGACTCCTGTCTGGTACTTGATTAGATTGAACCTTTTCCAAATGAGGAGCAATAAGAAAATCAAACTTAACCATCCAAAGTGCAACAGCAGAAGTTGTTTGTGGCATAGTCTGAAAGTATACAACGATCTCATCTAGAGTTGTATTGGAACCAAAAGAAGGATTGGATTCATATAGCCATTCCTCGTCTATGGCCCCCACAAAATCGGAAAGAACCTGAACCAGATATTAATCAAAACATTGCATGTGAGAAGCATAATTAGATTAACTTTCAGCATCAAACTCAATGCCAAAAACGAAAAATGAAACCTGCAAAAGCTCTGGTAAAGATGATGTGCGTCGGAGCCGTTTAGCCCAAAGCTTGTGACCTGACCTCGTCCAGGAACCAGATAAGGCTACCTCAGGGATACTTCCCTACAAGATACCAACATAGAAGGAAAATTATCAATTCCACAAGCATACAAGTAATGAATGTGACTCACTTAACCATATATAAAGAAACATGCACAGTGTGGAAAAAATTAACCCAAAAGACAAATCAAATGTCAAAGCTCAACATGTATAGAAATCTAAGTATGAAATGACAGTAAAAGATAACCATCAACAGTACTGCGTTTGGGTTCACCTCAATAGCATGGATTGCCGCTTTGAGTGCTTGCAACTGCGAAGGTAAAACCTTATGCTGTGGAAAGTCACAACTATCCTCTGGTAACCTACATGTTGCTACATGGATGGCATATCTTTCTTCAAGGTCAAAGTCTAATTCAAAAGTAGAGTGGCATATCCTACAATGTTTCTCATCTCTCCAGTACAAGTCATGGCAACTCTCACACCGAGCTAGTGATTCCATATATGACCTTTTACTTTTTTTTACAGCATTTAGGCTACAATAGAAAGCATTCCAAATCCACTTATCAAAGGATTGTAACCTATCCCACCTCTGCTTCTTTTCTTCGCTACTTCCCAGTTCAAGATTAATATCACTGGAACCAGAAGAAATCATGTTCACTGATTCCACCGGGCCTAATATGTTGTCTACATCAGAAATCGGTGATGAACCAGATCCGTTACTGGTATAAACTGGTGATGGATCACAGCCACTTGTCTGCCTGCCTTCTGAAGTCATATGATCATCCATAGCTTGGCAGAGAAATTCCTCCCTCTTATCTAAAGATGCAACAAGACATGCTTCCCGAGTACCTCTGCAGTCTAAAGCTGATAATAGAGCTTCCAAATCCTACATTGTTGAAGGAAGCATAATGAACAATTTAAACTATGTGCCTAATCGTCTAAAATATATAGGCAAGAAAATATAGATCTAACCAGTCAAAACAGAATAATTATCTACCTCTGTTGTATCGATCACATCCCAGTGCCCATCTTCAGAAGATTCGAAATAAACCCTTCGATGGCCTGGATCATTTGCATCGCAAGGACCAAGAAATAGCCAATAGCTATTGTACCTCCGATCATATCCTAAATGTATTGCCTGCATTGGGTGCACATCTGGCCCGGATTTGTCTTTAGCAGCAGTGCTGAAATTTTGGAAGGAATGCTCCTTCTCAAAAGCCTCTGAAAAGATCGCTGAAGACTGTGTCATAAGTTGATGGTTCACAGATGATTTCTTTATCTTTGCACCTGAACCATGGTATTGGATATTGGGAACAGCCACTGATGTGGCTCTAGCGGACTCCTACAGAGAAATAGTTGTAAATCCACACAAACCTCTGTAGAAATGTGGAATTAAGCTACCAATAAACTTACTTTCCATATATCAAAACTTGAGCAGCATTTTTAATAAGATATTATCCAAAATATAATGCACAGAAGAGAATACTATTCAAATTCCTACAAAAATATTACAGAGTAAAGAGTATAATGACTAGAGGAAGTGCTACACCATACAAATTATCTCTAGTTTAGCAAAGTTGGGCCAGTATTTACATATTAGATGGAAGAGACAAAATACATGGGCCCCACCTGCAACCAACCTGACAGGTAAATGACATTTTGACGCTGCTGTACCAAAAGTCAGTCAGTTGATGTGGTGGCATCAATCAAATTGATTTACATCAATCAACAAGATGATTGAGTTCAAATGTAACTGGAAATTTTGTTATGCCGACCACAGAAGAAAATGCCAACGGTTATAGGAACTAAAATAACAATAAACAGTTGAAAAGTATATATGAGCCAAATTATACACCGATCAGTTGACAGCAGTATGTCTGCCCCGTCAAATTTCGTTCCATGTTCTTGTGTCTACGGTTATGAATAAACATAGTGATCCTTACATTCAAGGTCGTAGATGTTGGATGTCTGAGTTCAAGTTGGATTGGGTTTTGAAACATGGTTATTGAATTCGCCATATCTATAACGTTCCAAGATTCGAGAACACGCGATCTGAGAACATCAGTTTCATGCCCCAGGAAGACACGTTCCAGACTGTGGAACTCCGACGAATTGGAATGTGTAAATCTATGTTCTAGCCAAGTTTTTAAAGAGAAAATATAGTTGTATTTGTTATTTTTTTGTTAAAAGTTTTTAGAGTCTTAAGACTTGCTTCTACGTTTTGAAAAGACATTATTGCTAGGATCATTTGGAGCTTATGAAACCTTTTTTAGGTGTGAATTTTTATGTATGTTATTATGGTACTTGATTAACTTTGAATCTTAAATATACATGATATGTTATATTGCATATTTGTTCCTAAAAATTGTTCCCCGTTCAGGATAAACGTATTGTGTTTTGAAAAAGCCTATCTCCATCGTACCGCATTCTGGTTCCGCATTTTGACGTGTTCCATGTATCCTTTTCTGAAATGGTGGATATATATATATATATATATATAAGCTCCAATACTTTTCAAGGGAGCGGATTATGCAATGAACATAATTTCTCTTATTGAGAAAGAGAAATCGATGACTTACTCCCTAGCTTCGAGGGAACAAGAGAACAATAGCCTGAAAAATATTTTATTCGGTCCGATTCGGGTACAAATTCAGGTGCCCAATCAAATGGAACCCGCCATTGATTTGATAATTGATAAGGTAAATATCTAGTCCATTAAATGCTACGGATAACGAGTATAAGGTCCTCAAAAGAAACTATTTCCGTCCTACAAACTTTAAGGTGGATGAAGTTCCATATTTGACTTTGCATCGGAGCGATAGAAATTTCATTTAAATGAGATATCCCAACCTTTGATTGTCAAACTTGTAGTTCCCATGAACCAAACACTGGATAGATGGTGTACCAATCAATTTTGTTGGACAGATGGATGTAAGAAGGTTGGAGGCATGAGTTGTTATGCGTCTATGGGACACTGTTGCAGCTTAAGGGCGACCAACAAGAGCGTGCAAGTTGAATGAATAAACTCTTGACAGGACTAGAAACCCCTTTCTATTAAGACCTCGAGGAGATTATTTTTTTTTCCAGAAGGTCGTGGGAAGCAAGTGAGCTAAAGAAACTTCACCCAATCGGAGAATAGCAAAATGATTGTCGGGCGCCTTACTCTTTCACAAAGGGTACCGAAAGGGGAGATGTTGGTTATTCATTTACTAATGAAATTGTTGTTATTAATGAAAATTGATGACCTTTCTTTCCGCCTATTAAAAAAACTATACACACACACACTAATATCAGTACGTGTACTAAATGTACTAATATCAGTAAGATTTCGTATGAAAGTAGTTTTAATAGTCTAAGGCTCTAAGACGATGTACAAATATAAAAGAAAACATCAGTTAGGAGTCATTAGTAATTTAACACTTACGATATACAATTATTTTAAGAGCAAGTCATTTAAGAGTCTACTTTAAACTTTAAAGATTTTTTAAACAAATTTAACACTTAACACCCTTCATCTCAAAAAACCTCGACAGAAACCCGATTAACTAAAATGTTGGTCCACATTTGAAGAAAAAAGATGTGTCAGCAGATATATTGGGCTGGGACTGACATGTCAGACGATATATTGTATAACTACATACATATTCTTTTACCTACGAAACTCACATATCGGCCATGGCCAAGATATACAACCATGCTTGGATTCAAGCAATGCAAAACCAATTATCTGATCCAAGAAAAAACAATTTTCTTACAGAGACAAAGAAATGGGAATATTAATGGATGTAATGATGGCATAAGCTATAGTTAAGGGGAGCAGATCTTTTGTCCCCATCTGCTATGTACTAAACATGTCCCCTCTCCCATACAAATGTGGGTTCCGCTAGATATTTAAAAAATATAACACCCACAATCAGTGGGACCCACATTTTTATAGGAGAGGGGACATGTTTGGTACACAGCATACGAGGACAACAGATCTGCTCTCATAGTTAAGATATAATGGAGTTATGAGCATTAAAAATTCAACACAAAATGTTTCTAGACACGCCATAATTTTGAGATTACCTTGGGCTCAAGAAAAATAAGTCTGAGATTTCCAATAAATACAACCCTATTTATAAGCACAATTTACCTCCATTTGTAAACTGAAACCTGTTCCAGCAAGATCAATCAAGGCTATTAATGCGTCCAGTTTCTCATCAATGCTCAGACTTGAATATTCACCTTCCATCAATCCTAATACCCATGCTTCTCCTGAAAAACTCTCATCAATCTCGGTGTATTTTGTCAACTTCTGAGCAGTTCGTTTACGCCGACTCTTGTACTTAACTAAATTTTTCTTGCATACATCCATATTATCATCATCACTACTGCTGCTTGAATCTCCAGATTCATCATCAACACTGCCTGAATCCTCACTATCGGATTGATAATCCTCTTCCCCTTTAGTCTGAGGACTACTGCGGAGGCGATATGCAAAAGGAGCAATCTTCTCAAATAATTTGATGTCACTTGATAGAGTTGAGCATATTAGTTGTTCCAACACTTCTTTAGTGTGTGGTAGGTCCAGCGTGACAATCTGAAGAGATAATAAGTTACAAAACTTATAGTCAACCTTGTGGAGCTATCTTATATGAAAATGCATATATTGTACTTATAATTACAATGCTGACCTGAGAAGCTTTGGCCATTTCAGTTACTTTTAACCCACCACATCCTTGCTCACATAGAATACCAAATAATTCCCCTTTAAGTGTGCGAGGACGTAGACCATATTTTGTCATAAGATTCCTGTCCTGCAACACAGCAATCATGAGAACAGAGAATCAATAGGAAACTTTTTGTATCATTGCATGATTGCATCAAACAGTTTACTTGCAGATTCTCTCTAATACCAAAGAATTGGAAATACTAAGATCAAGCCTATTTCATTATACATAGAAGGCATGTGGAATTGTGGATCAATCAAGATTTTACGAGAAAGATCTAACTGGTAAACCAAGAAATCATGATCAGAATGAGAACATTCCCTTAGAATTCAAGTAATACTTCATGTTACATCTGAATCAAGATCTGGTCAGATAAATCCGGATCCGATTGCGTCCACAAATAGAAGTTTAGGGATAAAAGTGATTCAGACTTTAGAGGAACAAGGACTCTTGAATAACGGGTACATGTTTGTTACTTTTGGAAAGGGGAAAAAAGATTGTTGTATTGATGTTGGCCACAACCATAGAGGACGCAAAGAATGTAATCTAGTTGATGATTATTGCCACAGAAAGTGTATAAAAAATTATAATTATAATTTTTGTGTTTTTACTAGTTAGCGACCCAGAACTAGTGACAATGCAAAAGCTACATTTTGTGTTTCCAGTAACCAACAACTTGAAGGACGTAAACCGGATGTAATGTGTTGTAGAACTAGTGACAAAGGAAAAGCTGCATGTTGTGTTTCCAGTAACCGACAACTTGAAAGACGCAAAAGGTATGTAATGTGTTGTTGATGCCATGACGGTCCACAACCAAAAATTAATAGAAGACGCAAAAGGCTTCATATAAGTACCTTTATTACACATAGATACCTTTATTTTCATTCTTACTTTCTCTCTTAATATCATATAGTCTCTAATACAAGATCACAAGTCCAATTTGTGATTCTCTTGTATCCGTCACCCCCTCACTTTCCAAACTTCATCCTTAATAAAAATTGCCTCTAATTGACAAGAAGGTTTAAATTTAAAATCTTCAAGTCAAATTTGGCCTCGAGAGTACACGACCACTCATTATTATTTATTAGGTTGTTTAAAAAAGAAATCATTGCTTGAAATTCTTTAAATAATATTGGTCATACTAATTTGATAGTAACTTAACAAAAATAAAGGCAATTTTAGAAAGAATTTTGGTCCAAGTAAAAGGATTGGGATGGGATCATATCTGACGTTTCTCAGTTGAGAAACCGAAACCACTTTCTATATGGACAGGTGAAAATGGGTTTGAGTTTCGACTCGATCTATCCAAATCAAACCATTTGCCCCTATATAAAGCTGGTGACAAAACCCTGTATACCGACTCTTTAGATCCGTTCTAAAACCCTATCCAAGTGAAAGGAGGTGGGGGCAACAGCCGTAGTGAACCCACGCTGCAGTAAGCCCTAACTCAAGCAGAAGGTGGGATTAATAGCCATGGTAATTCAGTAGGTTCATAGTTGCAACTGATTGGGTATGGTTCTCCATCCCATGCATCCCACCACACACTTTGTTTCCTCCATTTTATTTTTTTTCGTTCTTGAGGGGAAAAAAGTCAATTTTCAGCAGACACTACTGCAACCATAACCTCACTGGGGAAATTCAAACTTGTCAACCAAACTGATTTTTATGTCGATATTCAGACTGTTTCATCCAAACCAAAGTGGAACTGTAGATAGGCTATACCAGCTATGAATTGATGAGTTGGTTAGTAATCTTGAAGGGTTTTTTGTTGAGAAGGACCAGATGATCTTTAACTATAGCCTCTCTTTTTATTCCTCCTCACCATCCAATCCAATCTGGTAAGATTCGAACTCATTCTTTGACTTGTTCCAATATCCAGCTATCCCGAAATGTGATACCAGAAAAGACTGGTTCTCAAAATGACTACTGAGTCAATTAGAATGTCCTTTAAGCTTCTTCCTATCGTAAACCAGTTCCACATTTATCCTAATTCTTCTGCTCAGACTCAGTACAATATTAACATCATTTTGGAAAAAGAAGCATCAAAACAATAATCACCCAATTCCTTCTGTGACAGTAACAGACATGTACTTCCTGGTAAAGGAACCATGTCACCAATCACAAAGCAAATGGCCAAAATGACAAAAAGAAATTGAACAAAGTTTGTATGCGGCTGAACATCTGAGATATAGGTACACATTTAACAAAGTAAAAAAAGCCATAAAACTGATGACATCCCAATGAGATGCTTAAATTGGGCCAACTAGTACTTGCTTATACTTTAAGACGGTAGTATATCAATACATAAAAAATGATCCAAGTATATAATCTGTCATTAGTAGAGCAATAAGTAATGCAATCAGTAGTAATTCACTCCACATCCTACATCTGTGTCATTAGTAGAGTAATAAGTAATGCAATCAGTAGTAATTCACTCCACATCTTACCAATCCATACAACTGTTTAGATAAAACACTCCCCGAGTAAACATAAGACAAGATAACAACAGTATCAAGCCTAGAAAGTTGTTAGTGTGAGATACTCCATTACCAATACATATGAAAAAGGGTGATAACATTCAAAAAAATATCTACATTCATTGTAGCGACTGATGGTACAGTTTCACAATACCTTGTGAGAAGAGTCTCTCCTTGTGATATTAGGTTTTGAACCAAAACCAGCCGCAACTAAAACTTGCCGCAGTATCTCTGTCCATGTAAGAGGATTAAGGGATTGACTCCAAAAGTTCACATCAAACTCCTGCTCTCGTATCTAGAACACAAAGAAATGCAAATTTCATGAGATGTTTTACAAAATGAGTAAAAGTACTAATTAAAGAACGGACCAGGATACAACAAAGGAGCAGATGATGTATAATTTTGATTGATACTCCCAATCTACATTTTGTTCCACTAGAATGTTAGATGCCTTCCAGAGTAAAATATAGCATTGTGCAGTACCTCATTCATAGTGAAAACCGTGAAAGTACCAAAAACTCAGTCCTAAGACTCCCAACCTACCTTCAACACAAGTCTAATAAGTTCTTTCGAGGCTACCCTATCTAGTACCTACTTGGCTACTTATATTCAAATATAGGTGCAAAACCTGGTTTGATTGATACTCCCAATCTACATTTTGCTCCACTAGAATGTTAGATGCCTTCCACTGTAAAATATAGCATTGTGCAGTACCTCATTCATTGCGAAAACCTGAAAGTACCAAAAACATAGTCCTAAGACTCCTAACTACCTTCAACACAAATCTAATCTGTTCTTTCGAGCCTAACCTATCTAGACCTACTTGGCTACTTAATTCAAATATGGGTGTAAAACCTGATTTATCGAAACCCGGTTTTCTAGCATCGTCTAGGATATAGGCTGCCAAGATTATGAGAACAGTTGCTGTAACTGAACGGATAGACAAAGACGACCGGCCTATTTTTAGTAACCACCTTGATTATCCAACAAAGGTGACACTGTATCCTGGACCATCTAGTATGAAGTTTAAGCTGACCAAAATTTCTAACAAAAAAAGCTCAAAATTCACTTTAATGGTTGAAAAGATGGATATGTTTAAACTTATTCTCTAGTCTCTACGTTTCAATATAAGATTCTTCCTTTTTGATATTCTTCTTTTTGACAGTCCGTTTATATGTTAGAAATATATAGTTTAGTATGGCAAGGTCATTTCTGTTAAAGATCTTGCAGTCTCTCTTACTGTATAGATATGATTTTAGCATGCTACTGTTATATATGGGTAAGAGGAGAGGATAGAGATGTCTTTAGTCTGAATTGTAATGAGTTATACATGAATGGCTTTATTTTTCTCAATATCTTCGGGCCTAGTTTTCTAATTGAGTGAATCATGAGGAATAAAACTCTGAATTACCAAATGAGTGAAACGATACTAACTCCAAATTCTAACTCCATAACCCAAACATAAAATGTCAGTTATGAGTTAATCACATAACTCTACTGGCAAAGTAATAACGGTGGATTTGTACACAGCTCAACCAAACAGAATCCCTTGATAAGGTATAAAGGTAACAGCATATCAGAGAAGGAAATTCACTAAGTAACCAATGACTAGCATGATTACAATAAACACTATAAATTCTTGCATGGCTTTGTGTAGTAAAGTAACTGATGACTAGTACATGCATATTAAAAAAAAACAGAATATAAAATATTCTCATGATTGAATAAGCAATTTCCTGAGGATCTTATAACTTACAAATTGAAGAAATCCGAGAAACCTGCCATCTTTGGATGTTCGGGAAGTTATTCCAGCAGACATCTCCCTTTGCACATCAAACAGCAGATAGTTGAGAAGAGTCACATGAATCATTCCGAGTAACATGGAGTCCTAGAGTAGATATATGAGGCCATGAATTTGAGATTAGTAAATAAAGGCAAGCAATATCATAAACTGGTGCAAGTGTATACAAAATATAATTTCATACCGGCCAAAAATTATAAGAAACTGACCTTGTCAGTGAATGCTTGAGCAAGTTCATTAATTGTAAACGGGCACATTTCAATCATAGCAGCAATATTGTACAAAAACCGCAAAACCTGAACAGGATAAAGAGTCATGATGAAATGATGTCCATATTTGCACCAGGTAAACATTCCGAATCATGCTTCAAATTTAGAACTGTGGTTAATTATGACTCAATTACTACAATTCCAATGTTTATCCTGTTGCTGTTTTCCATGAATTAATCCAAAATTTTCAGCAGGTCGTAATCACTCTTCGCTGGAGTTTGATAGGGGAATACCATAAGGGTGTTCAGAAGTGGGGGTAGCCGGATGCACCTGCTTGCCTTGCTGCTCTCGCAGCACTATCTGTTGCCCACTGCTTGGCTTGCTCTCTGTTCAAGGAGACCCTGATTTCGAAACTTAACTGGGGCCTTTCGGAATTCCTCCCGGGAACACACGAAAAAAAGATATGAATATGGTAAATAGAAATGGAAAAGAGATGTTTCCAATTCATCTATCGGCTTTAAGAGAACCACGTTAACGCCTATCCTATTACCTTTACTTGACAACACTACTTCTCCATCCCCCTCCTATTGCTGTTTTTCAATGAATTAATACAAAATTTTCAGCAGGTCGCGACTTTGAAACAATTAGCTAACAGCTAAATCATGTGAATCTAATATTACAGCAGAAATTTAACCCAGTTATATAATCTTTTATAAGTAATCTAGAGTCCAGACATTAGTAATTTGTATGAAAAAATATGCTAATTAGTTTTACAAAATACAATTGGAACATAACCACTTTGCCATGGAAGAAAGGTGCATGCAGTTCTAGGGAAACTGCAAAAATCCAAGACAGATCTTATGTAAAACTACATGAATCAAAACGGAATGAAGGTATTTCTAGTTAGACTTGCTGCAAACTTCAAAAGTAACAGTAGGAATTAGTAGGACGTGGAACTTAGAATTGATTCACTAAAAATTCGGGTATCCCTACATCTCTGCTTAGTATAGACAATTCAAGTAGATATGACCTGGAACGGATTTAACTAAACAAATTGTTAATGTTAAGAAAGTTGTACTACTCGACTTGCTAGAGAAATTCATGCCAGCAAGCCAAATTTGAAGGATTAGCATATCTATTACAAAAAGACAAATATGGAATGTAACAATAAACCAACAGCAAGAGAACGTTTACATACCATAGAATTAATAAGTAAAAAAGAAGAGTTCCAACTATTTTTTGACACCAAGCGTAATAGTGTTATGTTCACAATGGAGGTAAACTGGTGAAATATCATCATCATTCTTAGAGAACAAAACTTAATGGTGAACAAACTGATGCAAGATATAAGAATCTTCTCTACTTGACAAATTATTGAGTCATAAGTACCTTGAAAAGTTTCTTAACAAGCTCTTCAGAAGAAGACCAAGGTCTTCCATATAGAGGCTGTTTCATTTTAATAGTTGTTGGAGGAAACCTGGCCAATAAATCTGAAAGAAACAGAAAAATATTGTAGCACTTCTGTGAATAGGAATGGCATAAAACAAAATCAAGCAAATGAACAAACCTTTGCAAAGTGGACAATTGTGCCTTCCATTCGAAGTAATGTGGGTAGAACATCTCAATGGATTTGGCCCTGCTTGTAATTCTCGGAGCTCCAGCTCCTCATCATCAACTAAATGAATGAAAGCATCGGGCTGTTTTAGTGAATTTGCTTCATCAATTGACAGTTTGCAAGCTGTTCGATGAGGTTTCTTCTGTTTTGTAACCTTCATGCATTGTACCTGAGTTTTAATCACATAATTTAAGGAATGTATGCCCAAATTCTTATTCAGACTCGAGAGTGAAGTGTGCATCATTAGCAGAACTTAATCCTCTTCGTAGTTACTAGTTATAATATGTCATTGTATCAACAGTTTGACAGCATAACTGAGTAGATCCTCCCAGACACTCAAATGGCAATAAGTGATCTCTCCAGTTGCATTTATGCCAACTTCATTCAGCAATTTACTATTCTAATTATATTTGTTGAATAATATAAATATTAACCCTCACCAACACTAGTGTTTTGGTGAAAATGGCAAGGACTTTAACATGGTATCAGAACCACCCATGTTCGTATATTCTGGCTCAAGCGGAATTTAAATAAAAAAAATATTGCAATGTGAATCCAGCTCTGTCCAAAATGGACCTTCGACCTGTGGGGGTGTGTTGAATAATATAAATACTAACCCTGGACCGTCACCAACACTCGAGAGTTTTGGTGCAAGTGGCAGGGACTTAACAATACTCATACCAAAGAACATTGTGGGTAAGGTTCACCTTCTTTCTTTTCATGGGAGGCTTTCTCTTCTGCGGTGACTTTTCACGCCAAGCACTTCGTTTCTAAGAAAACAATAGTGGGGTGTAAGGGGAGATCACCCAATATGCTTAAAGAAACCCAAATTGCAACTAAGAAGGATACGCAGAATAGGTACAATCTGAATGTGGACTAATAGATTAAAAGAAACCGATGGAAAAAAACATCACTACCGGAACCAGTTTAGGTTGCTGCATTGCTTTGGACACCCCACATAATGTATCCTTGAAAGAAGACTTTTGTCGTAACAAGTCGGCACTTCCATCAACAAAATTAAGTGCGGATGAACGTTTCAAATTATAACAATTTGCTGCACGCAGCGTTGTCATCAAACCTTTCCCAATACCATACTTCATTGTTGGAGCATCTCCTGTGTGGAGAAATCCAGATTCCAAGATAGCAGAATCCAAGACCTGTGCATGATTTAAATGGAAATACCACAAAGAAAAATAACATATTTCAGATTCTGAATGGAACTTATCAAACTCGGTAGAGACATCATCTATGTAAACCATTTTTCTAAATGGAAATTGATCCAGATAAACAACAGATACAATTACATTATTATCAATATCATATCTAATAACGAAGGGAATAAAAACAAGTGCATAGAGAAAATATTCACAATTATATTATACACACTCTTGGTCCTTGCAATTTGAAACCAATATGATTGCATACTTCTGGATGAGAATGTTCGGATTATTGAAATTGATATGAAATTATTATACTCAAATAGAGAACAAAAAAGTATATTTTGGCATTTAGTAACATGTTTCTAATACAAACAGAATGATTACAATGAGAAGAAAAGAATACTTAACAGGCAGCCTAAAAATGATTTTAAATTACCTTTCTCCTTTTGGGGATTCTTTGGCTATCTTGGCAGTATTGAACAACGGCAGAATCTGATCACATGCAAATGCATCAGCTTATATGATTGGAAATTCATAAAATGGCCACCTTGCAGAAAGACATACCAGCAGAAGAATCAGATGCATTAGTTGGAAAAGAATCAAACTCTGCTCCAAGCGGCGGGCCATCTTTTCGAAATAATCTTTTCAAGATATAGTCCTTAGAGAACAAATCTTGCAGCAAAACACGATGAGTCTTTTGGTTAACATTTTGATTATTAGAGAGTGAATAGTATTTCCTTTTTGACTTGGTTGCTCGGTCATATTTCAAATAAGTGTGGTGTTCTATCATCTCCTGGCTTGATGAGCTTCTATTATAGCTTTTTGGTGGTGGTATATGTTTTCCCTTATGCCTCGCACGCCCATTGCAAGCAACTAATGTAGTATCCTTCAACAAGTAGGATTTTGCATTCACTGCTATGTTGTTTCTTGATTTAGCTTGAGATTGCAACCCGCTCTGACCTAAACTGTAATTCACTTGTTTTCCAACACTGACGGTGCTTTTATCAGGTTTCTGGAAGCTATGACCACCTTTAAGGCTCTTAGAGCGACCAAGAACTTCATTTTCCCGCTTTTCTTTTCTTCTCCTCTCAACAAACCATGTACGTATCTGCTTGTATGTCAGGTTCAGGGATGCTGCATAATCCTCCATGTCCTTGTGCTTTGGATATTTCTCCTCTGCATAGAGGAATAATATATTTAAAGAATTTTACAAAATTAAAAGAAGTAACCCCACTAATTTGGATTTCATGATAGTTGCAAAAGAAGGCGATACCTGAGTAGTATTTTTCCAGTGATTGGAGTTGGAATGGAGTCTTTTTCTTTGTTCCATGGTCTTTATTTTTGCTGAGAACATCTTCACCCATTGATCAAGAATAACCTGGAATATGTCTAACTTAAAGTTGGCACTTGGAGATGGTAACACATAGCCTCTGATATCATAATTGTTCGAACTTAATCTTCGTGATCACCCTAGCAATGAGAACAAAGAAAGACCCAGATTAACTAACTATATAACCACAAACTCGGCAATTAACTGCCACATAGTGCAAGTTATTGAACAAAACTAATTACAGCCTAGGTAGCATGTACATAGGACGCATACAATGTGGTGTCAAAAAATGTTAAAGACGAGAAAAGCTAGTACGTTTTCAAACTAGTAAATCGCTAAACTGAAAAACTAGCATGTCTAATCAAATGTAACAAGTTGACAACAATTAAGCCCCAGAGAGGTATTTTCTACTTGTTAAAAAATCTCCTCCAAGCTACAAACAGATCTCACAACAAAAACTACTACTATTGTCACTACTACAATTTGACAACAAAATAAACCACAAGAAGGTGAAGATCACTGGAAAATGAAAGGAACTAGAAACCTAAGCTTAAGATGTATTTTCCAAGGATCTACATAAATAAAACCACCAAACCTCGATAGCGTCATAAGCTGGTGCAAAATCAGTGGAATCGAGACAAATAATGTCTCTTGAAATTTCTGAGTACGCTTAATTGACAATTCGTGCTCAAAATATTCAACAAAAACCTAATGAAAGAATCCAGAAAAAAAAAACCATGAAAGAACCAGTAACCAAAACGTAATCTTCACTTTTTCAGCTATAATCATCACAAAATTCAGTTAAGTAGAATAGAACTAAAGAATATATATAAGAATACAACCTCTAGTAAACTATTAATCAAGTTGATTTCTTCTGACGATTCATATTCGTATACTTCCCCGATAGCTTTTAGCCAGCAACATAAGTACTGAAGAACCAGAGCTCACTCACCTAGAAGTTGGTCCAACAAGGGAGATAGCGTCAACGATAGCTCATAGGCAGCAACATAAGTACTGACCAACCAGAGCTCACTCGCATAGAAGTTGGTCCAACAAGGGAGATAGCGGCAACGATGGTGGCAGGCCCAGTTGTTAATCATCAGAAACTTGGTAGAACTAGTCTATTTACCCTCCTATGGTGAACAAAAGGATGGACCCTATAGGAAATACCATGGGTAATTGATATTGTCTCGAACACCCTAGTGGTAGCAATCCAACTAAAGTTTTTGACAAGGGGCATCTATGATCATGGCAGGCGTAAGTGAAGTATTTCTCCCTCCCTTCATTAAGCCTTTCCTTTAGTGGTTTGGGAAGCATTCCCTTATTTGAAGGTCAAGGATCCTTGAATGTCGGGCCTAGGGTTGTTTTTGTTTGAACATAGAATTGAACATTCTTGGCAAATGTGCTCGCAAACTCTCAACAGGCTACGTTCCTTTCCCTTTTCATCTCATTTTTCATTAAAAAAAGAACATGAAATGTTCCCACACTAGTGACCTAGGGTTCATTGGCTTTCACTTCAACTTAGGTTTAGATCTCACAGTTGAGTTACTTGTAAATCGGGACAATATGAGGTGGTTCTTGTGACATCTAGTAAGATTGTAAGAATACATAAAATCAAAAATTACGGAAACCAAAAAATGAACCGAAATAACTAATGCAAAAAATAATTCATAATGAAATGCACATAGCACCAGTATTAAGTCGATGCCTTTGTGCACTCCTCTTAAACAAGTATTAATTCAATGTCACTGATGATCCATTACTCCACACTTAGACCGAGTATTAGAATAAATACATATCAAGAACTAATAGCAAGGAATATATCATCACATTATAACAGTAGAAAGATCTTCACATTAATCAGAACTATACTATTTTGGCAATTCGTGTCCAGCCCAAAACTGAAATTTGCAGTGTCCGTGTCCTGGAGTTAATTAAAAAAAAAATTAACATCACATATTCACATCAACAAGAGAAAATTATCACATAGTAATACAATAATACCATCTTCACATAATAATACAATTATCATCACATAATCACCTAATAACAACAAAAAATATCGTAACCACGCCACAAAAGCATAATCAAATCATCAAATCCACATAAAATAGAACCAAAGCACTGACAGTGAGAAGAATTGAACATATCACCGGTGCTCCGAAGTCCGGCGAAGGAACGAGTGGCGGCGGACCGCCGGCCGGCCCCGGTGGTGGTGTGGAGAAGAGAAAGAGAAAAAAGAAATGGAGATAGAGAGGAAGGAGAGTAGTGGCTGTAAGAAAGGGAGTGGGGTTTATGGCTAGGGTTTAGGGTTTGGAGAAATGGGACTCTCGCTCTCTCTCGTTTCTATCTAGATTTTTTTCGTACGCAAGTCAGGGGAACACATGGACATCGAACCGTGCGGTTGTGAACCGGAGCGGATGTCCACCGATGTGCCGGTCGAACGCCGCAAAGATGTAGGGGTGAGCATTATTCGGTTTTAAACCGAAAATCGAACCGAACCGAATCGAATAAGAGATTCCGTTGGATTTTAAAAAAAAATTTGGTTTCGATTTTTAAAATACTAAATTTTTTTATTCGGTTTTGGGTTTAAATTTCGATCCAAAACCGAAAACCGAATAAAAAAATTTAGTTTATATATATATATATATATATATATATATATATATATATATATATATATATATATATATATATATATATATATATTCTACTATATAATAGAAAAACTTAGATGGTAAAACTTTTGAATTCCGAAAATACCCTTACATACTTATACTAATTAAAAATAGTTCATTAATTTTAATAAGGACAACTTAGTAATTAGGAAGACTACCCTTTGGTCTTCCTAAAAAGTCTTCCTAAACTAATTAAGAAATGTTAAAATACGTGCAAGGCACATGCACATATGCTAGTATATATATATATATATATATATATATATATATATATATATATATATATATATATAAACAAAAAAAATACAAATAAACTCAAAAACCGAATAAACCGAAAATCGAACCGATTTAAACGGAGGAATAGCACAAAGAAATATTATCTAAAACAGTGCCAAAGTGATGATTCAGTTCCACAACGATGACAATTACACGTAGATGTTTCTATTATTGGTGTTGGACCGGGCTATATAATGCAAGATGTTTAGACTAAGTAAATGCAAGTTAAACCAACACACATAAGTTTAATAATCAGACGGACCTCGGGCCGGGCTCGGACAGACGGATGCATAGCCCAAGTCCGGCCCTATACTAATATGGACCGGGTCGGACTACCCTAATGATCGGACTCTATCGGACTTTGGTCCATCGGGCCTGGCGGGCTTTCCGGACGCCCATGGACTTCGGGCCAAATGATGATCCCTATTCGCCAATCTCCATATGCTGCATATTAGACCTAGCTTATGTAGTCTAAATGAAATTGAGATGCTCACCAATCTTTTACCATCAGGCCTCATTTGGTTCGCAGAAAGGAATGGAAAGGAAATCAATTTGTTGGTATCTTATTTCCTTTGGAAAATTACAATTCTCATTGGTTTCCTTTCCTCTTCAATTCCTTTGGCTCCCAAACATAAGGAAAGTAATGACTTTCCTTTCCCAACATCTTGATTCCACGAACCAAACGAGGCCTCATCTTTCTAATATGTCCATTTGCTGCTAAGGTTCATAGCTAGCATTTGTAAAGCCCTTGACAGGAAGATGACAGCATTTTGTCAGATTAGCTGCTCTACAGCCATATTATCCATGCCACCAGATTGCATAAGCACCAAAATAACAAACACCCCTCGTTCAAAATCATATCAACAATTTCATGTTTATTTTACATCTCCAGTGCCTGGTCTCATTTTTAACAGTTCATACATACACGTCCAGTTATTTTCTCATTCTTAACAGTTTACGCAAAGATCACATAATACAACATAGAGTCTGCCATGAGGATGATGGTAGTATTTACGTTTAAATTGTTGGATAACATATATTGATAAATGGATCATCAACGCAGGGCTGTCCTCTGTTGTTCCCAGCTAAGGTCCTCATTTAAGCGCTGCATAGCGGCCCTTAGGTCTCCATTTGATGCAGACAGGTAGTATTCTGCAGTTCCATCATCCACTTGCATGCTTCTCTTCATCGACTCAACTAAGAATCTCCGCCTGCCTCCTCTTCCAGCTGCAGTGGCGGAAGAAGCAACTTCTGCTTTATGGTCATTTTTGGAGTATCCTTGAGGCCGGTGGCTATCATCGAGGTAGAGTACTGCAACTTCCCTCTTGGCATGAGCATCCAACTCGATGTAGCAGGTGCTATTGAATAGAACGTCCGGTTTGCTGCTGCTTATAGGGATCAGAAGCCTCTCCCTTAAATATATCCCGTGATCACTCATCATATTGTTCAATCTCCTTATGTCAATCATCTACACATACATTAAACAACACAACACTCCAATCATGTTAAAAATTGTTTCGGAGTAATACATTATTGCAAAATGGAATAAAATGGACTAATATAAAAGAAAAACAATATTAGAAATTGAAACTGAAACTGAAATCAAAGTAAAGTTACTAAAGTAGGTGTACATGACAAACATTGTGCTAAAGATGTTATATTCCTCCCTTTCTTTTCAGTAAAGGTTCAGGCGGAACCGTCTGCAACAAGCCGATGTAAACCCCAAGCAAAACACATAAGAACACTAGGCTGAACAAGCTCTACGATCACCTAATTAGATGACTGAAACCTTTTATAGGAACAACTAGATAGACTGGCCTAGTACTTTTAGTCTGAAAATCTTTTGTACGCATAGATATTCCATCTTTACGATCTTTTGGAATCTTCTATTGGCAACTATCTTTGTCATCTCTTTATTGTGATCTCTTGGAATCTTCTTCTATAACTATTTCTCTTCTCTTTATGGGAATATTTTTGATGTATACTGTACACGTACTATCATAGTGTTGTTCCTTTCTTTTCAGTAAAGGTTCAGGCGGAACCGTCTGCAACAAGCCGATGTAAACCCCAAGCAAAACACATAAGAACACTAGGCTGAACAAGCTCTACGATCACCTAATTAGATGACTGAAACCTTTTATAGGAACAACTAGATAGACTTGCCTAGTACTTTTAGTCTGGAAATCTTTTGTACGCATAGATATTCCATCTTTACGAATCTTTTGGAATCTTCTACTGGCAACTATCTTTGTCATCTCTTTATTGGGATCTCTTGGAATCTTCTTCTATAACTATTTCTCTTCTCTTTATGGGAATATTTTGGATGTATACTGTACACGTACTATCATAGTGTTGTTCCTTTCTTTTCAGTAAAGGTTCAGGCGGAACCGTCTGCAACAAGCCGATGTAAACCCCAAGCAAAACACATAAGAACACTAGGCTGAACAAGCTCTACGATCACCTAATTAGATGACTGAAACCTTTTATAGGAACAACTAGATAGACTGGCCTAGTACTTTTAGTCTGAAAATCTTTTGTACGCATAGATATTCCATCTTTACGAATCTTTTGGAATCTTCTACTGGCAACTATCTTTGTCATCTCTTTATTGTGATCTCTTGGAATCTTCTTCTATAACTATTTCTCTTCTCTTTATGGGAATATTTTGGATGTATACTGTACACGTACTATCATAGTGTTGTTCCTTTCTTTTCAGTAAAGGTTCAGGCGGAACCGTCTGCAACAAGCCGATGTAAACCCCAAGCAAAACACATAAGAACACTAGGCTGAACAAGCTCTACGATCACCTAATTAGATGACTGAAACCTTTTATAGGAACAACTAGATAGACTGGCCTAGTACTTTTAGTCTGAAAATCTTTTGTACGCATAGATATTCCATCTTTACGAATCTTTTGGAATCTTCTATTGGCAACTATCTTTGTCATCTCTTTATTGTGATCTCTTGGAATCTTCTTCTATAACTATTTCTCTTCTCTTTATGGGAATATTTTGGATGTATACTGTACACGTACTATCATAGTGTTGTTCCTTTCTTTTCAGTAAAGGTTCAGGCGGAACCGTCTGCAACAAGCCGATGTAAACCCCAAGCAAAACACATAAGAACACTAGGCTGAACAAGCTCTATGATCACCTAATTAGATGACTGAAACCTTTTATAGGAACAACTAGATAGACTGGCCTAGTACTTTTAGTCTGGAAATCTTTTGTACGCATAGATATTCCATCTTTACGAATCTTTTGGAATCTTCTATCGGCAACTATCTTTGTCATCTCTTTATTGTGATCTCTTGGAATCTTCTTCTATAACTATTTCTCCTCTCTTTATGGTAATCTTTTGGATGTATACTGTACACGTACTATCATAGTGTTGGGTGTATGTAGATAGGACGAAACCTTGAACATGCTTGGCTACAAATAGGTGTTGCAGATTTTGTAAGTACTTGGCAAGCAGACCTAGTCTTACCTCCATGCAGAGCTAATTGAGCAATTAAATTTTCAACTTCAGGATCAAATATAGTAAGCAATAGCGTATACAAATTATCTGCCAAGCTCAAGATGTCCATTTTGGTGTAGATTAATGCTTAAATGATACTGACGGTGATAGTGTCCACAAACAAACCTATACATTATTTACCCATAACTTTTAAAGATCGCGTAAATGATTGATAAGCAGCCCTGTCCGTTCCTCTTGAGGCCTTCTCCAATGGGGGACTCTTCCTTTACAAAACTTTATGATAGAGCCTTTCCATAGGAATATTAAAAATAAAGGGGCGCTATGAGGGACTCTACATGTATAACCCTTGATATAGTTTTTCTGTCTGTGGCATATGAAAATGGATCCAACAATATATTTTTTATAGTTGGGTTTCTATATGAATAAATAAAGCCTTCTTGAAATGACAAGGGTAGGAATAAATACAGATAACAACCATTAGACACGTAGACATAGAAGCCTTCTTAAAAGGCTTGACACATAGGATAAAAACCAAAAAATATAAATAGCCATTGGAGAATGCCTAATGTTCGCACTTCAAGGATAATATTTCTCTTCGCATATGCCAAACATTCATCTGGAAAGAACAAGCATATGTTGTATAGCCTCTCAATACCAGCCGGGATCGATCAAAAGCATTCCCTAAGGGGGGGCATGCCTGAAAACTTCGGAAATTCCTACTAAAGTTGATTTCAAAAGTCTTAAATATTTAGTGTACTCTGCCCTCCCCTACACTTTTACAAAAATACATGCTTATGTTCTTGGGCCCCTATCATGTTTCCATCCCTAAGCTGTCATTCCATCAATCAATTTACCAAGCAATAATAAGTACCATCTGTCGAATTCCTGATAGGGTGGTGACCAGAATTCTCCAGCCGTTTTACGACCGGAGTTCCGATCAGGTCCGAGATTTGCATACCAGGATTTCCAATTTCAGTCCACCCAGAGGGTCGAGAAAGGACTCGTGTATGGTCCCATTGTTCAAAGGCAACTGTAGTTCAATAGTATGGGCATTCCTCCTTATAAGAAGGAGGATGTGTTAAAGCCATAGCATAGGGCCTTTTCTGACTATTGAAGAAGAAAGAATCAATTCTAAGCACCACAACTGGACACTTATTATTGCATATTTCCATTTTATTTCTTCTTCCGTTTCCTATTTCTGTGATCTCAAATATATGAAAAAAGAAATATATGCAATTTTGTAGCTCAGCGCCTTTGACCACTATGCCCTTAATATCTTGAGGTCTGTATCTGGTTATTAGAGGATGCTCCTTCATTTGGGACACGTTTTGCTATTGATGTTTCTGGTTAGTATTTTTCAATAAATTTATACTTCTACATATATGTAGACCATGCATGTTCCTCCCAGGAATAGCAGCAGTTGGATTGTCTTTATTGATCGTTTACATTAAATCAAAATCTCGCAATAAATTAGAAAATTGGATAGTTTAAGAACCTAATCTGAACATGGATCGTTCACCTTAGATCAAAATCTCGCAAGAAATTGAAATTTTGGGTAAATTTGAACGGTCTAGACAATACAACGACGGCTATTCTTGAGAACATGCGAGGATGCTAAAGTGTGGAAATTTCGATCACTCCTCGTGTGTGTATATATATATATATATATATATATATATATATATATATATATATACACGTACTTTGCACATATTTTAATTAGAATATCATAAGGTCAACTGTCGTGTTTCTTTTTTTTTCCAGGTGACTATTCATGCGTGTGTGTGTGTGTTTTTTACAATGCCAAGAGTTTCGAAGTACGAATTTTGTTCTTTTTTTTAATTTTCTATTGAGAATAATAACCTTTAAAAAATGGTAAAGGCAGAAAAATTTATTATCATTGGAACATGAAAAGTTGTATGAAAAAAGCAAACTTCATAGCATGCAAACTTTATTACTTTGACTATAAACATAAATGACATGCAAGTCTTTATAAAATATTTTAGAATATTTTCGGAATTCAAAAGTTTCACCACCAAGTTTTTATATTTTATATACTAGCATATGTGCACGTGCCTTGCACGTATTTTAACATTTTTTAATTAGTTCAGGAAGACTCTTTAGGAAGACCAAAGGGTAGTCTTCCTAATTACTAAGTTGTCCTTATTAAAATTACTAAACTGTTTTTAATTAGTATAAATATGTAAGGGTATTTTCGGAATTCAAAAGTTTCACCATCTAAGTTTTCCTATATATATATATATATACACGTGCCTTGCACTTATTTTAACATTCTTTTAATTAACTTAGGAATATTCTTTAGGAAGACCAAAGGGTAGTCTTCGTAATTACTAAGTTGTCCTTATTAAAATTAATGAACCATTTTTAATTAGTATAGAAGTAGAATATATATATATATATATATATATATATATATATATATATATATATATATATATATATATATATATATATATATATATATATATAATTCAAACAGTAGCAACGGAGGAGATTGATTGATTTTGGACCTGGACGGAGTAGGAGAGGGCGAGGCTGGCGAGGGAGTCCCCGCAGCGTAGGCGGTGGGAGATGGCGAAGCGGCCGCGGTCGGGAGAGCGCCAGAAGGCGGGGGAGGAGGGCTCGCCGAGTACGCGCCGGACCCTCCAGGGCTTCCTGAAGGCCCCCTCCCTCATCTCCCGCTCGGACGCCACCGCGCGCCACTCCCTGCAGACGCAGGCCGCGCGGGCGAGGTCGGCGGGCTGCAGCAGCTGGAGGATGGACCGGAGGGTGTCGGAGGAGGACAGCGGCGACGAGACTCCCGCGGCGGCGGTGGCGGTCGCGGATGATGATGGTTTCTCCATGGCTGGAATTAGGAGAATTTGGGAAAGAGGGAGGGTTTGTTTGCTGGTATTGTGGTGGTCTTTATTTCTCCACCATCGTCACCCTTTCATTTGTTTTTTGTTTTTTGTTTTTTCGTTTTCTTATTATTTTTATATTCATTTATTTGGGAACAGGCCCCTGCGGCCCAGTCCGCCAAATATGAAATATTATATAGGATCCATCTATATTTTATGACCCATAGAAAGGATGAAATGTATATCAGTTTGTTACTTCAATTTTATAAAAAGGTTTTACTTTTATATATATATATAAGTCTCTAATATTTGTCACAATTATAAATATTACATTTTTTCAATTTAATATCTCATACAGTTTTTATCAAATAAGTAGCCTAAATTTAATTGTTCACTAAAATATTCTAAACTATTGCTTCAAGTTGGACCTAACAATGAGTACCAATAATAAATCATAACGCCCCTTTCTTCTATTTCATGACAACAATTAATTTTTTAATTTAAAAAATAAATAAACCAAATTCAATCAAACATAAAATAAATTTAGATACCAGTGTCAAACTTTTACATGATAAACAAATAAAAATTAAGGTTATCTTTGGTACCGTAATTGAGTTTGTAATTTGAATTAGTATTACCTTGCCATGTTTGATTGAAACGTGTAATCAAATCATCATGTAGGGTGTGTTTGATTGCAAGGTGAAAAATATGTGAAAAAAAAATTAATTATATGGAATTATTCCATGAAATTTTAAGTTTTTCCCACATAAAACTTAATTTTGGTGTTTGATTGTCATTATTTTCCACGAAAAATAGTTATTTTTCATGTAAAATGATATTTCCTATGGGTTGGACGAGCATTTTCCACCATTTAAGAAAAAAATATGAAAAATGATGGTCTTTTTGGAAAATAATTCCATGGAAATATAAGCTATCAAAAACTAAAGTTTGTTGAAAAATTTGTGATGAAAATATTTTCTATGAAAAATAATCCCGATCAAACACAGTCGCAATATAATATCAGTTACATTCAAATGTTTATTTTAGCATGTAATATAATCGTGTTTATAATTTCCTACAAAAATATAATACATAAATACAAAAAATAATAAAATATATATAATTAAAAAATATATAATAATAATTCATTAACATATAATAATAATAAATAATAAAATTATAAATTATATGTTTCAAGTTGTATTGTAATTGCCATTACATAAGTTTCATGATGTCCTTTGTGTTTAAAAGAAAGTGTTGCAATTTAACTAGTGGCTTAATTAGCCAATATTTTTATGAGGAATTTTGAGTCGCATTCCACTTTTTTTTACCCATATTCAAGGTGCACTCCACTGCTTTACCTTAAAGCATAAAGTTTTTCACTTTTGACGAAAATCGTCCATAGCTAACGATCAACCTCTTTGACCGACAATTTTTGACGAAAATACCCTCGTCTCCTCTCTCCCCAAATCCAAATCATAATCCCTCCTCCTCCTCCCGTTCTGCCCCCCTCCCCCGCTCCCGCTCCGCTGTCGCGTTCCCGCCGCTGTCGCGCCCATCGCCACCCCGACTACCATCATTACCACCACCTTCACCATCACCACCCCCACCTTCACCTTCACCATCACCATCACCACCACCACCAACACCACCACCGCTCCTCCGTCGCTGTCACTTCCCGTTTCCGGAATACGTATTTTTAGACATATACCGCCTTAATGTATTTATTTAATATTTATCATGTATTGTTCTGTATTTAAAATCCCTTTAATTTTATGTTAATTAATTTTCTGCAACTTTATTTATGCATTTTTATTTTCTGCTTTCATACTCTGCTTTAGCTCTACTTTGGGTTCGGCTTGAAATTGGTTTATTTAGTTGGTTCATCATGAACCGAAACAAACCCCCACCTACCACCACCCCTTTCATTTAAAGCCATCCCCTTTCTCTTTCTTCATTACTTCACCATTAATCTTCTTCTTCCTCATAACTCCTCCCCCACCTACTCAACCGCCAAGGCAAGTGCCAAACTTGCTTCTTGATGGATCACCATTTTTATTGTTCCATCATCTTTCTTACTTGATCTTAAGCCTTTTTAGTACTTAGCAATTTTAATTTCCGTGGTTCATTTCTTGTAGATCTAAGTTTTGTGCATTTTCGGATTTCTTAGGTTTTGATCTAGTAAACTTTGTTATCTTTAAGTTTTGATGGTTCCATGTTGTAGAGAATTTCGTTCTACCCCATTTTGACCTATGGAAGTTCAGATTTGGGCTTGGAAATGAAGGATTTAGAGAGCTTAGAAGCAATGGTTTCCATGGTTCTGTCCTTAGAAAAATTCGGAGAAGAAGAACAGACCTGATCGCATGAGTTTTTCATGTGGCAAGTCTTTTCCCGCCGCATATAATTTTTGAGCCGCATAAGAGGAGCTGGCCGCATGAATAGTTCGGCCGCATAAAGCGCAGCTAGCCGCATGAAGAAGTTTCAGCCGCATGAAGATTCCGGCTGCATAAGTTTTCTCAGACGCATAAGTTTTCTCAGCCGCATGAGCTTCCATTAGCCGTAGCCGCATGAGTTTTCATTTGGACGCAGCCGCATGAGTTTCCATTTGGCCGCAGCCGCACGTACTCCTGTCCATCGTAGCCGCATGAAGAGTTCGACCGCATAAGAGATTTTTAGCCGCATGGACTAAATCATTTTCCCGCCGCATGGGCACTACTTTTCTTTAGCCGCATAGACTTTGTTTCTTCCTCAGCCGCATGATACTGCACCCTCTTGGCTGCATACCAGCGAGCCGCATGAGGCTTGGTTCCACCCTAGTCGCATGAGCGAGAACCCCAGCCGCATAAGGCTTATAACTTCTCGGCCGCATAGGCATTGAGCCGCTTGGAATCCCAATTACCTGGTCGCATGAACTATAGTCCCTAATGCCTTTTGGCTGATTCTCGTCCCTGAGTTAACATTGATTGACATTAATTAACATTGATTGACATGGATTGGTATTAATTAACATTAAAATTGTTATCTTGGCATTAATTAGCATTAACTGTTATCTAAATTAATTATTGATCATGCGTTCCTAGTTGGAACTAAGAGACTGTCTAGTCGTCTTGTTGAATAGAATGAATGAGACACGTTCATATTAACTATGAACTATTGAAATCGACTGGCTAATCCCGAATATTGGCATACAGGCACATGCAGGTTTCAATTTATTTGTTATTTATTTATCTTACCAAAGAAGCATGTGTACTTTATGGTCAAGGCATGATTATTCCGTGGTTAGTTTTGATTGTTGCATTACGCTATGTAAGACCTACAACCTAACCGCACGGGCACCGTTGTAGAGTTGTGCATATCGTACCCCGTACGAAAGTACTCATTTGAATGACCATGACCCACGGCATGGGACTTCATTCAACGTAGAGACTATTAAGTTAAATAAAATAATGATTGCATAGAGAGAATGGATTCCCGAGTTCTTACATGGCAGCCCTCTTGGGACTAGTAGTGCCCGACAGGCCGGTTGGTCCCCACAGATACTGCAAATCTACCACACGGGCAGGGAGCGGTATCTGGTTATATTATCTATGGTATATGGTATATTGATGACAGGCGTCCCGCTGGGACTCGTCTAATTCATGATTGGCGCAATTGATTGACTGGGTAAACTAGCATTGCTTGCACATAGTAAGAACTGAGGAATCTTTATTGCATAATTCCAGGATAACTTGGAACTCACAATAACAAGCCGTAGTATTTGCATGGCCGTTTAAACTGATTTGTTTGTATACTATACCTACTCTGTTACCTAACTGAGATGATCAGAATGTCAGGACACGACGGGTCAACTTATGTCCTTGTTTGGTTGGGAGGTTGATTCGAAGTGTCGTGATGTTATGTGAGTCCTAGTAGATAGCAGAGATCTATTATCATATTCTCTTCTTACTGGTTTATTCCTCATATCGTGCTCCCTTACGGTACTTGCTATTAGAGGTCTAACCTCTCTGGTTTTGCATGGCCAGATTTAGAGCCGATCCCCGAGGATCCAGCTTACTTCCACCTCCAAGATGGTCAATACTAGAGGGATGATCGCAGGAGGACTCGAGTGGGTTTCTTACTTCTCCGCTCGTTTTGTGAATTACTTTATACTTTGCCGTTGGCACCGACATGTTAGTCGAATTATCTTATACCTACTTTTGCATAATTGTAACTAAGTCAGGCTGCAGCTGATAATAATTGTGTATACTTGCTACATCCTCTGGCTGTATTTTGTAAAGCCAGATATCAAGAACATTTTGACTGAGCGTTTGGGACGCCTTACTGCTTTATCTCACATGTTCTCTATTTCTGTTTCTTGTTCGAATGATTGAGACAATAGGTGTGAAGGGACCATAGCGAGACTTATGTAGTATGTACCCCCTCGTCTTATTAGACAGCATTGATCGTATTATACGGTATTCATCTACCCGTAATATGTAGCTGGCTGAGTCATTCCCCCGCTCTCCAGTATTCTGGTTCTGGGGCGTGATAAGGTTTTAGTGGTGGCCCATGCAGGTCTGATTTCAGACTTGTGGGGTATTTTAATAGGATGTCTCAATCACACATGTTCCCCCTTGATCTCATAATTCGTTGATTCTCAACTCCAGCTTGACATTCCAGTATCCCTTGACTTCATTGATCCTTCATGTCCGGTCGTTTGATTGTTCTTTTGTCCCTTTTATTAGGGGCACCTCGTCCGCACCTGTCAGAGCTGGACAGCAACAACATGGACAGCAACATGGACAATATGACCAGGTTGGTCAGCAACAAGGGCCGGTACTAACTCAAGAGACTATCCAAGAAGAAGTGATAGTGGAAGCAGCAGCTGGATCGCAGTATCCGGATGTTCCACCACCACCAACAGTTCCACCTACCCCTGCGGAAATGGACACACCGGCTCTTCTGGAGATCATGAGAGGGATGATGGCTACTCAGCAACATCAGATGTTAGCCCAGCAGCGCATGCACGCTCAGTTGCAAGAGCAGAACGTACTACTCAACCAAGGGTTGCAGACAGCTTTGGAAAGAGGGGCAAGGCCGGATTCAGGAGCATCGACCAGATTTTGCAAGTTCAACCCCCACCGTTTCGAGGGCACGGAGGATGCTATCTCAGCAGATGCATGGCTTAAGGATATTGAGGCTATTCTGACGGCGGCTAAGGTGCCGACAGAAGAACGTGTGGATCAGGTGAAGTTGCTACTTCAGGATCTCGCACGTGATTGGTGGGAATCAGAAGAAGTTTGTATCAGATGTCCCGTTGCTTGGGACGATTTCACAGCAAGATTCAAGATGAAGTACTATGGAGTTGTGGCGCAGTTTGAGCTACAACAGAAGTTTATCAACCTCAAGCAGGCCGGCAAGACGGTAGATGCTTATGCAGCGAAGTTCTGCAGATTGAGTAGGTTTGCCCCAGAGATGGTAGCGACGGAGCGCCAGAGGGCGATGAGGTTCTAGCAAGGGTTTCATCTTGAGCTCTTGTAATTGATAGAGGGGCACAACTACCAGACTTTTGACGAAGTATTGACGGCAACCCGAAGGCATGAGATCACCATTCAGAGGATCACGACAAGGACTGGAGGTCAGAAGAGATCCCATAGTCAGATTGAAGGAGGAGGGGGAGCAGCGCCCCGAACAACAGCACCATCCCTTGGCATTTGCATTCACGATGTGGCAATGCGAGGGCCAGCACCACCACCCAGGCAGCAGCAGCAACAGAAGAAGAATCAGCAACCCCCAGTGGGCTGCACTTATTGTGGGAAGGTAGGGCACACTAGAGATGTGTGTCAGGCATTGAACGGAATGTGTTTGATATGTGGAAATCTAGATCATCGGGTTACCACATGTCCCATGAATTCGAGGTCAGAAGGACCAGTGCAGCAGTTTCCTGCTCTGCCAGCACCAGGGACAGGACAGTACCGAGGACCAGCGGTAGCAGTGAGACCATTGGCCCAGCGCCCATTAATGCCACAGGCTCAGATGTTTCGGCAGCAGGGACCGCCGATGCAGCAACACCAGCATAGACCACCCCAGCATCATCAAGGCAGGGGCCAGCAGCAGCACCAGGCTAGGCCGTAGCATGGAAACCAACAAGGAGGTAGAGGGCAGGCATTCACACTGTCCTTGGAAGAGGCATTAGCATCGGGAGATGTTGTGGCAGGTAAAATTCTCGTCGCCTTATATCCCGTAGTAGCATTGTTTGATTCGGGAGCATCACACTCATTTATATCTGCATAATTTGTGACACAGCTAGGAATGGAGTTCGAGACATTGCCAGGGAGGTTGAATATACTCACTGGTAATGGGCTCGTAGGAGTAGTAGAGTTATTCTAGCATGTAGCGTTGTAGTTTGCGGGCATTCCTTACCCGCCCGGTTGATAAAATTTTCTGTTGGAAATTTCGACGTTATCTTAGGCATGGACTGGCTGAAAGACAGTCATGCGACAATAGATTGTCGTAGTGGGAGTGTATCTTTTGATATTCCAGGCATAAAGAGATTCACCTTAGTCATATCAGAGGCAACTCAGCAAGAGCAGGGAGTGATAACGGCAATGGAAGAAGTTCAAGTTCCGAAGGTAGTTGAAGAGTTTCTTGATGTATTTCCCGAAGAACTTTCAGGTCTACCACCGGTTAGAGATATTGAGTTCAGCATAGAATTGATACCTGGAACTAAACCGATATCAGATCGGGTTTACAGAATGGCAGATTCGGAGCAGGCCAAGGTGTATCAGTACATAGAGGAATTGAAGGAGAAGAAGTTCATCCAAGCTAGCATATCACCATGGGCAGCACCAGTGGTACTTGTGGGAAAGAAGGATGGGTCATCGAGATTGTGCATCGATTATAGGAAGCTTAACGCGGCAACAGTAAAGAACAAGTACCCACTATCCAGGATCGACGACTTGTTTGATCAGTTGAGCACAGCTAGAGTTTTCTCTAAGATAGATCTTCATTCAGGGTATCATCAAGTGAGGGTTCGGAAGGAGGATATTCCTAAGACAGCATTCAGGTCGAAGTATGGGCATTATGAATTCTTAGTAATGCCGTTTGGTTTGACCAATGCTCCAGCAATATTTATAGATTTGATGACCCGCATCTTTATGCCTTATTTAGATCAGTTTGTCGTGGTGTTTCTCGACGACATTCTCGTATACTCTGCTAGTGAAGAGGAGCATGAAGACCACCTCAGGAAAGTGTTACAGGTTCTGAGAGAGAACCAGTTGTATGCCAAGCTCAGTAAGTGTGAGTTCTGGACGGATCACATTTCATTTTTGGGTCATATCATATCAGGAGCTGGAGTAGCAGTGGATCCCAAGAAGGTAGAAGCAGTAGAGAGTTGGCCAGTACCCAAGACCGCAGCTGATGTACGGAGTTTCTTGGGATTGGCAGGATATTACAGAAGGTTTGTATCAGATTTTGTAAGACTTTCAGCACCCATGACCCGCTTGACACGGAAGGATGTACCATTCGTCTGGTCGGCAGAATGCCAGGCATCATT
The DNA here is from genome assembly GCA_029216955.1 of Iris pallida. Classification (NCBI taxonomy): domain Eukaryota; kingdom Viridiplantae; phylum Streptophyta; class Magnoliopsida; order Asparagales; family Iridaceae; genus Iris; species Iris pallida. The sequence goes on from JANAVB010030817.1 coordinate 22,308,392, forward strand.
TGAGAATCTGAAGCAGAAGTTGATATCAGCACCTATTCTTACATTGTCAGTTGGACCCGGGGGTTTCACAGTATATTACGATGCGTCAGGAAAAGGACTTAGATGTGTCCTCATGTAACATGGAAAGGTGATAGCGTATGCATCTAGGCAACTTTGAGACCACGAGAAGAATTACCCAACTCATGATTTGGATTTGGCAGCAGTAGTATTTGCTTTGAAGCTATGGAGGCATTACTTATATGGTGATCGAGTAGACATGTACACAGTTCATAAAAGTCTGAAGTACATCTTTACTCAGAAGGAGTTGAACATGAGGCAGAGAAGATGGTTAGAGCTGATCAAGGATTATGACGTGGAGCTTCAGTATCATCCAGGCAAAACTAATGTGGTAGCAGACGCTCTCAGCAGAAGAGGCGGTGCATTTATGTTGACAACGCAGAAGCATATCTTAGAAGACCTTCAGGAGATGGGCATAGAAGTTATACTTCCTAGTGATGTAGGAGTTCTGGCAAGTCTACAAGTTCAATCTGACTTGGTAGACAGGATCAAGGTAGCTCAGGCACAGGATCCAAGGATTCAGAAGCTTAGAGCAGAATGTGAGTCAGGACTCAGAAAGGAGATGAGAATTCATGAAGACGGTACACTTAGGTTTGGATCACGTCTATGCGTACCTAGTGGAGATATCAGACAGGAAGTTATGACAGAAGCTCACAGTTCTCAGTATTCTATACATCCTGGAGGGACCAAGATGTACCAAGATATCAAACAGCACTTCTGGTGGAATGGAATGAAGAGGGAGATAGCTAGGTTTGTTTCCCGTTGCTTGATATGTCAGCAAGTGAAGGCAGAGCAGCAGAGGCCAGCTGGATTATTGCAACCGCTTCCTATCCCGGAATGGAAGTGGGAGCATATTACAATAGACTTTGTGACCGGTTTACCGAGATCACCAAGTGGTAAAGATGCTATTTGGGTGATAGTGGACCGGCTAACAAAGGTAGCACACTTTCTTCCTTTCAGAGTAGGGCAATCTACAGAAAAGTTGGCAGAGTTGTACATGCAGCAGATAGTCAGGTAACATAGAGTCCCTGTCAGTATTGTGTCAGACAGAGATACCCGTTTCACATCACATTTCTGGAAGAGCTTACATCATAGTCTGGACACCAAGTTAAGATTTAGCACTGCATACCATCCACAGACGGACGGGCAATCAGAAAGGACAATTCAGACTTTGAAAGACATGTTGTGAGCTTGCACCCTAGATTTTAGAGGATCTTGGGAGAACCACCTGCACTTAGTTGAGTTTTCATACAACAACAGTTATCAAGCCAGTATCCAGATGGCGCCATTTGAAGCACTATATGGTAAGAAGTGTAGGTCGCCACTAGCATGGGATGATATCGGAGAGAGGAAGATGCTAGGCCCGGAATTGATTGTTCAGACAGTTGAAATGGTTAAAGGAATTAGAGAGCGACTTCGATTTGCGCAGGATCGACATCGTCATTGGACGGACCAGCATCGTAGGCCGCTAGAGTTTTCGGTTGGGGACCACGTATTCTTGCGGATCTTACCTACCCGTGGGGTCATTAGATTTGGCGTTCGCGGGAAGTTGAGTCCGCGATACGTAGGACCATTTGTTATCCTTGATAGGGTAGGCGATGTTGCTTATCGTCTGTCCCTTCCACCTTCTTTACGAGAGGTGCATGACGTGTTTCATGTATCCCAGCTGTGAAGGTATGTATCGGACCCCAGCCATATCCTTGATTATTCTGAGTTGGTTGTTGGTACCAACTTGTCTTACGAGGAGCAGCCGGTGTCCATTTTGGACCGAAGAGAGAAGATACTCAAGAACCGAACAATTAACCTTGTCCGGGTTGCTTGGGGTCATCACTCTTTAGGGGAGTCAACGTGGGAACGTGAGGATGATATTCGATCACGGTATCCGCACCTGTTTGACTCACAAGGTATATCTCTTTCTGTATACCTTGATTATCTTAACCCCTCATGCTTGTCACCCTATAGATAGAACTACTTGATATCGTAGGTTGTTAATATAGATATGTTATCTGCTAGTTAACATTGAAGAATGATTGCTTGCTCAAGTATTCTTGCACCAAGATCAGCTTAGTTTTGATATTCCTATCCTGCTTGGATTTGAAATTCCGAGGACGGAATTTTTCTAAAGAGGATAGAGATGTCACTTCCCGTTCCCAGAATACGTATTTTTAGACATATATCGCCTTAATGTATTTATTTAATATTTATCATATATTATTCTGTATTTAAAATTCCTTTAATTTTATGTTAATTAATTTTCTGTAACTTTATTTCTGCATTTTTATTTTCTGCTTTCATACTCTGCTTTAGCTCTACTTTGGGTTCGACTTGAAATTGATTTAGTTAGTTGGTTCATCATGAACCGAAACAAACCCCCACCTACCACCACCCCTTTCATTTAAAGCCATCCCCTTTCTCTTTCTTCATTACTTCACCATTAATCTTCTTCTTCCTCATAACTCCTCCCCCACCTACTCAGCCGCCAAGGCAAGTGCCAAACTTGCTTCTTGATGGATCACCATTTTTATTGTTCCATCATCTTCCTTACTTGATCTTAAGCCTTTTTAGTACTTAGCAATTTCAATTTTCGTGGTTCATTTCTTGTAGATCTAAGTTTTGTGCATTTTTGGATTTTTTAGGTTTTGATCTAGTAAACTTTGTTATCTTTAAGTTTTGATGGTTCCATGTTGTAGAGAATTTCGTTCTACCCCATTTTAACCTATGGAAGTTCAGATTTGGGCTTGGAAATGAAGGATTTAGAGAGCTTAGAAGCAATGGTTTCCATGGTTCTGTCCTTAGAAAAATTTGGAGAAGAAGAACAGACCTGACCGCATGAGTTTTTCATGCGGCAAGTCTTTTCCCGCCGCATATAATTTTTGAGCCGCATAAGAGGAGCTGGTCGCATGAATAGTTCGGCCGCATGAAGCGTAGCTAGCCGCATGAAGAAGTTTCAGCCGCATGAAGATTCCGGCCGCATGGCATTATCTTGGCCGCATAAGTTTTCTCAGCCGCATAAGTTTTCTCACCCGCATAAGTTTTCTCAGCCGCATAAGTTTTCTCACCCGCATAAGTTTTCTCAGCCGCATGAGCTTCCATTAGCCGCAGCCGCATGAGTTTTCATTTGGACGCAGCCGCATGAGTTTCTATTTGGCCGCAGCCGCACGTACTCCTGTCCATCGTAGCCGCATGAAGAGTTCGACTGCATAAAAGATTTTTAGCCGCATGGACTAAATCATTTCCCCGCCGCATGGGCACTACTTTTCTTTAGCCGCATAGACTTTGTTTCTTCCTCAGCCGCATGATACTGCACCCTCTTGGCTGCATACCAGCGAGCCGCATGAGGCTTGGTTCCACCCTAGTCGCATGATGTAAAACCCCTAAATTTCTACTATTTTTTATTTAAATTTTGGTACTGATTTAAAATTTTGTATTGTACGTCGCGTGGTCGTATTTTACGTCGCGCACGAAATTTTATTTTTCGTAATTGCTCGACGAGTGCGAATATGTGCAAGCGTACATATTTTTAGGAAAAACATTTTTCTTATTTTTTTATAGTTTCAAAATATATATAATAAGTATTTTAGTTATCGTTCCAAAATTCCAAATTTGTTATTTTATTTATAAAGCCTTTTATTTACATAGTTATAATAATAAATAAATTTTTTTCTATAAAATGGTATATTAGAAAAGTATATTTATGTAAATATCATTTGGACATTAGTAAATATTAATTGAGTTTAATTGTAAATAATAATGTATTTTTGAAATTTTTTATTAGTATTTTTGGAAAATATATTTCGGAATTATTATGGCGATTTAAACCTTGATTTAAAATTTTGGATTTATTTAAATCGTTAAATATTTGAAATTTGATCTATCTCATTGATTTTATACTAGAAATTTAATTAGATTTAAATTTGGATTTGTATTTGGATTGGATCTGATTTATTTTAAATTTATTTAAAAGGGGATTTAAACTACTCCTAATTCTATCCAATTGGGAATTCCCACATCCTATAAATAGGCAGGTACTCCTCCAATATTTTCTCCACAATATTCCTCCACAAATTTCACCACAAACGCAGTGCATCGTGTCCGTGTCCCCTACCCCATTAACTATTTATCTTCTTGTACAAGTACATAAATTTCCCGCATCCGACAACCCCGGATGCCAACCCATCCCGTGTCTCGCAGGACACTTCTCCCAGCCCCTCCTCTGTTGTGTCGTACACTCCCGACACGACAAAAAATAACCCCTCAACCCCGCCATTCGGCGTCGCCGCCATCGCCAGTCCCTGGAACTCACCACCACGCCATGGCCAAAATACTACCACCGCCACCCTCTTCTCCTCCTCTCGACTGACGCCGCAGCCTCCACCATCGCCTGAACCACCAAGACAGACTCCCGGCTTCCCGTCCCAAACCACCACCGTCTCCGTCATCAACCACCACCGTCGCCGACCCCCAAATCTCATCGCCACCACCACAAAATGAATAATAGAAGGGGAAAGACCCTTACCTATCCTCGACTGCAGCCGTCCCCGTGTCCACCTCGCCGCCCTCCGGCGATCGAGCTCGCCACCGCATGGCTGCTCCACCGTCGGAACAGATCCCTCCACCCACAAGTCTGACCGCATCCGCTCCGCTCCCGCCGCCCGGGGACAGCGCCGACCGTCGCTCCCCTGGATCACCGCCGCGCTCGGCTCAGCGCCAGCCGGCCGAACTCCAATTTTCTAGCGGCCTCCGCCGTAGTTCCCGTACGCCCCGATCTTGGCAGCGCCGCCGGGAACCGCCTCCCGCCAGATCATCCGCCGCCCCTATCTCCTCTCCGTCGAGCTACCAGCACGGCGTGGACCCCCTCTCGCCGCCCGGACTCCGACGAGGTCGCGTGCCAACGAAATTCTCGCAGGCGCCGACCGCCGCCCTAGCATGCGCCTTCTTCTCTTCCCGTCGATGTGCCGCCACAACTCTTCGAAGCTGTTGAACTTCACCGCATCTCTGCTCTGGCGTCGTCCGAGCTCCGCCGGACCACCGCGGTAAACCCCTCTCCTCCTTCCATTCGCCCCCTCTCTTTCCCTTTTAATGAACGATAGAAATCACTTTGGGGGAAACATAGGTTTAATACTGTTATTATTATATTTATCATTATTATTATTAATATTATTAGTATTATTATTATGCCTATTATTACTTTTGATTATTATTATTATTATTATTATTATTATTATTATTATTATTATTATTATTATTATTATTACTATTATTATTATTAATTTTATATAGAAAATTTTTGTATACATTTGTATCATAGGTATGCATGTATATCATAGTATTATTTTGGTACTATTACTATTATTTTTATATATAGTTTTCCAACGACTATATATGTAAAATTAAAATATATAAATAAATAAGTAAAAACTATAGTAGACTTAACTCTACCCCTAGATTTCAAATTTTGGTTTAAAAACCCTCCAATAATTTTCTACATTATTTACTCAAAAATATTTTGAACCATGAATATTTTACTTTTGAAATTATAGGAAAATTTTCTAGCATTATGTTTGTATGAAATATTTTAACAAGTTAAATATAGCTTTTACTAAATAAATAAATCTATTTTGAAACCTTAGTCTTTAGCAATTTTTATCTAAAACTATTTTAACATAAATTATATTTTTGGTTCAAATATATATATATATATATATATATATATATATAGTAGGACTGTTTTCCCACAAATTTCCTTCGAATATCACAATTGAACATGACTAATTCCTACTCCTAATTTCTCGCAACTTCAGACCTCTACCCATCGAACATGGCTATCGGACAATCAAGACTTGTCGGAATATTGTACCACACCAGGCGACACACCAGGCAAGACACCTTGTCTTTACTGTTTAAATTCTTGCTCAATATCATGCATGCTTTTTCTTTATGTTGTTCTTTCAAAATTATATATATATGCAAATTATTATATTTTATGCAAGTGGCTTAGAGTTAAGGGACTACCGTAGGTTTAGTGCATCTCATAAACTGTCACGATGTGCCACGGATTGTATGTGAGTTGTGAGTCGCATATAGATGCGGACTTGCGTGCTGACTGATCATTGGCGCGTACAGGCCGTGCGTTAGGATATAACTGCTAATAGATTTGTGTAGAAGACTTGGCAGTTATTAAGGATTAAACAGTATCGTGGAGTCGACACATGTATAGTATCATTGGAGGGAGGGGACAGTTATTAGCGTAGGGGCTACATTTTATTTTTTACACACATTTTGGGCCGTGGGTGACTCTCATGAGCACTACCTTCTGCCCAGGTCGATAGCGTCTCGGATGAGCGCTACTTGCTGGCCACTCTCTATTACTTGCTTGCGTGAATCCGTTACAGCCCCTGCGTAGTACGTTGTCCTCAAAGTGCATATCACCTAGAATGGGTAGGAACCTTTACTCATGCATACTTTTCTGTTGAGCTTATTTATTCAGTTTATCAGCATGATATTATGTGTCTTGTTACGTCCCTCTGAGGACCTGGTTTATTTTTTCCCATGTGTGTATTTTCGTGATTTCTTGCAGGTGCTCTAGCTAAAGCCATTCCTTCGTGATGATTGCTCTTGGACTCGTCATTTGCTCTTGCTTGCTAAATTCTTTCCTTGTATATTTTTCTATATTTAATTTGGTTGGTAGTGGACTTTGTCTCCGCCCAACTATTGTGTACTTGACAAACTCAAAGTTGCTTTATATCATTATTTATCTTTGTGGATGAGATTTATGAAGAACAGTTTGGCAACTCTAGAGGGGGGTGAATAGAGTTTATATAGAAAAATAACCAATTAAAAATAACTCTTTTACCAACAATAAAAAATCAGAGTAAAGTGCGGAAAATAAATGAAGAGCAGAAGAGCATACGCAAACACAACGAATTTAACCTGGTTTCCCTCGTGGAGGACTAGTCCAGGCCTGAGAACTCTAGCTCAGGATTAAATCCACTATTTGTGAAATAGTAGCTTACAACCCGTACCTTTTCTTCAGAAGAGCACGTCAACTTCTAACAGGGGATCGCAGTGGCGATTTGCTTGGAATTGTCCAAGCGACTTCTTCACTCTTGCACAAGAATCCTAACTGAGAGATGCTGAGCACTCGAGACTTAGGAGGCTTGTGGCTAGTAGATAGGAAGGGTATGGCTTATTGAGCTTGTAGGAGAGAAGAGAAGAGAAGATTGAGTGAATTGAAATGAGAGAATTCATGCCCTATTTATAGTGTTTTTAGAGGCAGAATTCGGCCAGAATTCGGGTAGGAAAATTCAAAAATTTGGCCGTTGGACAGCTAGCAACCAGCTAACCCTAAAATTAGGGTTCCTGATTTCTAGGGGACAGAGTTCGGCCCGAACTCTGTGTGGAGGCAGAGTTCGGCCCGAACTCTGTCTCCAGAGCACAGAGTGGTCCTAAGTGGGACTTGTGGGCAATTTTTGTTTTGGTGGAGCTTGGGATTTTGGGTTGGCTTATAGACTAAGTTCCAAGAGCTCAGCATAACTCAGAGTACATACTTCTAGACTCAATAAAATGTAAAAGTACAGACTCGAAAATATACTGAGAGTCGGAAACTGAGCTGTTGTCTGTCCTGAACTGAATGCAGACGTCGTGTGTCGTATTGAATTTATACAGATATTATTTAGTCAATGTAGTCAATATTTGGTTGACTGTGACTTTGTGTCAACAATCTCCCCCATATTGATAATTGACAAAATAATAAATGTATATTTCAATATTCATACCTGGACACAGTTGGTTAAAACACAGCTCCCCCATAAACAATGCCGAGCTAGAATAAGATAGCTCCCCCGTAATCAGTGAACGGTGCCGAGCTAGAATCAATAGCTCTCCCCCGTAAATAATGCATAGAACCTGTGGCCTGATAAAAATATTTTCCCAAAAGCAAACACAAGCACACAAATATACATATTTCTCCCCCTTTTGGCAGTTAGCAATATAAAGGATCATATAGACTGCATAAGGAAAAGCATGGGAATAGCAGTATAGACAATGAAAAGTAATCCAACCACACCAAGCAGAGAAGAAACAGTATACTACTAATAAAACAAGTCACTGACATAAAGTAGAACTACGAAAAATAGCATAAAATGTTATCCACCAACCAGCACATCATCAGGGTTTGAAGACATAAATCCAGTACATAAATCCATAACAAACTGAAATAACTAAAATCAAAAAAAATAACTAAGACCATCAGCAGTGTCAACAGCATATCAAGCCAATCTCCATCATGGAGCACGAGAAGGTCCTGGAACATCTGAAGGACCAGGGAATGAGCGACGAGGGTCCACAAAAGCATCATCAGGATCCATATACCTCATGACCCACGGATCGTCTATACGATGACCCGCACGATCTGGATCCCGCTCAATAGGCACATGCAGATCAGGATGACGAGCAAGTGAATACCGCATATCATGCAGAGAGTTCCCAAGGGCACTGATCTGCAAGGTGGTACGGTAATCCTGCTGCGTCCAGCGATCATCCTCAATAGCAAAGCGATCGCGAAGCATAGTCTGAAGAGACTCAAGAGTGGCAGGAGGAGGAGGTGCATCCTGACCAAGAGGAGGGGCGTCAGGCTCCTCATCAGCAGAATGCTCAGATGACTCAGAAGCAGCGACAGGCTGAAGGCGTCGTGCTTTGGATAGAAAGGCAGGTGCAGGCAGGAACGGACAATCATGGATAGGAATGATGAAAGCATGAAAAACTAAAGGAAGATAGAGAGGATAAACCAAAGCTCTTGGTTTCTTCCGACAGTTGATCATCCAATCCATCATAGTCCGTGGAAAGTTGAATGGAATACGATAGTGGAGATGATATAAGGTGGAGATCTCAAGATAAGTGACTTCATCTGTTGAGCCAGCCTTGGGCAAGATAGTATTGAACACGATGCGATAAAGTTCATAAAAGTAGGGGGTGAGATGCTTGGCCTTTAGCTTACGAGGACTTACGTTAGGAGCACATAAATCCTCCTTGAATCCTTCAAGGGAAGTATTGCCAACAAATTGAAGTTGACGTGCTTCCACAAGCTTGTCCCACACATCAAGATCCGGGAGAGCAAGAAAGTCTCCCAACTCAGAATCATTAAAGGCAATGGTAATGCCAGCAACCCGAGAATAGATGTGGGTTGCATCGTGAGTCAAATTGCAGTAAAACATTTGAATTGCACTATGGTAGATGACAGAATTTGAAGCAACAAGTTCATCCAAACAAAGATCACGGAATAAAGACTCATATTGTAAAATATAGTAAAATTTATGGGATGGCCCCCAAACACCGGACGAGTTCTAAAATCGCTGAACCATTCATTAGAGGCTTCTAGCGATACAAATAAACGGTCGTCGTAAGTGTTAGGGTCATCGGGACGCGGCGGATTGAACAACGGATGAATGGGGTGTTGTTCAACTACTTGTTCAATCGGAGGAGGAGGAACCGAAGAGGAAGCACCCTCATGTCGAGTCCTTCTCCCTCGTTTGGACAAGCGAGATGCCATTTGAAATAAAAGAGGAGAACTTGGAAATGATAGAAAAAGAGAGATATACCTGAAAAGAATACCAAACAGTTGAAGAGAATGTTGAAAAACCCCTTTCCCTTGATTTTGAGAAGAAATAGAGCCCTCTATATCAAGAACTAGGGTTAGGGTTTTGAAGGAAGAAGATGGAGGAGGTGGAGAAGAAGGAAATATGGGAGGAAAGAGAGGGAATCCCGAAATAAAGTAGGGCTTGGTCTTTGGTCGGGTGAAATATTGACCATTGGATTAGAATTGATCCAACGGCAGAGCCAGATCCCGACCCTGGAACCTAAGAACCGAACTCGGCCCGAACTCTGATAGGGGCAGAGTTCGGCCCGAGTTCTGGATCAATGGTCCAGAACTGAAAACAGGCAAAGAACATGAAGAAAATGTTTGAGAGTTAAACAAAAGATAGTTGAGGACAACAAAGAGTGAAAAAAAATAGATAGAGAGGTACTCAGAAAACAGAATGAACTTTAGAAAATCTCAATTAGGCAACATTAAATCGAAAACGAGCCATATAATAAATAAGGACATATACTGTGGTTCAATAGTCCAAATTTGCCATGGGTTAGCTGCAGGGGCCGGATCCCAGCTAGCGGTAGTCCTGAGGACTAGTGCACCGTGTCGCTTAGGCTTTTACGTCTTGTTGTCAGAAGGACCCTTTCGGCTTGTACCCATACCAAATTCTTCGAAAAAGAATCACAATATACTCGATATTTACGCAGGTGAGTTTCAATTTATAACTGCTTCATCTAAAATTCTAAGTTCACGACAAAGAAAATTGAAGCGCTCTTCGGATAGTGGCTTAGTAAAGAAATCTGCCAGCTGATGATCAGTGTCAATAAATTCTAAGTTAATCGTGCCATTTTGCTGATGATCACACAAAAAGTGGTGTCTGATCTCAATGTGTTTAGTGCGTGAGTGGCAGACAGGGTTCTTAGTCAAATTGATTGCACTAGTATTGTCACAGAATATATGAATATGCATGAAAGATAACTTATAGTCTTCAAGGGTTTGCTTCATCCACAGAATTTGTGCACAACAACGCCCAGCTGCTATGTATTCAGCTTCTGTTGTGGATAGTGCGACAGAGTTCTGCTTCTTGCTAAACCATGAGACTAAAGCCTTTCCTAATAAATGACACGTGCCGTTCGTACTTTTACGGTCGACCTTGCATCCAGCAAAGTCAGCATCAGAGTAACCGATGAGGTCAAATGATGTTGACTTGGGATACCATAGGCCCACTGTAACCGTACCCTTAAGGTATCGAAAGATACGCTTAACCGCGGTCATGTGAGATTCCTTAGGATTTGCTTGATATCTAGCACATAGGCAAACACTAAACATGATATCGGGGCGACTAGCAGTTAAATAAAGTAAGCTGCCTATCATACCTCGATACTTACGTTGATCAACGGGTTTGCCGCTCTCATCTGGTTCGAGTTTGGTTGAAGTAGCCATTGGAGTGCTGATTGGTTTGATGTTGTCAAGATCGAACTTCTTCAGCATGTCCTTGGTATACTTCGATTGACAGATGAAAGTTCCATTAGCCAGTTGTTTTACTTGCAGACCAAGAAAGTAGTTGAGCTCTCCCATCATGCTCATCTCAAATTCCGTCTGCATACACTTGGCAAATTCTTGACAAAGAGTTTCATCAGTAGACCCAAAAATAATATCATCAACATAAATCTGAATTAATAGAATGGTGTCTTTGAAAGATTTGATAAATATTGTAGTGTCAATTTTCCCTTTTGAAAAACCTTTCTCAAGCAAGAAACTGCTTAGCCTTTCATACCAAGCTCTGGGGGCTTGTTTAAGGCCATAAAACGCTTTCTTCAGCTTGAACACGTGGTCGGGAAATTTGTGATTTTCAAAGCCAGGGGGTTGTTTGACATAAACTTCCTCCTTAATAAAGCCATTCAAGAAAGCACTTTTAACATCCATTTGAAATAATTTAAAGTTTTGAAAATTAGCAAAAGCACAAAGCATCCGAATGGATTCTAGTCTAGCAACAGGAGCATACGTCTCATCGTAGTCGATACCTTCCTCTTGGTTGTATCCTTGAGCTACTAGACGAGCTTTATTACGTGTGACTGAACCATCTTCATTTACTTTGTTTCTAAACACCCATTTGGTACCAATTATTGAGTGATTAGCCGGTCTAGGAACTAGTTCCCATACTTGGCTCCTCTCAAATTGGTTGAGTTCTTCTTGCATAGCAGAAATCCAAAATTCATCATTAAAAGCTTCAGAAATATTTTTAGGCTCTACTTGTGAAATGAAGGCAGTGCTAGCAACGGAGTCTCTTAGTGATGATCTAGTAGTTACTCCACGTGAAACTTCTCCTATAACTAAATTTTCTGGATGAGAAGGTTTGAAAGAGAATTTCTTAGGCAAACCCTCCAGAGAATTAGTTTCGGTTGAAGTGTTCATTGGAGTAGAAGTTGATGGCTCAACGTCATCATCAAGAGTACTTGCTGCACTGTTATCTTCAGCAAAAGTCATATTTGTTGACTCTTCCACAATAAGTGAGCGTTTATTGAAAACTCTATATCCCTTACTCTTGGCGGCATAACCAAGAAAGATACCATCGTCAGCTTTGGCATCAAATTTGCCTAAGTTGTCTTTGGTGTTAAGGATAAAACATCTACAGCCAAAAACTTTAAAATAAGAAACATTGGGGGTTCTCCCAAACCAAAGCTCATAGGGTGTTTTCTTCGTAATGGGACGAATAAGCACCCTATTCAAAATGTGGCATGCTGTACTTACAGCCTCTGCCCAAAAATATTTCGGAAGAGAAAATTTATTCAACATGACTCTAGCCATATCGCCAAGAGTCCTATTCTTCCGCTCCACAACACCATTTTGTTGAGGAGTTCTAGGACAAGAAAATTCATGATCAAAACCATTTGCATTACAAAAACTTTCAAAATCATAATTTACGAATTCGCCTCCATGATCACTTCGGATTCGAGTAATCATGTAGCCTTTTTCGTTTTGAACTTTCTTTACAAAAATTTTGAAAGCAGAAATAGCATCGCTCTTATTAGCGAGAAAGAAAACCCATGTAAATCTCGAAAAATCATCAACAATAACAAATGCATAAAGTTTGCCTCCAAGGCTAGCTATTCTACTAGGACCAAATAAATCCATATGAAGTAGTTGTAAGGGTCTAGTAGTACTTACAGAGTTGATAGAATAAAATGAGGATTTAGTTGCCTTGTTTAGTTCACATTCGGCACATACCGTGTCCTTTTTGAACGTGATTTCAGGCAATCCTCTCACTAGCTTCTTGGTGGAAAGCCTGGATATAGCATCCATGTTGGCATGACCAAGACGCTGGTGCCAAAGTAGTCGTTCGTCTTTGTGGGCATATAGACATCTACCTGCATTGTTAGTATTTATAGAAAGATAGAAAATGTAGATGTTGTCCTCTCTTTTCCCTTCAAAAGCAATGTCTCCTGTTGACCTATCATAGATGTAGCAACTGTTTTGTCCAAAGTTAATATCATATCCATGATCAGCAAGATGACTAATGCTGAGCAGGTTATGCTTTAACTCGGTCACTAGGCAGACATCTTTTATTACAGGAGAAGGAGGATGACCAATGATATCATTACCTATAATGTGCCCTTTGAGATTGTTATCGAAGGATACGTATCCTTCTCTCTTCATCGATAGTGATGCAAAAAGATTTGCGTCTCCCGTCATATGTCGCGAGCATCCACTATCGAGAATCCACTTACTTTCAGTTGAGGAGGAAAGGTCCACCTACATCAAGAGTAGATGTGACCTTTGGTACCCGAGTTCTTGAGGGTCCTGAAAAGTTAGTCTTTGGGAACCAAGCATATATCCTTTTATCTACAAGTCTTCTAACTCTGCACTGTGGTGAGATGTGTCCATGTAATCCACAATAAGTACAGATAGCATTCTTATTTATACTAGGAGCATGAGAATAATATCTATAATCAACAGGATGAGGATGGACATGATGTGAAGAGTTAGCATGGTGAAGATGATTATGCATGGAATAAGTGGCATGTTGATGGTGTCTATGAGGCATAGAATGATGGTATTGTCTATGATGTGTGACATGCTGATATTGTCTAGATGGCATGGCATGATGTTTTTGTCTATATGGTTTATGAGGACCTTGTCTATATGGCATTGCATGATGATTTTGTCTATATGGCATGGCATGATGAGTTTTATGTGTGGAGTGATGTTGATTGTGTCTTTGTGCATGATGAGTGTATACTGAGTGAGAATTGTTCTTACGTGCACGTGGTTTATGAAAGTTTGTGTATATAAAAGCATGGTTATGTGCTGCATGAGAATGACGTGGTTGACTAGCATGAGTGGTATTGTGCCCATGTGATTGGGTTTGAGGTTGAACAACCTGTTTACCCAATTTGGTTTCTAATCTTTTAGAAACAGCTTGCAGTTCATCAACCTTAATATTTAAGCCATAAATCTTAGTCATGGAAATCTTGTGTCTACTCTTTTCTTCAGCAAGCAACGTGTTGAGAGTAGTGATTTCTTGAGTTTGTTGCTCAATACGTGCTTCAGCATCATGTAAGCTTAATTTAAGCTTGGATGCTTCATCAGTGTCATTTGTGGGTGATGTGTTTCTAACATTATCAAGAAGTAAAGAAATTCTTTGTATCTCATCTTCTAGACTTTTGATTTTGTCCTTGGCATGTTTATATTTACCGATGACCTTTTTATGATCATCGAGTAAATCAGTGAAAGCATCGCCAAGTTCATCAAAAGAGAAGTCATCCAGAGTTTCGTTAGATACCTTGTTGGAGGTTGCCATCAGGCACACATTTGCTGTATCTTGAGGAGAGTCCTTTTCTTCCTCAGAGTCACTCGCTTCACTTTCATGCCAGATACCTGTGTTGGCATATTTCTTTGATGAGTTCTTTTTGTATGGCTTCTCATAGCGGTTGCTCTTCTTCAGGAATGGGCAGTCTTTTCGGACATGTCCAGTTTTCTTGCAACCATAACAAGTTGGTTCTTCTTCATCGTCTTCTTGAGATTCCTTCTTCCTTCGATTGAAGCGAAGGAATTTCCTGAAGTTGCGAACCATGAGAGCTTGGTCTTCATCATCCGAATTATCTTCTTCGGTCTCATCATGATTAGCTCTTCGTTGATGAGCTTTGAGTACGATCTCCCTGGTCTTCGGAGCAGGCTCTTCGAAGTCCTTGAGGTCAAGCTCGTGAGTCATAAGCTTACCCATCAAGGTCTCCATTGACATTGTTGTGAGATCGTTTCCTTCTATGATGGCTGTCACCTTAGGATTCCAAATCTTTGGTAGCCCTCTGAGCAGCTTACGAATCTTCTCGTGGTTTGAGTACTGCTTTCCAAGCGAAGATAGAGGATTGATGATGTCGAGGAATCTTGTGATCATTTGAGTGATCGTCTCACTTGGCTTCATCTTGAAGGCTTCGTATTCTTGAGTGAGACGGCTTATTTTAGATTCCTTGACCTGTGTGGTTCCTTCATGCGTCACTTCTAGAAGTCTCCATACTTCATGAGCAGTGGTGCATGTAGAGACCCTGTTGAACTCATTCCTGTCTATAGCACAGAATAAAGCATTAATAGCCCTAGCATCTAGACTTGCCTGTTTCTTCTCCTCGACAGAATATTTGTCGTGTGGTTTCTCAATGAGGTCACCATCGACAACTATCCTGGCGGGCTTTTTGTAACCGTCAGTGACGACAGTCCACAGGTCAAAGTCTAGAGACTTAAGATAGAAGCTCATCCTTGTTTTCCAATATGTGTAGTTAGTTCCATCAAATAGGGGAGGCCTATGAGTGGACTGACCTTCACCATGATTGGAAATCAAGGATTGTGTGGTTGCCATGGATCAGCTCTTAGGATGTTAGTCCTTGTAAAGAGAACAGAGCTCTGATACCAATTGAAGAACAGTTTGGCAATTCTAGAGGGGGGTGAATAGAGTTTATATAGAAAAATAACCAATTAAAAATAACTCTTTCACCAACAATAAAAAATCAGAGTAAAGTGCGAAAAATAAATGAAGAGCAGAAGAGCATACGCAAACACAACGAATTTAACCTGGTTTCCCTCGTGGAGGACTAGTCCAGGCCTGAGAACTCTAGCTCAGGATTAAATCCACTATTTGTGAAATAGTAGCTTACAACCCGTGCCTTTTCTTCAGAAGAGCACGTCAACTTCTAACGGAGGATCGCAGTGGCGATTTGCTTGGAATTGTCCAAGCGACTTCTTCACTCTTGCACAAGAATCCTAACTGAGAGATGCTGAGCACTCGAGACTTAGGAGGCTTGTGGCTAGTAGATAGGAAGGGTATGGCTTATTGAGCTTGTAGGAGAGAAGAGAAGAGAAGATTGAGTGAATTGAAATGAGAGAATTCATGCCCTATTTATAGTGTTTTTAGAGGCAGAATTCGGCCAGAATTCGGGTAGAAAAATTCAAAAATTTGGCCGTTGGACAGCTAGCAACCAGCTAACCCTAAAATTAGGGTTCCTGATTTCTAGGGGACAGAGTTCGGCCCGAACTCTGTGTGGAGGCAGAGTTCGGCCCGAACTCTGTCTCCAGAGCACAGAGTGGTCCTAAGTGGGACTTGTGGGCAATTTTTGTTTTGGTGGAGCTTGGGATTTTGGGTAGGCTTATAGACTAAGTTCCAAGAGCTCAGCATAACTCAGAGTACATACTTCTAGACTCAATAAAATGTAAAAGTACAGACTCGAAAATACACTGAGAGTCAGAAACTGAGCTGTTGTCTGTCCTGAACTGAATGCAGACGTCGTGTGTCGTATTGAATTTATACAGATATTATTTAGTCAATGTAGTCAATATTTGGTTGACTGTGACTTTGTGTCAACAATTTAGTGCCTTGGCTTTCTATATTTATAGCTCATGTATACATACGAGTCGTATATTTACTCGTATGCATACAGCTGGCATGATACGTATCTAGTCTCAAGAATTTGGGACTGGGGCGTTACATATTTTTGTGGTGGCCCATGCAGGTCAAGTTTGTCGTTTCGGTTACATGACTGTACCGAGCGGGCCTGCAATATAGGATTAGAATCTAGAATCTCATCCACCTACTTGACATCCTTTCTTGACTTCAAATTTCGAACTCTCGTTCGACCTCCTTGAATTGCATCTTGCTTGACTCCTTCTACCGTAAATTCTTAGTTTCGTGTTTAGTAAGATGACTACACTAGTATATGCCCATAGGTTAAACACATGGCTAGATAGATTGCATTGACAATTAATATCCATTGAGGTTATATTTGAGTATAAAGACATTTATTTTTCCTAGAGATATGATCATAAGGATTAGTTAATTCCAAGTTGGGTAGTAGCATATTACCGCCATCAAAGGATAGTTGAAATTTTACTTTAAATTTATAAGGTGGTATACACAAAAGGATAGCTAGATCGAGAAAGCAAATTTTTTATGAATTTTGAAATTGTGAAATAGTTATGATTTAAGTTTTTATATTGTGACACTTGATTTACGGTTAACTTAAGTTTGGATTGTAATATGATAGAGTTTATCTCGAGATTATTTAAAGAGTTTAAATTATGATTTTCTAGACGACTAGAGAGGTGAAAGTTTAGAAGGAAGAGAACTTGAGGTTATAAATTGCGCGTACGATTTATAAAGTTTATTAAATTTTAAAGAGATGATGGAAAAAAAAATTGTTTAAAATTTTGGAAGATATCGACTTTGAAGGAAAAATTCAAATTTCAAAATTTGTCCTATGATCTCTGATTTATAGAGTTATTTAAATTTCGAGTTTAAAGCCTTGATTATGGATATTTAAATTTTAGTAAAAAAAATGTTCATTTGCGATATACAAGGACTATTTCGAGATTGATTAGAGATTTAAATTAAACTTGACAGTCTAAGATAATTGGTAATTGTGGCGGAGTATCTTAAAAATTTTATTGAGAAACTTCGAGGAACTTGAAATTTAGATTAGATCATATTGGTAGAGGACCAAGAAGTAAGGAAGGTCACCCTAGTGAGATAGAAGTATTGTACATTAGATTGCCATGCCACCTATGATTATGATATTGCATATACACAAGTATAGTTAGTCATCGACCAAACCGATGAACATATCTTTTGACTTACTCGACCTTCCCTCAATTCTAGATCTTTTGTCATGACCATCTAATTATTTGAAACTTGAGAAATGATTAGATTGTTCCTTGATCATACACCATCTAAGTGGCTATCATATCCCTAGAAACTGTACTCCTAATTTATTTTACCTTGATTTGTTAGAATCTAAGTTATCTTTATTTCATGCTTTAGCTCGGTCATTTATTTGGTTCGTTAATCATTATCTCATTAACTTCCACTTTCTACTTTAAGTTCTTTGGTGTCCCTATCGTGACTTTGATATTTGGAGGACAACACTAGACTATTCCTTTCCACAACTTTTATATGTAAGACCTAGACGAGCCCACCTTCATGTAGGTATATCACGTGCCACTAAAACACGTCTCCTTGTACTCTAATTTCATATTGCGACTTTCGGGTCAAAATGACTGGACTCTAAACCCTACCGTGAAACCAATATACTTTAAACTATAGATGAGACTCGACCTCGACTCCATTCTTTCGACCCGATATACGATTTTGTTCTACTTAATTCCTTACATGCTTAAATCTTGATTGCTGGACCTATCACACCATTAGTTTAATTCTTGTAAGTTGAGTAGAATATCTCATGACCTAACCAACATTTTTGTGGACCACATTGATAGGTTCACTTGGACCATAGAATTCCGTAGACCCTAACTTATCTAGTCAACCAAGCCGACTGCATAGGCCCAAATTTCGGGCGGAACTTAGATTTTATAAGATCTTGGACTAATTGATTTCTTTCACCATTACCCTTTACTTATTATTTTAATTACCTATGATGCTAAAATAGCTTAGTTTTGCAAGCGTATTTTTTTATCAAGCTTGATCATGACATATGTTTTATTGGGTTGCTCCCACTAACATATTGTCTAATCAGGACCGGTGCATGATGGTCTGATCAACCGAGTGCACTTTGGTTCGCTTTTATCTATCGTCCTACGTGGATGGGGACATAGCTAAACTTACCCTCTAGAATCCCATCCACTACTGCCTTGATAATTCCTTTGAAATTATTCGATCGCCTTTGAATCACGTATTCGTATTCGATAACACCTCCTTTGAACTCTATATTGCTTTCGCCTTCACCTATTTTGGAAGGACGATGGCGTTATACTAGAACTTCCTCTAACTGTCCTATTACCATGACCATTACCACCCAATGTAACTATATCTTTGTCTTGAACTACCCGACCTTGCCCTCGACCCTAAATTTATAATCTTGACTTTCTAATCACTTGAATTTAAGAGTGATTACAATCATCTCTTAATTGTATCCTCAACCTAGACTACGATCATATAAACTTCTTTAAACCCTCCTACCTACCGTTGTGCCTTCTCACCCCCTCATAATTCTTAATTTCGGGGACGAAATTCTTTTAAGTTGGGTAGGATGTAAAACCCCTAAATTTCTACTATTTTTTTATTTAAATTTTGGTACTGATTTAAAAATTTGTATTGTACGTCGCGTGGTCGTATTTTACGTCGTGCACGAAATTTTATTTTTCGTAATTGCTCGACGAGTGCGAATATGTGCAAGCGTACATATTTTTAGGAAAAACATTTTTCTTATTTTTTTATAGTTTCAAAATATATATAATAAGTATTTTAGTTATCGTTCCAAAATTCCAAATTTGTTATTTTATTTATAAAGCCTTTTATTTACATAGTTATAATAATAAATAAAATTTTTTTTTCTATAAAATGGTATATTAGAAAAGTATATTTATGTAAATATCATTTGGACATTAATAAATATTTATTGAGTTTAATTGTAAATAATAATGTATTTTCAAAAAATTTTATTAGTATTTTTGGAAAATATATTTCGGAATTATTATGGCGATTTAAACCTTGATTTGAAATTTTGGATTTATTTAAATCATTAAATATTTGAAAGTTGATTTATCTCATTGATTTTATACTAGAAATTTAATTAGATTTAAATTTGAATTTGTATTTGGATTGGATCTGATTTATTTTAAATTTATTTAAAAGGGGATTTAAACTACTCCTAATTCTATCCAATTGGGAATTCCCACATCCTATAAATAGGCAGGTACTCCTCCAATATTTTTTCCACAATATTCCTCCACAAATTTTACCACAAACGCAGTGCATCGTGTCCGTGTCCCCTACCCCATTCACTATTTATCTTCTTGTACAAGTACATAAATTTCTCGCATCCGACAACCCCGGACGCCAACCCATCCCGTGTCTCGCAGGACACTTCTCCCAGCCCCTCCCCTGTTGTGTTGTACACTCCCGACACGACAAAAACTAACCCCTCAACCCAGCCATTCGGCGTCGCCGCCATCGCCAGTCCCTGGAACTCACCACCACGCCATGGCCAAAATACTACTACCGCCACCCTCTTCTCCTCCTCTCGGCTGACGCCGCAGCCTCCACCATCGCCTGAACCACCAAGACAACCTCCCGGCTTCCCGTCCCAAACCACCACCGTCTCCGTCATCAACCACCACCGTCGTCGACCCCCAAATCTCATCGCCACCACCACAGAATGAATAATAGAAGGGGGAAGACCCTTACCTATCCTCGGCTGCAGCCGTCCCCGTGTCCACCTCGCCGCCCTCCGGCGATCGAGCTCGCCACCGCATGGCTGCTCCACCGTCGGAACAGATCCCTCCACCCACAAGTCTGACCGCATCCGCTCCGCTTCCGCCGCCCGGGGACAGCGCCGACCGCCGCTCCCCTGGATCACCGCCGCGCTCGGCTCAGCGCCGGCCGGCCGAACTCCAATTTTCCAGCGGCCTCCGCCATAGTTCCCGCACGCCCCGATCTTGGCAGCGCCGCCGAGAACCGCCTCCCGCTAGATCATCCGCCGCCCCTATCTCCTCTCCGTCGAGCTACCAGCACGGCGTGGACCCCCTCTCGCTGCCCGGACTCCGACGAGGTCGCGTGCCAACGAAATTCCCGCAGGCGCCGACCGCCGCCCTAGCATGCACCTTCTTCTCTTCCCGCCGATGTGCCGCCACAACTCTTCGAAGCTGTTGAACTTCGCCGCATCTCCGCCCTGGCGTCGTCCGAGCTCCGTCGGACCACCGCGGTAAACCCCTCTCCTCCTTCCATTCGCCCCCTCTCTTTCCCTTTTAATGAACGGTAGAAATCACTTTGGAGGAAACATAGGTTTAATACTGTTATTATTATTATTATTATTATTATTATTATTATTATTATTATTATTATTATTATATTTATCATTATTATTATTAATATTATTAGTATTATTATTATGCCTATTATTACTTTTGATTATTATTATTATTATTATTATTATTATCATTATTACAATTATTATTATTAATTTTATATAGAAAATTTTTGTATACATTTGTATCATAGGTATGCATGTATATCATAGTATTATTTTGGTACTATTACTATTATTTTTATATATTTTTTTCCAAAGACTATATATGTAAAATAAAAATATATAAATAAATAAATAAAAACCATAGTAGACTTAACTCTACCCCTAGATTTCAAATTTTGGTTTAAAAACCCTCCAATAATTTTCTACATTATTTACTCAAAAATATTTTGAACCATGAAGATTTTACTTTTGAAATTATAGGAAAATTTTCTAGCATTATGTTTGTATGAAATATTTTAACAAGTTAAATATAGCTTTTACTAAATAAATAAATAATAATAAATAAATCTATTTTGAAACCTTAGTCTTTAGCAATTTTTATCTAAAACTATTTTAACATAAATTATATTTTTGGTTCAAATATATATATATATATATAGTAGGACTGTTTTCGCACAAATTTCCTTCGAATATCACAATTGAACATGACTAATTCCTACTCCTAATTTCTCGCAAATTCAGACCTCTACCCATCGAACATGGCTATCGGACAATCAAGACTTGTCGGAATATTGTACCACACCAGGCGACACACCAGGCAAGACACCTTGCCTTTACTGTTTAAATTCTTGCTCAATATCATGCATGCTTTTTCTTTATGTTGTTCTTTCAAAATTATATATATATGCAAATTATTATATTTTATGCAATTGGCTTAGAGTTAAGGGACTACCGTAGGTTTAGTGCATCTCATAAACTGTCACGATGTGTCATGGATTGTGTGTGAGTTGTGAGTCGCATATAGATGCAGACTTGCGTGCTGACTGATCATTGACGCGTACAGGCCGTGCGTTAGGATATAACTGCTAATAGATTTGTGTAGAAGACTTGGCAGTTATTAAGGATTAAACAGTGTCGTGGAGTCGACACATGTATAGTATCATTGGGGGGAGGGGACAGTTATTAGCGTAGGGGCTACATTTTATTTTTTACACACATTTTGGGCCGAAGGTGACTCTCATGAGCACTACCTTCTGCCCAGGTCGATAGCGTCTCGGATTAGCGCTACTTGCTGGCCACTCTCTATTACTTGCTTACGTGAATCCGTTACACCCACTGCGTAGAACGTTGTCCTCAAAGTACATATCACCTAGAATGGGTAGAAACCTTTACTCATACATACTTTTCTGTTGAGCTTATTTATTCAGTTTATCAGCATGATATTATGTGTCTTGTTACGTCCCTCTGAGAACCTGGTTTTTTTTTCCCAGGTGTGTGTTTTCGTGATTTCTTGCAGGTGCTCTAGCTAAGGCCATTTCTTCGTGATGATTGCTCTTGGACTCGTCATTTGCTCTCGCTTGCTAAATTCTTTCCTTGTATATTTTTTCATATTTAATTTGGTTGGTAGTGGACTTTGTCTCCACCCAACTATTGTGTACTTGACAAACTCAAAGTTGCTTTATATCATTATTTATCTTTGTGGATGAGATTTAGTGCCTTGGCTTTCTACATTTACAGCTCATGTATATATACGAGTCGTATATTTACTCGTATGTATACAGCTGGCATGATACGTATCTGATCTCAAGAATTTGGGACTGGGGCATTACACATGAGCGAGAACCCCAGCCGCATAAGGCTTGTAACTTCTCGGCCGCATAGGCATTGAGCCGCTTGGAATCCCAATTACCTGGTCGCATGAACTATAGTCCCTAATGCCTTTTGGCTGATTCTCGTCCCTGAGTTAACATTGATTGACATTAATTAACATTGATTGACATGGATTGGTATTAATTAACATTAAAATTGTTATCTTAGCATTAATTAGCATTAACTGTTATCTAAATTAATTATTGATCATGCGTTCCTAGTTGGAACTAAGAGACTGGCTAGTCGTCTTATTGAATATAATGAATGAGACACGTTCATATTAACTATGAACTATTAAAATCGACTGGCTAATCCTGAATATTGGCATACAGGCACATGCAGGCTTCAATTTATTTGTTATTTATTTATCTTACCAAAGAAGCATGTGTACTTTATGGTCAAGACATGATTATTCTGTAGTTAGTTTTGATTGTTGCATTACGCTATGTAAGACCTACAACCTAACCGCACGGGCACCGTTGTAGAGTTGTGCATATCGTACCCCGTACGAAAGTACTCATTTGAATGACCATGACCCACGGCATGGGACTTCATTCAACGTAGAGACTATTAAGTTAAATAAAATAATGATTGCATGGAGAGAATAGATTCCCGAGTTCTTACATGGCAGCCCTCTTGGGACTAGTAGTGTCCGACAGGCCGGTTGGTCCCCACAGATACTGTAAATCTACCACACGGGCAGGGAGCGGTATCTGGTTATATTATCTATGGTATATGGTATATTGATGACGGGCGTCCCGCTGGGACTCGTCTAATTCATGATTGGCGCAATTGATTGACTGGGTAAACTAGCATTGCTTGCACATAGTAAGAACTGAGGAATCTTTATTGCATAATTCCAGGATAACTTGGAACTCACAATAGCAAGCCGTAGTATTTGCATGGCCGTTTAAACTGATTTGTTTGTATACTATACCTACTCTGTTACCTAACTGAGATGATCAGAATGTCAGGACACGACGGGTCAACTTCTGTCCTTGTTTGGTTGGGAGGTTGATTCGAAGTGTCGTGATGTTATGTGAGTCCTAGTAGATAGCAGAGATCTATTATCATATTCTCTTTTTACTGGTTTATTTCTCATATCGTGCTCCCTTGCGGTACTTGCTATTAGAGGTCTAACCTCTCTGGTTTTGCATGGCCAGATTTAGAGCCGGTCCCCGAGGATCCAGCTTACTTCCACCTCCAAGATGGTCAATACTAGAGGGATGATCGCAGGAGGACTCGAGTGGGTTTCTTACTTCTCTGCTCGTTTTGTGAATTACTTTATACTTTGCCGCTGGCACCGATATGTTAGTCGGATTGTCTTGTACCTACTTTTGCATAATTGTAACTAAGTCAGGCTGCAGCTGATAACAATTGTGTATACTTGCTACATCTACTGGCTGTATTTTGTAAAGCCAGATATCAAGAACATTTTGACTGAGCGTTTGGGACGTCTTACTGCTTTATCTCACATGTTCTCTATTTTGTTTCTTGTTCGAATGATTGAGACAATAGGTGTGAAGGGACCATAGCGAGACTTATGTAGTATGCACCCCCTCGTCTTATTAGACAGCATTAATTGTATTATACGGTATTCATCTACCCGTAATACGTAGCTGGCTGAGTCATTCTCCCGCTCTCCAGTATTCTGGTTCTGGGGCGTGACAGCCGCTCCTACTCCGCCGCTGTAAGCCCCCTGAATTTCAGGGTTTATTTTTATTTTTCTGAATGAATTAATTTCGATAAATATTTTATTATTTAATTGTTTAGATCATTAATGTACCTTTCCGTAACTTTGACTTCTGGAGCGTCAGGAATGCCAATCTCTGTAAACTCTCTTCAAGAGTTTTGAAGTAGACAAGATTATCTTCGTTTTGATATATCATGTCCCACTTGAACTCGTTCCCTTGTGCTCTTTTTGTATCGCGGGTCAACTTAGACCAATTAATCGTTGAATAATTATTCCCACTTTTATTTTTGATCTTCGTTTGCACGTCACCGTGACTTTTAATTTAGGAGCACTAGACCAGTCGTTTTCTCAGAACCAACTTCTCATGAATGATCTACTCGAGACGCTCTTCACCCATGACCTTCGTGTCCCACTCAGATACTCCATTTTGTGCTTCTTTTCTTCGCACAACTTTCGGGTCAATTTAGGCCGATTTATTTTCTACCGTGAAACCTGATTTATTTTCCAATTTAATTTTGGGACCCGACATCGATCCAACCTAGTCGACCCCAAATATGGACATGGCCCACACGAAGCCTACTACCCACATGGAACTTGTGTCCCATTTATTGGGGTTCCCGTATATTATTTATTTACCCATGATTATAAATCCCTATTTTTAATTCAATTATTGCACCCGGTTCGATTTTGACCCGACCCGGCTCGACCGAACCCGAACCCGAGCTCCATATTGTTCACTCAGGACTGCATTAATACCCCACATAATTTCCCTATTTTTTCTATTTTAAATATCTATTTTTCTCTCTCTACTCTACAAATATCTCATTTAATATCTCTTATATATATATATATACATATATATATATATATATATATATATATATATATATATATATATATATATATATATATATATATATATATATATATATATATATATATCTCCCTTTCTCTCTCCTCCTTAAAACACTTTCACACACCACCTCACCTTTCCCATCACTAGCAAGAGAACACTCCCCCCCCTATTCTAGCCGACCTCTCTCTCTCCTTCTCTCTCAAATATCTCACTCTCTCTCTACTCCCACACTCTCTCTATATATATATTAATACACATACATACACCTCTTTCTCCTCTAAAACCACACACAACACCACCACCACAGCCTCCACCCCTCCCTGGCCGAGCCCAGCTCCCCGACGCAGCCCCCATCTCCTCCTTCCTCCTTCTCATCCTCTTCATCATCTACATCATCTTCAACACCATCATCATCACCATTAAATCCACCATAACCACCATTCTCTTCAACAACACCACCCTCACCAACACTACCATGCAATACCACCACCACCTCCACCACCCGCACGCCACCGTACCACCGTCGCGTCGCCGTCGCCCTGGCCGCGCGAGGCAGTGCAGCCGCCGGCAGCAGCAGCTGCACGCGGCAGCGCGCACATGCACGCGCGTGCAGATGCGTGCGATGGCCGTGTGCCACTTCGTGGCCGGCCCACACCACCGTGGCTGACCCTCCACCGGCGCGCGAGCCTCCGGCGACCACCCCGAGTCCACCACGCTCTTCTCCGACGCGCCGAATAGCCTATTCGTGCGTTTACGTCGAAATCCCACCGTGACGCATGATTTCAAACTTCAGAATTCGCATCTCGGGGCAGCGACTTCGCACAGATTTTTCGGGAGATCCGACCGTTGGATCGTCGAACTCCTTGCTCCTTCGCAATCTCGGTATATCCATCTTCATTCCTGTCAATTTTCGTCCGTTAATTTCGTCGTTTGATACCTCAAAACTGGCCACCAAGTTGACGTTTTAAACTGAACTGTTTTTGGACAGTTTCGTGGAGCCGACTTCGTCAACTCGTAACTCCGCCGTCGCAGCTCCGGTTAGCGCGCTACCAGTTCCTGTGCGCAGCTGGTATAACCCTCTTCCTGCCTCCTTTAGATTTCGTTTTATTTTAAGCACGTTCGGTTGGTCGAATTCGACGCCAAAGTTGGCTGTCCGAATTCTTTAATTTGTACTTGTTAAATTCTACTTTTGAACCCGGGACTCCGGATTCAATTTCTGACACTACCAGTAGACTCGTGGCGTCGTTCTGGCATGTTTTCATATAAAGTTTGCTTGATTTGGAGAACGTGGGCCCTGCCACGCATTTCGGTGCAAAGCGGGTCCCACTTTTCGAGTCAACGGGTCACTTTGAGATCGGCTCATCGGAATCCAATTCCGGATATACCATTGAGTTCGTATCGTCATTCTGGACTCGTTGACATATAATTTGCTGAGTTTTGAAGACATTTGCTCCGGCATGTATTTCGGTGCAAACCGGATACCAAGTGTTCGCGTCAACGTATCACTTTGAGATCGGCTCATCGGAATCCAATTCCGGATATACCGTTAGGTTCGTATCATCATTCTGGATTCGTGGACATATAATTTGTTAGATTTTTTAGACTTCTATCTCGACACATTTTTCGGTACAAAGTGTGTCCAACGGCGGACATCATTTTGGTCCGAAATTACCGTTTTGCCCCTGTGTCTAAATTGGACTTATGGGTAGGCTATCCTAGCTAATTTGACCATTCTGGACATGTTGATAATATTTATTTTATCATCCGACAACATCTGTAGATTTTGATTATGTATTATCCTAATTTGTAATTAATTATTTTTCCAAAAATTGTTACTTTCTGTTTTTGAATTTTTATATATATTTTAATTGCTGTAAAAATTTGGGAAAAATTGTATTTAAATACTATGTTAATTTAGATAATTTATTATAATTTTTTCAGTATTTAATAAGTACTTTTGGTATTTTATAAAGATGGGAAAACAGAACTCATTTTCAGGATACATGTTTTTGCTAATTTTTAATAAATATTTATGAGGTTTTATAAATTCCAGAAAAATTAGTATAAATTTCTATAATTAACAAGGATCATTTTGGTACTTTATTTTATATATATTTGAGCTTTTTGTCTATCTCAAAAATTGTTGGAACGTAGGGTACAGTTTGATTTAATTATTGAATAGTTACGACTTGCAACTTTTTGTGTTGTTTTGTGTTTTAGTAGTATTGGAACTCACCCTACACTAGTGTAAAGATCCTAGAAAATTAGTTTGGATATAGTGGCACTCTATATTAGACTTTTATGCTAGGTCTCCACTTGACTAGTATCCAGTTAGGAGTCGTGTCACACCACTAGTGATATCTTGATCATAGCTTAGAACTGAGTTTGTATATCACTATTGACAGTATACCGGACATCTATATCTTCGTACTAGTATTCTTGCTTTGCTCGAGGCAAGTACATCTACAAACTCATTTACTGTCTTTTAATGCTAGAACATGTATTAACCCTGTTAAAATACTGATCCTTGATGTAGCAAGTTAAATCTTCACATGTTGTATTACTTTCAGTACCTGCCATGCTTAGGACAGTTCTTATATCTTCACATGCTTCTTACTAGTTCTCAGTACATGTTTTACTATACTGCTCTGAGTATTCACGTATTTTATACTGCTCCCAGTACCTGCCATGCTTATACTGCTCCCAGTATCTCCTACATGTTTTTACTGTTCTCGTACCTCTCACATGTTAGAATATGGGTTATGGGGAAACTGACAGTGAGTACGTGATCATGCCCCCACGCTACGACCTTGAGCCGTGTAGGGCCGACATTACGCATGTAGACCTTGCCAGAGGCCAATATCCCGAGGCACTTGTACGTGTGTACATTTAGGCATGTACGGAAGTACATATGGTTCTTATCGGTGCCACAGCACCATCACCTACTGACCGATCACGTACTTGCTCCAGTTTTAAACATTAGATATACATGTGTCACCTTGACAAATGTATTTTACCGTGATTCCAGTCATACCATGATTCCAGATATGCCATGTTTCCTGTGTTACTATGATATTGTGATCCCAGTTGTACCATGAGGCCATGTTTTCCAGTATTTCCTGTTTTATAGACTTATCACACCATGTTTCTTGTTGTACATCTCTTTTATTATATGTTCAGTACTTTAGTTGTAGATGTTGTACTTGCTCCCGTCCTGACAGGATAACGTTGTAGGTTTACTTTTCGAGAAGGAAATGCTATGTGTTACATGTTATGGTACTGCATTGAGGACCTGGCCTTAGCTCCAGAAGAAGCCCCAGCGGGGAACCTTGCTTAGATATCTTTCTTGTGTTTTGGGACTTAGACTTTGGTATGTACTTATATTTGGATACTGGACTTTGTCTCCAGTTAGATACTTTGGTTATGTATTATTAAGTCTGTACTTGTTTACCTTCGCTTATAGATGCTGTGTTGTGATGAACCTTTAATTATGATTTTAGAACTGTTAGCTGCTTAGATACTTTATTGTCTATTCTTAGAACAGCTTACTACGCTTTAACCAAGCATAGGCTGGACATGGCTCGGCCCGGCCCAACAATTTGGGTAACGGGTCGTGATAGCCGCTCCCGCACCCCCACTCCCGCTCCGGTGTCACGCCCCCGTCCCGCCCCGCCTCGCCACCCCCCACCATTTCTAGTTTGGGATTCCATACTCAGTTTAGCCCTTACTTCTGGCTTGTATCGATTTTATGATGGTTTTGCTTCTTGACTATATCAAGCTGCCCTCCAACTTGAGGTACCAAAAGAAAATATTATTTTGTATGTAGGAATCAGATTTGGAAAACCAGACTAATAGAATTAACTTTATGTTCGGATCTAAACTGTTCGAAACCTCTTTATGTGACTAACACTGATAGCCTCCTACATTCCTAGTAGATGTTGAATTTGAACCTCTTCTGACCACATACATGTGCTGCGATGAAGAGGGGGCGCGAGGGCGGAACGGGAGGAACGGGGGCAGCGATGGATGGGCGCGGCAGCGGCAGCGGTAGCGGCGGGACAGGGTCGCAGCGGAGCGAGAGCAGAGCGGGAGTGTCACGTCCCGTGTCAGCCCCTGTTTTTCAAATTTAATTTAATTAGTGTTAATTAGTTACTAATGACCTAATTAGCTTTAAAATAATTTATTATGATTTTAGATATTTTTTTAGAATTTTTAAATGATTTTTAAATAGTTTTTAAAACAAAATATATCACTTTGTAATTATTTAAAATATTTTAATATCATTTTGTAATATTTAGATTTTTTTAATATCAGTTTGTAATTAATTAATTATTTTAAATTCGGGTTGCAAATTATTATTTGTATTTAGTTATAGTTGGGACCTATTTGTAAATACCTAAAATTCTAGGGACCTAACTGAAAACCTACTCCTACCCACCCCTGACGACCCGGCCAGCTGTCGACGACCGGCCAGCTGCCCCCCCCCCCCCGCGTTTCTCGGCCGACCTAGCTAACCCCGACCGACCTAAGCCCCCTATAAATAACCCCCGATCCTGAAACCCTAACCCTAGACTAAAATTCGGCCACCCAGACCTTTCTTCCCCGACGAACTCTTCGCCTGAACCCTAGCTCCGACCACAACCCCACCGCCAACTCCACAGTCGTCGACACCGCCCCCAACCACCATCACCCGACGCGCCACGTCGAGACGGACCCAGCGCCAACTGAGCGCCACCGCCCCGACGCTCCTAGCCGCCGTCAGCACTCGACGAACCCCCTCCCAAAGTCGGACACGTAAGTTGCAGCTGCAAATCGTGTCGTGCGTGTCTCATTTTCACGTACGTGACTCGCCAGGACACGAGCAGTACGTTGGTAAGTCTGGACACGAAGGATTCGACCTGTGCGTGTCGTGCTTAGCACGGACACGAGACTCGTGTCCCTAACTGTCGGAACACGAGGATACGAAATCAAATTCGAATTAAATAAACGGGTTTGGATTTGTTTGTCGGATTTAAAACCCGCTAAACTAAAATCTAATTAAATCTAACCCGAACCCTACCCCTAACACAAAGCTCGGGCTGACCCCCTGGCCTGCCCGATCGCACCCAAGAACTTGATCCCCTGGGCCGAGTTCGATCCCCCCTTCCCTTTTGTTTTGTTTTCTTTTTGGTTTGTTTTGTTTTATTTTATGTTATTATATATATATATATATATATATATATATATATATATATATATATATATATATATATATGTATTTCTGTATATATATATTATTATATATATATATATATATATATATGTATACTGTTATATATGTATATATATAGTATTTATATACGTATATGTATATATTATATATTTACTTCTTTATATATATATATTTCCTTATATATATATATATATATATATATATATGTTATATATGTATATGTATGTATACATAACTATTTAGCCCCTATAATTTACGTAATATTGTACATATGTTATACTTTGATATATGTAAATATACTTGTCATATTTATATGACTACTATGTATAATTTTACCTTGTTAAAATATTAATATTTATTTACTTTTACCTCTTTGTATTTTTGTATTTTAATTACTGCAACCATTTGGTGTTCAAGCCTAGCATGGGTTTTTGGGCTCCAATGTATTTTTACACATTCAAGACCTGTACAATTCATATTGGACTTGATTCATGACCTTTGGTCCTGTATTTGAACTCTGGTTTAAATTGTGTACATGGACAAAATACGCAGATAATTAATTATTTAATTTTAGATTGTGTACCATGCTGTTTTTGAATTTCTAAAAATACTTTACTTGCTGTTAAAATTCTGGAAAAATAATATTTAGATGCTATATTAATTTAGCTAATTTAGCATAATTTTTACAGTATTTAATTTACAGTTTTGCCACTGTTTTGACATATGAAACCAGAACTCACTTTCTGTGTACTTATGAAAACTGATTTTTGTAAAATACATGTACTGATTAATAAATTCCAGAAAAATTATAATAAATTTCTATAATTAACAAGGATCATTTTGGTACTTTATTTTATATAAAATTGAGCTTTTTGTCTATCTCAAAAAATTGTTGGATCATAGTGTACAGTTGATTTAATTATTGAATAATTACGACTTGTAACTTTTTGTGTTGTTTTGTGTTTTAGTTGTATTGGACCTCACCCCGCACTAGTGTAAAGACCCTAGAAAGTTAGATTATAGTATTGTGTCACCTCACATTGGTCTCCTATGCTAAAGTCACATTTTGGCTAGGTGTCCAATCAGAAAGTCGTGTTGTACCACTAGTGTCTTAGTGTTTAACTTAGTATAAAAACTAAGTTATGTATTTATTTCTACAGTGACGAGTCACCAGGCATCTATAGCATTTTTATCGCTGCTTTGCTTTGCTAGAGGCAAGTACTTTCTACAAACTTTACATACTGCTATAAACAATAAACTGTGATTTACCAACCATGATAAATGCTGATCCTTGGGGTAGCAAGTTAAAACTTTGCATGTTGTATTACTTTCAGTCTCTGCCATGTTTAGGACAGCTTTCATATCTCTCACATGTTTAAATGACGGGTTAAGGAGAAACTGTTAGTAGTGTACGTGATCATGACCCCGTTCTCCGTATGTATTTACCGCGCTCGGTAACATTCTATATGTAACCTTGCCGTATGTTCTGATCCCGCTTTTGTGTATGGATATACACCGATGCCGTTCGTGCACGTATGTGCATGCCAGAAAACTTAATATGTGCCGTTGTACATCCTATTTACCTATTGATCGATTCACGTACATGCTACAATTTTAAACTTTTAAACTATATGTTGTCATTTCTAAAAAGAACCAATTAAACCATGATATGCCATGATTCCAGTTTATTACATTCCTGTTCATGCTTCGTATATTTAGTTTGCTAGAATCAGTACTTGCTCCAGTCCTGATAGGATAACGTTGTAGATATCCTTACTGAGGAGGAGTTGCTCTGTGATTCGTGTTATGGAGTTACTGCCGAGGACCAGGCTTTGCCTTACGAGGATGTACCTGCGGGGAACCTCGTATAGTTTGTGATGTTGCTCGGGATATTTAGTGTAGTCATGTATTAGACTACATATTTTGTAACTGGACCTGTATCCAGTTTTACATTTCAGACTTGTAATTGGACTTATTTTATTATGAGACGACTTTTGTGTTTGGAGCATCTATGACTTTTATTTACTTATAGAACTGTTAGCACATTTAGTCTTATCTTATTACTTCTTGAACAGCTTACTGTGCTTTATCTCAAGCGTAGGCTGGACATGACTCGGCCCGGCCCAACAATTTGGGTAGCGGGTCGTGACATCCCGCTTCCCAGATTCAAACGGTGACGTCATAAACACATCTCCGGGCTACACGCAGAATTCGCGATTGTCGCCCGTAACCATCAGAATAGAAAATACAAGGACTTATATTTCATTACGTATAATGTAACTTATTATACATGAAACCTTTTCTAAGGATATATTGTCTTACAAGTTTATTACAACAAGATAATCCACATAAACTAACTACAACAGTACGGTCATCTCTTGAGAGTCTTCAGATAACTACTCTTCGACGTACAACGGTAACGCCTTGGCAGGAACGTCTTCTTCCTCTCCTAGTGGACAAATACTAGGTCGTTTAGAAACGACAAGCAAGCCCTCGGCCAAGAACGGATAAAAGTAAAAGAAATATGAAATAAAATGAGACATAATAGTTTTGTAAAGTAGTCATATTAAAATGAAGTCTTATGTTAATGTATGAGTATTCTGTTCCTCTTATCCAGATAGGCGTTATGACAGGTAATGTAAAAAGGAAAATGGACCTAAAATGGAATGCAACATTGGAGAACAATCCCTGAATATTCATCTAAATGATTTTTCATCAACAATTTCGTTAACCTGGGATCAGGCTGTGAATTAGGCGGCATGGTGCTTAGTATCTGGCCTGGAGTCTCCCTTTGGGCTTAACAATCACCTATTTGATATTACTGTCGAAATAGATGTAATAATCTGGAGCCTCCCTTGGGCTTAGTTTGCCTCCCTTGAGCAAACAAAATAAGAGCCTCCATTGGACTTAGTTTGCCTCCCTTGAGCAAACGGAAATACGTGAGCTAAGCCTCACAAACTCGATTCGCATGGCCTTACGAACGAGTGAAAAATTTACTGATCAGCTTTTTAAATTAATTATGCTACGGGACTATTTAGGGATATCCAGGTTGTTCTCCCCCGCCCAATGCTTCCTAACTGTTACTAAGTACCCTTCCTAAATAATTTTAGGTCTTAAGTACTAATCCGATATTTCCTGAAAGTCAGGAATTTTGACTATCTCTTGGAATTTCAAAATTTTTTGGCATAGTCTCCTTTGTATAGGATGACTCCGAAAATTCACAAGAGACAAATATATGATATAAATTAAAAAACTGGGTTCGCCGACCCCTTCGGTGGAGCAACTCTCAACACCGGAACCACACAAGTATATATATCGGGTTCGTCGACCCCTTCGGTAGAGCAACCCTCAACACCGAAAACTCATGCAAGCGTTATATATACATACATGCTAAAATAATAACTTTCTTACCATTGCAATCAAGCAAGCAAGCATTTCAATTTATTTATTTCTGATTATCGCAATTTGCTCTGTTTATAGGCAAATCAAGTTTCTCGGAACAAAATTTGTTAGTGACATGAGGATATATAACATCTAACTATCGACCGATGGTACTAAATATTAAAATATTTTCTATGCTCCTTTAAAGATGCAATTGAATTAAAATTAAAAATAAATAAATTGAGAATTAATAGGGGTAGGGTTACCATAATATATTGGTACCCAAAAACACCTATTTTAACTAATAAATCATGCCAAGACATGTTAATTTAGCACAATCTTAAATATGGACAGAATTTAAATAATATGTTAAAAACTGAAACTAACTCTTATTTATACATGCCATGATAAGGAAGAAAACTCTTATTTACACATGATATGTCAAAGAATATAAAATTCATATGTAAGGATTTTTCTTTAAGTATATATATGGAATCCCTAAAGTATGTCAAAACTTATAGGTGTCCATGAAAATTTTAAGTACTTGTGTTTGTGTCCACGCAACATGTCAGGGTGTGTACATGTGTGAGAGATATATACATACATATTGTTAAGTTGATTTCAACCAACAAAAAATTAATAGAAAGTATTCATTGGAATATAAGTACATGAATTGCATAGATAAAATATGCCAAGATATATATGTATGTGTGTATATGAACATAAGTGTCCTTGCATATATGTACAAATTTCCTTGCAACTATATGTGTCCATGTATACCTAAATACACGTGTTTGTATTATCATTTAGTTTCAAAGAGTGAGTTTACACATAAATTATTCACACACACACACACATATATATATATATATATATATATATATATATATATATATATATATATATATATATATATATATATATATATATATATATATATCAAGATTTGAAGTGTCCAATTGTGTTATATCCTACACATGGTGTCTATTTTATAGGTGCAAGCATTAGTTGTGACCATAAACAAGTTAAAAATTCAATTCCTTTGCCCACAGAACATGTCATCCCCAAAATATTGGGTTATGCCATTAATCTTCAGAAATTTCAGAATTTGAAACTAATCATAATAATTTTGAATAAATAAGAAAACTAATTTCATAGCAATTTCAAGAGAAGAGAGGGAGAAATGGAGAAAGAGGGAGAGGACTTGCCTTGGGTTGGAGATGACCTAGACTTCTCCACTAATTTCCTAATTTAAACCCAACAACAAAAGAGATTCTTGTTAGCAACTCTAACCCAGGTTTAAAGTCGAATTAGAGATTGGGAAGAAAATGATTAAGAATTGTACCTAGGGTTTTCTTTGGAAGTGAAAGAGGAGGAGGAAGAAGAGAAGGAAGAAGATAAAGAGGTAGTGGAGGGTGGTGGCCGGCGGTAGGCGGGCGGCGGCGGCAGCGACAGTAGCAGCCGGTGGAGAGGGGGGTGGTGGTGGTGAGTTTATGTTGTGGGTGTGTGTGTGTAGTTGGAGAGAGGGGGTTCCTTTATAAAGAAGGAAAGGGTGAGGTGTCCCCTTTTCTAGGTTTTTCCAAGGGACACATGGCATGACATGTGTCATGCCATGGATGGGAGTTTTTTTTTAAATCTTAGGAAAAGATTATTTAGAGCATGACAAGTCTATTCCCCTTAGAAAAATTTCGTCCCCCAAAATTTGAAATAGCTAGTATAGCAATTGATTACTAACCTGGCCTAGGAAATAGATACGGATATTGCCTCCGCATATCTTCTTCTTTCTCCCAAGTTGAATCTCCAGGAGAATCCTTGCTCCACGCAACTCGTACTAATGGAATGATCCGATTGCGGAGTACCTTATCCCTTCGATCCAAGATCCCAGCAGGTTTCTGTTCTACCCATAGTTGTCACGACCCGCACCCGCTTTTCGGACGCGAGCTCGTGAGCAAGCCAGCTACGTATCGAGCGGACTCCAGCCCGACTCGAGTACGTATAAGCTGTCAAGGTCATGGTATCATATCTAATCTAAACTATATCTCATTCCACATGAATCATATAAACAAGAAGAAACAAGTATGGGTCATGGTATGCAGCCCATTAGCATATTGTTCGATTAGACTCCAAGAATGATATGAGTCTATAAATAAGCAGAGTGTATCATGGTACTGAATATAAAGCACGAGAAGATAATAAAGAAATATCACAAGCAAATACCTGTATCATACATCGCAATCCTCTACCATCTTGCTCTGCTAACTGACTCCATGTAGTCGCTAAACATGAAGAGATCATCAGGTCCTCAGCGGACTAGCAAGATACATAAAACATGCCTATCTAACAGTTTAATCATGCAATAATATAGACAGGGTATAAACAGGAACTAGACAGGAAACTGACATGTGGCTACTGACAGGTAACTATGAACACGGATACAGGATCAAGTATGCATAAATGAACTGCTGGTAGATCAATGGATACCAACCCTCGCCTCGAATGTGGACTCGCAGGTCAGTTTCAAGACAAGTCACCCTCGCCCCGTATGTGGACTCGCAGGTGCAAAGGACAACCCTCGCCCCATGTGTGGACTCGCAGGTTGTGGAAAAGACAAAGGAATAGCAGTTCACTCACTTATACTTGCAGACACGACTCAGTCAAGACACAGGTGAGGACACGACACGACCCAATCATGATACACGAGAGAACCAATCCAATAGGAACTAAAAGGCTAACCATGTACAAGTACTATATCCATACTAGCATGCACGATATACAAATCACACGTAAATAACCAACTAGTAAAACTATAAAATAATAGAAATATACATGTAAATAAACTGTAGAGGGAGGCAAGGTATACTTGCCTGGTGGTTGCACGCAGATCCAACAAATATATAGTCACTCGTAAGCCATACAGTCCAAGCCATCACAACTGTCTCCGAAAGCTTAAACAAACATTACCAACGTTCTCAGAATAGTCAAATTAGCCAAAATTACCTGTCCTTAAGTTCAATTCTGAACACAGGGGCAAAACGGTAATTTCGGACAAAAATGATGTCCGTCGTTGGACCCGCTTTGCACCGAAATTTGTGCCAGAGTCAATGGTCTCTAAAGTCATCAAACTATATGTCTACGGATTTGGTTTGACGATACGAACCCAACGGTATGTCCAGAGTTGGATTCCGGCGGGCCGTGCACAAAATCGTCCGTCGAGTCGGACCGTAGGGCTCGCAAAACGGCGTTCCGATTCAACTGTCTCAGAATCGGACCAAACTTGGCATACAGGACCAGAAAAACGATACGGTCCTGTTGGCACAAGTTTTGTCTCGACTGACGAGCGTGCACAAAGTAATTAAAAAAACTTGCACAGAGACCGATACGGTGAATTTCGACGGATACGCATCAAATTCGTCGCGCACACGCGACCAATTTGAATTCCGTCAAAGCCCACACGACCACGAAGCCGTTACGCACCTTTCGATGCCTTCGGTTTGTGACCACGTCGCCCGGAATGGCGGGACGCACGTCGTATCGGAGGATTTTTCCTATTTTTTATATTTTGAAAACTAATTTTTGTTGAACTTTGAAAGCTGATTTCTTTGCACATAGTCGATAAAATTCGAAACTAAAAATTAGGTTAAGGAAGCCCTATATGTTGTCTTCAAGGGTCTTTAATTAGTTTTCTTAAACTGTCGTTGGTTTGACGATGATTCGCCTCCCATCAAGGGTGTTTGGACTGGATTCATATTCTGTTTTTGGACCGTTTTCTTCAAACTTTGAGTCGATCTCCCGGCCAATATAAAGCATATAAAATTGATCTAATTGAAAGGAATTAATCTCGTATGGGTTAGGGACATACCCGAGGAAACGGCTTGCGAAACTATCGAACGATCGTTACGAAATCGCGGTGCGAAGCCCACACTCCTGACTGCTGCTACTGTTTTGTACCCGCGTGCGCGTCGGCGTTCCTGGCCGACTCCGGCCACGCGCAGCGGTGGCGCCGTCGACGGGTGGCCGCCCAGGGTCGGGGTGGCGTAGCGGAGGCGTAGGTAGTGGCTTCGGGGTTAGGGTTTTCTTCTGTGTCGAGTTTTCTTCCTCTCGGTTTTCTTGCTCTATATATTACATTCAGTATATAGAATGTAGTGGTCGGGCTGGAGCCTGCCCTGCTCGGGCTGAGGCTTAGGCTTGTGGGCCGGGCTGGGATGTGGGAATGGTTTTGGTCCCTTTCTTTTTCTATTTCATTTTATTATATATATATATATATATATATATATATATAAAATCTATATACACACACGTATATATATGTATATTTGTTTATATGCATACACGTATACGCCTATTTATATATTTGTATATATTCACGTATATATTGTATATTCACATATACATACACATACACACATATATATTTATACATTTATTTCCACACATATACATATTTATATACTATATTTATATATACATACAAATACACATATTCGCACATATATTGATATATATTTATATATGTATATATACATGACATATATCCACTATAATTATTAATACAAGCTAACAAAGGTAATTTATTTTTATGCATATATATTTATATATATAATGACACACACATATATACTATAAATTCAAACACTAGTAATAAATATTAAGTATAATCAATATTTGAAATCTAATCCTTAACCTTTATATACCAAAAATTCACATAAACAAAATACAATGATATTTTATATATATAAATAAAAGCTTAATTTTCATATATTAAAAATATGCTTCTATATATATATATATTTACACAAATATATATATAACTTAGATAAATCCCATAGAGTCCAAAATATTTGTTAAAGAAAATTATTTACTAAATTATCAATAAACATTATTCAATATCAAGAACTCATAATATATATTTAACTACAATTTGTGACGATCGTCTACTAGGTTACTGAATTAAAATACTACTACCCAATGCATACCTACACGGACGTCTTGGGATGCACTACATGACTACCTGGGCTTGGGCTTGGTTTGGGTCCAGCCTGGGCCAATTTGGTTCAACCGGGTCACTCAACGTCAAATAATATTAATAATAAATAATTAACTATTTATAATGGTCATGTCACAACTTGGTCTGGTTTTCCTAGTTAGGACGTCCCCTATGGCTAGGTTTTCCCGGGCATGGCTAGTACACTAGTCAAGGCACACTGCTACACCTTCCGTGCCACAATTCCTAGTCGTTTTGTGCTCCATAACTCCACAAAGACTTAAGTCATCCATCGTAATAATTAACTAATTAATTATTTATAAAATTCAAAAACACCATTTAAATCAAAATAAAAATAAATAAAAATATTTTCAACAATTTCGGGGAAGGGGAGCTACAATAGTGTAGGTCCGATGGTGATTTCTGAATGGTCGAGTATATGGCTCGAATCCGACACGTATCTTCGTAGCTGGGAAATATGGAATACATTGTGAACTCCTTCTAGAGTTGGTGGCAAGGCAAGTCGATATGACACATTTCCTACTTTTTCCAATATGTCGAAGGGTCCAATGTATCTCGGACTCAGTTTTCCTCTAGTCCCAAATCTGTTAGTTCCCTTAGTTGGTGAAATCTTCAGAAACACGTGATCTCCAGGTTGGAACTCCAGTATTCTTCGATGCTTATCAGCCCACATCTTCTGTCTATCCTGGGCTGCTTGCAGGTGACTTCTTATTGCCTTAACTATATCCACAGTTTGTATTACTAGTTCTGGTCCTAGTAATTGTCTCTCTCCTACGTCTGTCCAACATACCGGCGATCTGCACTTTCTACCATATGGTGCTTCAAAAGGAGCCATTCTGATGCTATCATGGTAACTGTTGTTATATGAAAATTCTACTAAATGTAGATGATCATCCCATGCTCCTCCAAAATCTAATTAAAGTACAAGCTCTCAGCATGTCTTCTAGGGTCTGAATGGTTCTTTCCGACTGGCCGTCTATTTGGGGTTGGTAGGCGGAGCTATATTTCAGTTGAGTGCCAAGATTTTCTTGTAGACTTTTTCAGAAATGAGAAGTGAACCTGGTATCTCTATCTGATACTATACTCATTGGTACTCTATGTTGACTGAAATCTGCTTCATGTACATTTCTGTCAGTGCCTCTGTCGACTGTCCAACTCGAAAGGGCAGAAATCGAGCGGACTTCGTAAGTCTATCTACAATGACCCAGATAGCATTATTACCCCTTTGGGTCTTAGGCAGTCATGTCACAAAATCTATTGTGAGATGCTCCCATTTTCATTCGGGTATGGGCAAGGGCTGAAGAAGTCCTGCTGTCCTTTGATGTTCTGCTTTCACTTGTTGATAGACGAGATATTTAGCTACAAATCTGGCGACTTCTCTTTTCATTCCGTGCCACCAAAACGTTTGTTTCAAATCTTTATACATTTTAGTGCTGCCCGGATGAATGGAATATTGTGAGTTATGAGCTTCTGACATAACTTTCGTTCTTAAATCTCCACTGGACACATAGTCGATCTCTGAATCTTAATGATCCGTCCGGATGCTTCCTTATCCCGGTCTGGAGCCCTGCTTCTGTTTGTTTCCAAATTTTCTGAAGTTTTGAAACATTTTGCTGTCCTTCCTTAATTATATCTATTAAGGAGGATTGCACTTGTAAGTTTTGCCATATTCCTTGGTTTACCGGGCATACTATTTCAATTCCCATTTTTCTTAAATCCTCAAGGATTTCCTTAGGTATATTCATAAAGAAAGCTTCGGGCCTTCTACTTAGAGCATCAGCCACCTTATTAACCTTGCCCGGGTGATATTCCAGCTCTATATCGAAGTCCTTCAGTAACTCCAACCATCTTCTTTGTCTCATATTGATCTCCTTTTGTGTGAAGACATATTTTAAACTTTTGTGGTCTGTGTATATTTTGATTCTCTCTTCATATAAATAATGCCTCCATAACTTAAGTACGAATATCACTGCTGCAAGTTCGAGATCATGAGTTGGATAATTGTAACGCCCCAGTCCCAATATACGTAGGACTAGGAACGTAGACATGCCAGCGATATATATACGAAATACATGGGCCTCGTATGTATACATAAGCTGTAAAATACAGTAATCCAAGACAAACTAAATCTCATCCACAATGAAAAGAATAATAATATAAAAATCAACTTGAACATTTACGATACAATCGTTGGGCGGAGACAAAGTCCACTACCAACTATCTCAATGAAAGAAATGTACAAGAATCGATCAATAAAATGGCAAGACGAACCAAACGTAATCGTCTTCGAAGGAATGGAGAAAACCACGATCTTGGCTAGGATACCTGCGGAAAACATGAACACACACCTGGAGAAAAACTAGGTCCTCAGACGGACGTAGCAAGATACAGGAAGAATAAGCTAATATGAACTGTCAGAATAATAAAATAATATATAAAAGACTATCCTATACACAAATATGCAAAGGAGATTCTAACCGCCTAATGTGCAATTTAGAGGACAACTTTCATGCGTATGGGTGGGATTTTAGGCTATGTGTACGTAACTGGCATCCAGTCATCTGTATCCGGCCGTAACATCCAAAACGTCAGAGGGTATCTGCAAATATATCGCCACAGTTTCATCCGGAGACTGTGGTTTACCTGTTTGGCTTTCCATACGCACTAGCGACTGTCCTCCCCCAATATTTCCCATATTGTTCAAGTCATATCCATGGCTTGTCCAGTTTTATAACTGCTTGAGTCTCTAAAACCTTAGTCATAGCAGTTACAAATATCTACCGTCACACGACTTTAGAGATAGCTAGTCAATAAGTCGTATCCCTAGCAACATGTCTCAAACCTTGTAGTGTGGGTGTCATAGCCAAAGGAGATATAAGGATATCCCCCGACAAGAAGGTAGTCCGCTAACACTAAGTTAACATGCATATAATAAAGTAAAACGACTAATAGAGTCGCTTGCACCCAAGTGTGGCTTGGACGCGCAGTTTATAACAAAGGAAACTAACAATATAAAACAAAGTAAATAATACAGAAAATAAATAATTGACAGTTGATTAGCAAGGTATACTTGCCTGTTGCGACGCCTGGTGAGCTGCCTGGTGTGGTACAATAAAGGTGGCACAAGATCGACTCGGTGTTACAACTACGCAAAGGAGCCTCTGTTGACGACACGGAGTATTCAATCGGGTCCAGAACGGTCGACTTAGTTAGGGTGGACATAAAAAAGTCTAGAATCGGAGTTCGGCAAAATACTCGAGGTTGA
Organism: Iris pallida; assembly: GCA_029216955.1. Lineage (NCBI taxonomy): Eukaryota > Viridiplantae > Streptophyta > Magnoliopsida > Asparagales > Iridaceae > Iris > Iris pallida. The sequence goes on from JANAVB010030817.1 coordinate 22,350,562, forward strand.
AAGAGAAATCCATGGTTAAGAATAGAAAATGACTAGATTTGTCGTGACTATGACTTAAAGAAAAATACATATATCTAATTTTGGAAATTCTATATAATATTAAAATTATATTTTCTATAGTCAAAATATTAGATAAATATTCTAAAAATTATTTTATGTAGTTGTATAAACATTTTTTTTTTGGTTTGAAAACACCTTTATGAAATAACCACAAATTACTAGTCAAAATAATACTTAGTTAAGAAGATATATTCTTATTTACAAATATTTATAAACTATCTAGGAAACTTTATAAAAATATTTGAAAGACATTAAATAAAATACCCTCTGTATATACACATATAAATGGTTAACTCAAATATAGGGCTTAAACCCCAATAAGATATTTGTTACAAAATACTTTGAGGAATCTATGTATATTTATAAAAGAAAAATAATTATAAATAATGACTAATGACAAAATAAATTACTGATATTAATTATACATAACCGTACGGATACATACATATATACAAATACACATATTTAAAAATATACCTACATAAAAATATACTTACATATAATTAACTCATCTTAATATTAATCTTTCTTATTTGGCCTGGCCCAAGGCACACTAAACTGAACCGGACCCGGCCCATAGGCTCTTCCCAGCAAACAACCAAATAAACGAATAAGGAAAAAGAAAGAGGAAAGAAGCTGAAAGGAAGAGTATAGAAGAAGATGAGAGAGAGAGAGAGAGGAGAATGGGGAAAGGAAAGGGAAGAAGGAGCGGGGTCGGGTCTTCCGGCGAGGGGAGCGGCAACGCGGCGGACGGCGGCGGAGCGCTGGGTACTCGCGCGCGCGGCGGAGGAAGTCGGAGGAAGTGAGGAGCGGAGAGGAGATCGGGAAACTCCGACGGCAAGGGCAGCGTTGGCGGTGGTTAGGGCACGAAGGGGGCGGAGGAAGCGGGGAGATCAGGTGGCAGAGACGGGGGCTGGCCGGCTCGCGCAGAGAGAAAGGGTCGGTCGCTCCGGCGGTGCTCGTCGGGTGCGACCAGGGCGGCGTGCGTACACAGGTGGTCCGCCGACACTCGGGGCTGTGCGGCGGTTTGTGGTGGCGGTGGCGCTCATTTTGGGGGGTTGTGGTCGGAACAGTTGCCGAGGCACGGTTTTAGGAGCATAAAAAGTGTTTCAATGAGGGAGTCATCTCAGTCATAAGTGGCCCGCTTTACGCCTAACAGAGCAGGGAATTTCTTTACGCCCAAGACAAGGCTAATTGTATTACGCCTAAGCAGATTGATCTTTTTACGCTTGGGTCTACACCGGTGATTTTACGCCAAGGACTGAAGCAGCCTCTTTCACGCTGGACAAAAGCCATCAAATCTCGCATTTAAAGCTGACTTTGACATGAAGATATCAATGATGGCATTTACCACAGAATTCAATGGAATTTGTCTCATACAAAGACCATTGTTGTCGTTTTTAGAGATCGAGCTACTTTACGCTCACTGAATGGTTTCTTTTACGCACGGGGTTTTACATGAGTCTTTACGCTCATAAAAAACAATGTGTGCGTGAAGTCTATTTGAGCCATTTTACGCTCAAGGTTATTCGATAACCGCTTTACGCTGGAAACCCATGACAGAGCTAGTTTACGCTCATCTTTTTACGCCCGATTCGTTCTGGCCAGTCTGGAACGTGGTGTGCCTACGTGGTCTTCATGCCACCTATTTCGAAGAACGTGTGTACATGTATCCTATTCTTACTGAAATGATGGGACATGTGTCAGCACATACAGAGGATGATTCTAATCGTAGAGGGCAGTTGTTAGCGTAAAGACAGATGTTGATACTCTTTTACGCACGAAAGCCCCAGTCTATAAATAGACTCATTTTTTCTCATACAGACACACACAGAGGGAGAGACAGGAGAGAATACAGAGATCAGAGCTTCGAGATTTTGATTCTCTAGAGCATCCTTCTTCAACTTTTCTTCCAGAACAAAGTGAAGCAAAGCAGGAAAGCATTCGGCCTCGCCATCAGTGCCCAAGTGCGTCGATACCTTTCTGGTGTATTAGTTCTTCCAAATTGTTCTACTTCAAGCAGTGATCTTCATCATCATCATATGGTCCAAGGAACAAAGTGATCGTTTACGAATCGGACTTCCATAGCAATACTTTCCCAGAATCAAATTTGTACTTCTCGTACTTTTCTTCTTGTTTTTGTTTTCAAAAGCCAATTCCTCCAAGGCATTTTGTTAATCGAAACAAAAATGGCGACTCTACTGGGGACGACCTTCTCTTCTGACGAGGAGGCGATTGCTCAATATGATGATGTTTCGGTCGGTTCGACCAAGAAGACTCTGGTGGTACACTTCGACCAGACTGCCTATGAAGAGATGCTCCGAACTGGGGGTGGTTCTCGCCATTCCAATGTTCAAAAGTCTCGCAAAGCACGAAAAGTTTGGATTTCCAAATCCAAAGTGATTTCTGATCTCTCTGCTGCTTCTGTTGACAAGGGGGTTCTTTCCACTCCTGTCGTAGGGGCTCCCGTTCATAACGAGGCAGTCCCTACTTCAAAGTTGCACTCGAAGTGTGATGATTTGTCTCCCGTTTGTAACGGTGAAGATAACCAGGTTTCACACCCACCGCGTAAAAATCAAGTTTTACGCTCAGTGGGTAAGAACCAAATTTTACGCTCAGTTCATAAGAATGAGACTCCCGTTCGTAATAGGGCAGACTCTAGAGCTTGTGCTTCTGGGTGTAAGAATCAGTCTCCCGTCGGTGACGTGGTAGGCCCAAATAAATTACGCTCCTCGCGTAAAACAAAATCTCCCGTTGGAAACGTGGCAGATAACAAGATTTTACGTTCCATGCGTAAAGATAAATCTCCTGTCTATGACAGTATAGATGAAATTCACAAAGATGCTCACATGTCGAATGTGAATGTATCTAAACGTGTGCAGCATAAAAATATTGTTGGTAAAACTTCCGTTCTACACCAACGACCTTCTTATACTGCTTTACGGAAGGTACCAAATTTACAAATCACACGCCAGGAAAATGGAGTCCTGTGTGCTAAATCTCAAGATTTACGCACACAATTCCAAGTGCGTAGAAATGTACAATTTGGTTCTGCGAATGCAGCCAGTAATCTTCTTTATACACAAGGGACTAAACGTTTTTCCACCCCCAATATAATAAAAAAGAATACTTCATCCACTCCTTCTGACTTACGTGAATTGCTAATGCAAAAGCGTAAGAATAGACAATCTCCGGTGACATTCCCCCAAGAAAAACATCTTTGTGAATACCACCAGGTTGTGATCAACTGTTGTTGTTCGGCTTCAAGACGATCAGTTTTTGATCGATTGAGTTTCAATGTACCTCCACATCAAGCTGAAGACCAAGAACATGAACCGCCATATGTGTCAGTCAATATGGCATCTCATACTAACAGAGGACGACGTCCAAGACGGAACACGTCCCAAACTCCAAGTCAACAACAGTTCAACAGGCTTCTTGATTCCTTTGAAGGAGTATATCAGAATACTCGATCAAGAAGACGAAGACAATTACAGACTTCTAATTCAGAGGCTGGGGATACTCAATCTTTTGAGTCTGATACCGATAGCGTGTATTCGTACTTCTATACAAACCCTTCTGTATCTTCAAGAGAGGTTGAATCCTACGCTGTTGGAGATGAGCCAGAGACGTCATCTGCTAATACAGAACAACGTCTCACTGCTGTTGAACAATCACTGAAGGATATGCTTAACATGGTGCAAAACATGCATCAAATAATTTTGAATCAGCAAACTGCTCAACCGACAGCAGTGACACCGACACCAGTAGCAGCACAAACTTAAGATAGTCAAGGGGCTGAAATACCTTTGAATATTCAAGAGCCCGCTGCTAATCAAAATTCTGCATCTTCGGATCCCATCATTCCAGAAGATGTACCACCTCCAGTGGGGGTCATGGTGCATCCAACGACTACTCAGTCAAATGTGCTTCCTCAAACCAGTAAAGCCATTCAAGCAGTGCGTGAACTTAAAGCACAGTTTAAAGTTTTAAGGCACAAAGATCAACTCCAGATGCTAGGGATTAAGCAACCTTATCCTCCTCATTGGAATGATGTACCCTTTCCACCGAAGTTCAAACCACAATCCGTGGTTTTGTTCGATGGAAAAGCATCTCCCAGTCAATATATCAACTACTTTGATATTATGACTGTACATTTGCAGAAAAATGATGCTCTTCTCACTCGAGTGTTCATCGGATGTCTGACGGGTTCAGCTTACGACTGGTATCGTAGCTTACCCGATAACTCTATTTCGTCTTTTGACGAATTCAAAGCAATGTTCCTCTCCCGCTTCTATGAAGGAGGTATGGACATGAACATGTCCTCCTTGATAGAAATCAAACAAAAGGAGAAAGAAGATACTCAGACATTCATTGAACGTTTCCGACAAGCTACTCTAAAGATGCCTCCTGGTATGCCAGATTCAGCGTTGATTGACACGTGCAAGATGAATCTGCGACCATCCATCGCTGTCTTCACAGGTTCCCAATTCACAGATTGGGCTTCGTTCATCATAGCAGCAGTTTCTGCCGAGACCAATGGTAGGTTGGCTCGCGAACATGGGATGATTTTCGCTTCAGAAGATAAAGGGAAGAAAAATAATCCTGGCAGTAATCCCGGCAATCGTAATGTGAAAGGAAAAGATACTCTTATGGTCAATCTTTCCAGGAACAAGACGACATCAAGCAATCAAGAATCTTCCAGGCCAAAGGAAGAATACTCCTTTGACGAAAGCGATATCCCAGGGATATTCCAATGTCTGGTGAAAAGTGGTAAACTTCAGATTCCAGAGCCAAAGAGGCCTAATGGGGTGAATCTGACTGACAATCCCAAGTATTGTATCTATCATAGATACATTAATCATCCTACCAGTGCTTGCTATGTCTTGAAAAAGAAGATCCAAGAGCTGATAAATGGTGGCGCCATCGCTTTAACCAATGATGACCATACGGTGACAACCAATATGGTTTCTCTTCAGTTTAGGGATTTTCCTCCACAGCAAGTCCCAGATGGAATTATACCAATTCTGAAGGCGACGATGAAGATTGTGAATATCCCGCCTGCCAGGGAAGAAAATACAGAATTGCTGCCTCTCACATTGAAGAATGGTGAAATCATGTGAGTACATCCTGACTTAGTGCCTGAACTGGAAAATGAAGGTAAAACTTCAAAATCCAAGAAAGGCAAGAAAGTCAAAACTTGCAACATGATCTCTCATATTATTCCAAATTCTGATGACTTGGATCATCTATGGGACGGCCTCCCTCTGGAAGATAGACTGAAAGGACTAAACATCTGCCCTCCACGTTTAGCTCCTCCTACTAAGCTCAAGCTTACTCATCAGCAGTGGCTAGCCATGAATAGTGTTCCTTTATACCGGGCACAACAAGTCTTTGCTGCTTATGAAAAAGCTCCAACAGGGATTTCTTCTCGTATCCCGAATCCTTCTTCTCCCTTAACTACGGAGACGTCTGTACTTCATTCTTCTGTAGTTGCAGAGATTCATTCATCGTCCTGTGCTGAAACGCCTGTTCAAAGTCCACTGCCTATCCATTTGTATAGTCAGCAATCTGTTATTCTCATAAAAAAGATGGGTTACGACTTTCAAAAGACCGAAGTTTTGAACCATGATAAAGAAATACGTCTTCCTTTATAAATTTAAAATCAGAATTCTACCGCTGGATTGGGTTCTGAAGTCCCTCGTAACAATCCTCACAAGAAGAAGGCTAAAGGAAGAAAGACTAAATCCTGTAATATGGTACTTTCTTCTCCTGAGTCTGAAGAAGAAACTTTTGCTGGTACAAGATCTGGAAAAGAGTACCACAAAGACTACGAGGGATCCTCCAAAGAAGCAGAAGATGTAGTGGAAACACTACCGGTTCAATCTTCTCATGTTCCTGCTAAACCGTCTGTGGTTGAAAAGAGGAAACAGAAAGCAGTGCGCTTTGATATCCCATTGAAGTCTGCTTCCAGTCAGGGGGTGACAATGAAACCTTACAAATTCGATATTCTAGCTCAGTTAGCCAATACTCCGGCTAGATTGTCTATATTTGAACTGCTTCGCCTCTCCAGAGAAAGCAGAGAGACCTTGAGTGAAGCTTTACTTCAAGCAGATTCATGCTTAGCTCAACTCCAGATGCTAGGGATTAAGCAACCTTATCCTCCTCATTGGAATGATGTACCCTTTCCACCGAAGTTCAAACCACAATCCATGGTTTTGTTCGATGGAAAAGCATCTCCCAGTCAATATATCAACTACTTTGATATTATGACTGTACATTTGCAGAAAAATGATGCTCTTCTCACTCGAGTGTTCATCGGATGTCTGACGGGTTCAGCTTACGACTGGTATCGTAGCTTACCCGATAACTCTATTTCGTCTTTTGACGAATTCAAAGCAATGTTCCTCTCCCGCTTCTATGAAGGAGGTATGGACATGAACATGTCCTCCTTGATAGAAATCAAACAAAAGGAGAAAGAAGATACTCAGACATTCATTGAACGTTTCCGACAAGCTACTCTAAAGATGCCTCCTGGTATGCCAGATTCAGCGTTGATTGACACGTGCAAGATGAATCTGCGACCATCCATCGCTGTCTTCACAGGTTCCCAATTCACAGATTGGGCTTCGTTCATCATAGCAGCAGTTTCTGCCGAGACCAATGGTAGGTTGGCTCGCGAACATGGGATGATTTTCGCTTCAGAAGATAAAGGGAAGAAAAATAATCCTGGCAGTAATCCCGGCAATCGTAATGTGAAAGGAAAAGATACTCTTATGGTCAATCTTTCCAGGAACAAGACGACATCAAGCAATCAAGAATCTTCCAGGCCAAAGGAAGAATACTCCTTTGACGAAAGCGATATCCCAGGGATATTCCAATGTCTGGTGAAAAGTGGTAAACTTCAGATTCCAGAGCCAAAGAGGCCTAATGGGGTGAATCTGACTGACAATCCCAAGTATTGTATCTATCATAGATACATTAATCATCCTACCAGTGCTTGCTATGTCTTGAAAAAGAAGATCCAAGAGCTGATAAATGGTGGCGCCATCGCTTTAACCAATGATGACCATACGGTGACAACCAATATGGTTTCTCTTCAGTTTAGGGATTTTCCTCCACAGCAAGTCCCAGATGGAATTATACCAATTCTGAAGGCGACGATGAAGATTGTGAATATCCCGCCTGCCAGGGAAGAAAATACAGAATTGCTGCCTCTCACATTGAAGAATGGTGAAATCATGTGAGTACATCCTGACTTAGTGCCTGAACTGGAAAATGAAGGTAAAACTTCAAAATCCAAGAAAGGCAAGAAAGTCAAAACTTGCAACATGATCTCTCATATTATTCCAAATTCTGATGACTTGGATCATCTATGGGACGGCCTCCCTCTGGAAGATAGACTGAAAGGACTAAACATCTGCCCTCCACGTTTAGCTCCTCCTACTAAGCTCAAGCTTACTCATCAGCAGTGGCTAGCCATGAATAGTGTTCCTTTATACCGGGCACAACAAGTCTTTGCTGCTTATGAAAAAGCTCCAACAGGGATTTCTTCTCGTATCCCGAATCCTTCTTCTCCCTTAACTACGGAGACGTCTGTACTTCATTCTTCTGTAGTTGCAGAGATTCATTCATCGTCCTGTGCTGAAACGCCTGTTCAAAGTCCACTGCCTATCCATTTGTATAGTCAGCAATCTGTTATTCTCATAAAAAAGATGGGTTACGACTTTCAAAAGACCGAAGTTTTGAACCATGATAAAGAAATACGTCTTCCTTTACAAATTCAAAATCAGAATTCTACCGCTGGATTGGGTTCTGAAGTCCCTCGTAACAATCCTCACAAGAAGAAGGCTAAAGGAAGAAAGACTAAATCCTGTAATATGGTACTTTCTTCTCCTGAGTCTGAAGAAGAAACTTTTGCTGGTACAAGATCTGGAAAAGAGTACCACAAAGACTATGAGGGATCCTCCAAAGAAGCAGAAGATGTAGTGGAAACACTACCGGTTCAATCTTCTCATGTTCCTGCTAAACCGTCTGTGGTTGAAAAGAGGAAACAGAAAGCAGTGCGCTTTGATATCCCATTGAAGTCTGCTTCCAGTCAGGGGGTGACAATAAAACCTTACAAATTCGATATTCTAGCTCAGTTAGCCAATACTCCGGCTAGATTGTCTATATTTGAACTGCTTCGCCTCTCCAGAGAAAGCAGAGAGACCTTGAGTGAAGCTTTACTTCAAGCAGATTCATGCTTAGCTCAACTCAAGACTCCCGATAATATGCCAGTGTCATGTCCACAATGTCATAGCGTGATGGAAGCAATTCCCAACATCATCTTCACACAAGAGGATATGCTATTGAAACACAACAAGCATGATAGACCTCTGTGCTACACTGGATATATCGGATCCACTGAAATTGACAGGATTTACATTGATCCCGGGTCCTCAATTAGCATAATTCTTCAGAGTATGCTAAGACCCCTGAGGATTCCTACTAGTGAACTGACTTACACTAGTACCACCATTGTTGGTTTTAACTCTGGCAAGAGTAAGCCACTGGGGAAGATTCGGTTACAGATGCAGATTGGTGATCTTCGATCCATGGTAACTTTCTATGTTATCAACTCGGATGTATCCTACAATATTCTTCTTGGAAGACCGTGGATTCATGAGCACAATATTGTGCCTTCAACTCTCCACCAATGCTTCAAACATATGGATTCCCAAGGAGTTGTGAAAACTGAATTTGCTGATATTAATCCTTTCAAGGGTGTCGAAGCCTACTTCTCTGATTCAAGGCTTTATAAACAAGAGCATATGAAAGAGATATCAGACATAGCTGAAGAATCATCACCTGAGGATCAGTCTATTAATGAAGATCCACCAGAGGAACAACCCTTGAAGATCATGGTCAAGTGACGAACCCAATCTCAACTTGTCAATGATCAACCTTTGATAATCAAGGTTAAAGGAAGAACTCAAACTTCATCTGAGGGATCAATAAAAATTCCTGCTAAGAGCCAAGTTCAACCTTTTATGATCAAAGTCAAAGGGCGTACTTCTGGTACGAATGATCTAGAATCACCATTGATCGTCAATATTGGCAATTCTAAGCAGAAGACGAATGATGGTCCACCGTTGACTAATCCGAAGTATAGTAATCAGACTACAAATGATGTAAATATTGCTCATCTCTTTGATATCAATGAAGATTTCTTTTTCGAGTATATAGCTGTCAAGTTTATTGAGAGAATGACTTTATCTTCTGATAATCAAAGTCATCAATATAAAGACAACATAGAGCCGGAAGAAATTTTATACATTGATCATAAAGAGAATTCTTTCCCCCCCATATCGATGTTGGACCTTATGCTCAAAAGTTCCTGACATCTTCTCCCTATCTGCTTCCTGTAGCCGCTTCATCACAAGCTTGCGTAACCTTCAGACGATACGAAGAATCCTGTTTCGTGGTTCCATCTGATAAGAAAAACAAGCGCCAAATAGTATTTGGTCTGGCCAGAAATATCCCTGTTACCCGGACAGATGATCTGAAGAATAAAGATAAAGGAAGAATCCGAATTGACAAATATAGTCAACAATCTATCAAGATCATCCAAAATATGGGATATGATTTAAAGACTATGCAAGGTCTTAATCAAGGAAAGGGTAGACGACTACCATTATGCGGCGATCCGTTTTACCAGAAGACTCGTCATGGGCTGGGATATGATCCGTCTCACATTTTTGATGACGATATACAAGAAGAATTCTCTTCTAGCTCATCAGATTCGGAAGAAATTCAATGACATCTGTCTTATTACTTCCCAGCTACCAAAGTTTGGTCAAGCTGACTACTCATCTCTTTTCTTATATCTTGCTGGTTGGCACATAAAGTTGGATTCGTTATTTATCACGATCTTAAGTCCTCTGAATGAATATCAAATCTTCCTAACTATCATTTTGACCTCTGTGTAGATATTTATCTACTCCTTATATACTGTCATATTCATATTACCTCTGACGAGTACTTTTTTTTATCTATCATGTTCATCTGACCTCTGCATAGATATTAATCTACTCTTCTTTGAGTTCTTATATGCTATCACGTCCATACTACCTCTGATGGCGTTGTATATTCTCGAGAAGAGATTAATCTTCTGTCTCATCAGATGATTAATTGAATTTATTATTTCATCATGTTCTCATGATCATTGGATGAATATTAAATTTACTTATCTATCATGTCCATATTACCTCTGGATAGATATAATGCATTTAAAAGACTTGCCATGCTCCTATAACCTCTGACAAGTATCTCCTATCTCATACCTATTGTTTCAAATAAGCGATATGGGTCATGAACAAGCGATATATTATCTGAGCAGAACGATGGTAGGAGCTGAACACAGATATACTCCTGTAGAAAAGAAATGTCTAGCTTTGGTTTTTGCCGTCTAAAAGACAAGGCACTATGTCACTGGACAGACTATTCATGTCATCTCCAGAATAAATCCCATTCGGGTATTGATGAGGAAACCGAGCATTCTTAATTCCAGGTTAGCTACCTGGGCAATGTTGCTCACTCCTTATGACATGGTCTATGTGCCTCAAAAATCAGTAAAGGGCCAAGCATTAGCTGATTTCTTAGCTGCTCACCCTGTACCTGAAACTTCGAAGTTATATGAAGACATTCCAGACGAAGTAGTAGATTGCAACATGGCTTTGAAAAATAACATATGGCAATTATATTTTGATGGAGCATCACGAGTGAGACCTAAAGGCAATATTGTCTCTGGAGTAGGAATTGTCTTGGTTTCTCCTGACAAAATGGTTATATACCGTGCCTATTCTCTTAATGATCCATGCTCTAACAATGTAGCTGAATATAATGCTCTATTGATTGGTCTCCAAGTAGCAAAACAATTGGATATCGGATTCCTAGAAGCTTATGGAGATTCACAATTGATCGTCAATCAAGTTAGAGGGACGTATGAAGTCAGAAATCCTGATCTCATCCCTTATCATCATGTGGTAGTCGAGTTGGTCCTTTCATTTAAAGGATTCTTCATTGAATTTGTACCACGTTCTCAGAATGTAGAAGCTGACGCTCTTGCCAGCTTAGCTGCAGATTTGGCTGTCCCGATCCGAAGGCAAAATACAATTACCTTGTTAGATCGAGATTTGTTCTGTGTGAAGAGTAATCTGCATATCGAACAAAGTTATGTTACAGAGACAAGTTCCCAGCAGAAAGATTGGAGAACACCATTTATTGATTATGCAGTTCATGGAATTTTGCCTGAAGATCCTAAAGAAGCTGCATCAATTAAAAGACGATCATTTCGATTCTATTACGATCCGTCTTTACATATGCTATATCGGCGTTCATATGACGGACTCTTGCTGCGTTGTCTTTTAGAAAGCAAAGCCAAACAAACACTGCGTGAGGCTCATGATGGTGTCTGTGGTGCCCATCAACCGGGTCCAAAGTTGCAAGATCGTATTCGAAGAATGGGATATTATTGGCCCTCTATGATAGCAGATGCTGTAGACTATGCCAGAAGATGTAAAGCATGCCAGATTCACGCAGACTTTATTCATCAACCTTCTGAATTTTTACATCCTACAGCAGCCTCTTGGCCTTTCGAAGCTTGGGGTATGGACATTATTGGTCCTATTAACCCCCCTTCTGTGAAAGGACATCGGTTTATACTAGCTATAACCGATTACTTTTCAAAGTGGGCAGAAGCAGTTCCACTTGTTGAAGTAAAGACATCTAATGTAGTCAGCTTCATTAAACATCATGTCATTTATCGTTTCGGGATTCCTCGACGAATAATTCATGACAATGGACCACAATTTGCCAGCCAGGCATTTTATCGGTTCTGTGACAAGAACCGAATTCAAAATCTGGCTTCTACGGCTTATAATCCGGCTGCTAATGGTTTAGCTGAAGCCTTCAACAAAACGATCATCAAACTTCTCAAAAAGTTTGTCTCTTCTAATAAAAGAGATTGGAATGAGAAGCTTGGAGAATGTTTATGGGCATACCGAACAACAGTCCGGACTCCTACTGGTTTTACACCATTTTCACTGGTTTATGGTTGCGAAGCTGTCCTCCCATTGGAAATCCAGATCCCTTCTCTCCGAATCGCTATTGCTAATGAGCTAACTACAGAGAATAATGATCGCTTATGCCTCCAAGAACTTGAAGGATTGGACGAGAAGCGTCTTCAAGCACAACAGCATATTGAGCTATATCAAGCCCGTATATCTCGAACTTTCAATCGTAAAGTCAAAGAGAGGATATTCAAAATTGGCGAACTTGTGTTGGCTGTCCGAAGGCCAATGGTGATGACTCACAAGAGCAAAAGGAAGTTCCAAGCAAAATGGGAAGGCCAGTATGTGATTGAGTCCGTGTTCTCTAATGGTGCTTACCGGTTATCAAAACCCAATGGAGATCTACTCATGCTGCCGATCAATGGCAAATTTCTCAAGAAATACTATGTATAAAAAGGAAAAAAAAAGGAGACAAGACAAAAATAAAACTTCTTTTATTATTTTTGTTCAAAATAAAAGATTAAGGACGAGGGCCACTCCCTTCCTTATTGAATACATAGTCAGCCAATGCAGAGAAGGCATCGTTTCCTGAACCCATAAAAAATTGGCAGACAGCCATCCTCAATGCTTCTTCTTCAGGAGTTTTCCCGGGCTCTACTAGGAAAGCAAGAATGTCCTGGGGCGACTTGGGCATAGAAGAACTGTTGCTTACTTCAGTCGGGCTCGTCACTATTGGCTCAGCGGGGCAGGTCTCAGCGATGTCCTCAATGTCCCTAGAGACTTCATTCTTTTGCTGTGCATCCTCAGAAGACATTCTTAATTGAGGAGCAGAAATGGGAATGGAAAGGTTACAGAGAGTTCTCGTCTATTTATAGAAGAGGATTATTAATGAACCGGTCTCTGAAATTGAAAACAACTTCTCATTTCCGACAAGACCCATTCGTTCATATTACTAGGTTCATCCATTTAATTATGGAATTGAATCGTTCTTTCTGTCCCCAAAAAACACGCTAATTTATCCTCTGTTTCCAAGAAACACGCTGAAACCTCCACCACCTTGACATTTACGCTCACAACATCTGTCTCCTTAGCCCCCAGCCACCAAGATTTGGTTAAGCTGATTTTTTGTCTCTGGGAAAGAGATTTTATATATCTTCTATTTTATCGATTGATTAGAAGGTAGGATTTGCTATTTATCATGTTTCCATGACCTCTGAATAAATAACCTACTTCCTTTTTCCTATCTATCACTTCTACTTTCGACCTCTGCATAGATATTAATCGAATTTTCTTTTGAGTTCATATATGCTATTATGTCCATATTACCTCTGATAGCATCATATACTCTAAAACAGAAAATAAGATTTTATTTATCTATCATGTCCATATCACATCCAGATAGATACAAATCATTGATTATAGAAGAATCATCATTTCATTCCCATACTATCATAAAAGTCTATTACATTTCTTAGACTTTTCTTCATAATGGAAATCGATTACAAATTTTGGATTTTCATTCTATACCACAACAATAACCTAATAGAGATCTATCTTCTTTTTTGGATCTTCTTCGTCGGGTTCGTTGTTGGTGGCAGTTCCTGACTGTCTGAGCCCCAGTGGTAACCGGAACAGCAGGAAACAAACTCTGGTCTTATCTCTCAGACGATAGGAGAACCCCAGAGTAGGGCAGCCCGAAGGCGTGTTGCTGCCAATACAACTGGTGGATTAGGGACAGCACCTCAAAGGAGATAGGAACGTATCCAGCATTGGGATACGATTCCTAGTTCTGCCGTGAAAGGAACTCTACTACCCGATCCCTCGGGGTAGAGTTGACTCCACCGTCCAACTATCCGTGTATAAAGGCTCTTCCTACCAACGGAGGAAGACCCTTCTATCTCACGAAGAGTTCTGAGTTGTTTGATTTGCGCGTCAAAAGCGCATGAGCTCCCTGATGTTGATGTCAGAAGAACGCTCTCCACAGCGTCGAAGTCACCAATGCCAGTTCTGAAAAAGCTCTTCAGCCAGGCTTCTGCAGAAAACAAAGAAGAAGAAGTGTCATCAAATGCGTATTGAACGCTAACTAAAGACAGATGGCAAGACTTTTACACCAGTGTTTCAGCAAGGCTTTTTACGCCAGTGCTTCATAAAGGCTTTTACGCCAGTGTTTCAGCAAGGCTTTTTACGCCAGTGCTTCATAAAGGCTTTTACGCCATTTGCTTCAGCAAGGCTTTTACGCTGGCGCTTCACAAAGGCTTTTACGCCAGTGATATAACAAGGCTTTTACGTCGGCACTTCACGAAGGCTTTTACGCCAGTGTTATGACAAGGCTTTTTACGCCAGTGCTTCAGCACGGCTTTTACGCCAGTGCTTCAAACAAGGCTTTTACGCCAGTACTTCAGCAAGGCCTTACGCTCGTAAAATAGCCGTTTTTAAAAACAAGAAATTCGAAGACAGATATTTACTTACGGTCGAACTTGCCATTTGAGTCGAAAGGTTTGGCTCTAATGATGGTTGAATCTACGCCTAACGATCGGCCATGCAAAGGAACAACGTTGAAAAGCTCCGCCATCTCTTATTTGAAGAACAACATCGCAGAAAGCTATCTTCAGGAGGATGAGTACGAGAATACATGAAACATTCTCGGCTATTTATAAAGACTGAAGAAGTTATTAAGATGAGTCTATTTCGGGAGAAGATCTTATTTAAAGGATCTTGTAACCATAAGATAGACACCGCGTGTTGGTTTGTTTCTTGGAAATCAACAATCACGGAAGCAGTCAACAGAAATGCATAAACAAATGCGCGTTCATAGATGGGGTTAAAACATCAAATATTTTATTTATAAAGGATGGAAGCGGATCCCTACATATAAAAGTCGCAGTACACAGAATATTATTATTCTTTGGGTTGACAAAGGGATGCACCCAACTCACGCATACTGCGAATCCCAGAGCGACGCATCAGACAAAGGAATGCTTCTGCGTCACCCGGTCCCTCGTATGCAGTTGAAGGACCACCATCAATACGACTGAAGACTGCTGGGGTCAGCCCAAAGCACTTTAGAAGATTTTGCGCTCGCTCGTTCTCTATCTCGAGGTTAAGCCTGGCGACCGAGGCACCCTCCACAATTGGCTCTTTCTTTGGCGCCATATCAACTATGAGGATGAATATTAAGAGTAAAGAGTTTGTCCTTATTTATACAAATTAAAATGACTCTTCACATTCCTCATTGAAAACCGCTCACTCGGGAAGATGAAGATACATTTGAAAGTTACGAAGAAGAAAATTTATTGTGACGGTCAAAGTGTTGACCAATATTATTTTTCTCTCTTGAACATTACGCTGACTGTTGGATATCCCCGCCCTTACGCGGATGACTGTTGCGTATCCCGAATTTTGTGCTCAGCAAATCTCAACTTTTACGCTTCTGTTCAAAGTGTTTCAAATTTTGGGACATTTGAAAACTTTGAAGGGGGTCTTGTAGGAGCGTAAAAAGTGTTTCAATGAGGGAGTCATCGCAGTCATAAGTGGCCCGCTTTACGCCTAACAGAGCAGAGAATTTCTTTACGCCCAAGACAAGGCTAATTGTATTACGCCTAAGCAGATTGATCTTTTTACGCTTGGGTCTACACCGGTGATTTTACGCCAAGGACTGAAGCAGCCTCTTTCACGCTGGACAAAAGCCATCAAATCTCGCATTTAAAGCTGACTTTGACATGAAGATATCAATGATGGCATTTACCACAGAATTCAATGGAATTTGTCTCATACAAAGACCATTGTTGTCGTTTTTAGAGATCGAACTACTTTACGCTCACTGAATGGTTTCTTTTACGCACGGGGTTTTACATGAGTCTTTACGCTCATAAAAAACAATGTGTGCGTGAAGTCTATTTGAGCCATTTTACGCTTAAGGTTATTCGATAACCGCTTTACGCTGGAAACCCATGACAGAGCTAGTTTACGCTCATCTTTTTATGCCCGATTCGTTCTGGCCAGTCTGGAACGTGGTGTGCCTACGTGGTCTTCATGCCACCTATTTCGAAGAACGTGTGTACATGTATCCTATTCTTACTAAAATGATGGGACACGTGTCAGCACATACAGAGGATGATTCTGATCGTGGAGGGCAGTTGTTAGCGTAAAGACAGATGTTGATACTCTTTTACGCACGAAAGCCCCAGTCTATAAATAGACTCATTTTTTCTCATACAGACACACACAGAAGGAGAGACAGGAGAGAATACAGAGATCAGAGCTTCGAGATTTTGATTCTCTAGAGCATCCTTCTTCAACTTTTCTTCCAGAACAAAGTGAAGCAAAGCAGGAAAGCATTCGGCCTCGCCATCAGTGCCCAAGTGCGTCGATACCTTTCTGGTGCATTAGTTCTTCCAAATTGTTCTACTTCAAGCAGTGATCTTCATTATCATTATATGGTCCAAGAAACAAAGTGATCGTTTACGAATCAGACTTCCATAGCAATACTTTCCCAGAATCAAATTTGTACTTCTCGTACTTTTCTTCTTGTTTTTGTTTTCAAAAGCCAATTCCTCTAAGGCATTTTGTTAATCGAAACAGCGGTGGTGGCGCTACGGAGGGTGTAGGCGGCTGTGTGTCGGCCGGTGCCATATCCAGGCTGTAGTGGCCGTATGATGCGGCGGCGGTTACATCGGGCTACGACGGTGGCTGGCTAGGGCTAGCGCCAGCGGCGCTGTGCGAACGGAGGAGAGGGCTCGGGTGGTCACGTCCTGGCGCGGTGGCTTGGACGGACGACGAGGGTCGGAGACTGGACGCCGCGGTGGCTTGCACGGAGGACGGCGGACACGGGTTGGAGGTCGACGGATGTGGTTTCAGGTGAGATGGCGGTAGTGGTTATTTTCTTTTCTGCTCTTTTATTTGCTGGTTGTCGTTGGGGTGGACCGCGGTGGTCGGGGGTGACCTAGCGGGCGGGGTGACGTTGGTGGTGGTGGTACTCGATTTTGGTGGTGACGATGGCTTGGTCGGGTTTGGCCGGAGTCGGTGTTGGCAGCGGTTGTCGGGACGGTTGGTGTCGTAGGTGGCTGGCGGGATGGTGTTGGTTTGGACGGGGTTCGACGGAAGGTGGCGCCAGAGTTCGGTTTTGGGGTTTGGGGCTGCGGTGGTGGTTTCGGCGTTGCTGGTGGCGAGACGGTGGTGACGGCATTGCTGGTGGTATTGGGGACGGCCAGGAGGTGATGCTGGCTTTGGCTGTGGTCGGGAGATGAAGGAGAACGGGTGGTCGATGGGTTTAGGATAGGGATAGGTTTAGGGATTTGGTGTCGGGGTGTGTCCGACACGGGAAAATTTATGTACATGTAAAAGATGGAATAAGATTAGGGATATGGGCTCACGGACACGATGCACGTACGTTTGTGGTGGTAGAAATTTTGTGGAGAATGATAAAAAGTTGGAGGAGTACCTGCCTATTTATAGGATGTGAGAATTTTCAATTGGATAAGAATTAGGAATATTTAAACCCCAATTAGATAGTTCGTAATTTAATATAAATTAATTCAATAAATCTAAATCCAAATCAAAATCCAAATTTGAATCTAATTAAATTCTAAATAATCCAATAGATAAATATTTATCCTTAAATTAACTATTTAAACCAAACCAATAATTCTAACCACAACTTAAAGTATAATAATTAACTAAAATATCTTTTTATAATTAATTTAAAAATAATTTCAAAAATAGTATGTATATTTAAATATTTGAAACACTTTTTTGACAAAACAATTAGTATTTCGAAAATTCATAGGGGACATGAAATATATTTTATGCATCTTGCACTCAATTAGTATCAATAAAATAATGGTTTTCCTAACTACTACAAATATTTGTACAATAAAATAAAATATAAATAATTATTATTTTTGGAAATCTCGACGCGCCTCTTCTTATAACTTTTTAAAAAATACTTATCACATATTATTTTGAAAACTACCTTACATAAATAAAATTTTAAAAAATTGTTTTTCTAAAAAGGTGTGCCTCGCACACATTCGCACTCGACGAGCAAAATACGGAAAACGTAAATTGGTGCGCGACGTACAATACGACTACGCTGCGTACAATACAAAAGTTTAAATCAGTACCAAATTAAATAAAAAAAGTAGAAATTTAAGGTTTTTACATCCTACCCAACTTACAAGAATTTCGTCCTCGAAATTAAAAATAAGTAGGGGGGTTGAGAGGGTACAAGGGTGTATCAATGAGGAACAATCAAATCACGACGTTCAAAACATGCATTAGAAAATCGTGACTTCGATAACTACGGAGATAAATCACGAATTTAATTTAGGGAGTGAATGATGGTCGCAACAATGAATCTATGGTCAGGGGAAAGGACATGTAACTCGAGGTGGGGATATAGTCCCATCGGTTGGTCGGTGGCTAACTATTTTGGCAATAGTTGGGGGGATAACTAAAGGTGATATCTTGGGTCTATCTATTAGGTACGAGTCTTCGTCTAAATAAGTGAAAGATGAGAACCAATATGAGTCCAAAGAAGTTGTTTTCAAATATCAATATGTGGTTCAAAGGCGAGGGAGTAATTTAAAAAGAATTTCCAAGCTGTCGCGGATGAGACTCTAAGGCAAGTTTAACTATGTCTCCATCCACGTTGAATAATATACGAAGGCGAACCAAAGTGCAATAGGTTGATCAGACCATCATGCACCGGTTCTGATTAGACAATATGTTAGCGGGTGCACCCAATAAAATATGTCATGATCAAGCTTGGTAAAGAAATAAGCTTGCAAAACTAAGGCTAAATTAGCAGCATCAGATTGTTGAACTATAGGTAAGGGAGGTAATGTTGAAGGAATTTAAATAGTCCAAGATTTTTTAAAATAAAGTCTTGCCCGATGGGTGGGCCTATACAGTTGTCCTAGTTTTCTTCACTTACGGTTTGGTTGTCTAGATAAGTTAAAGTCCTCAGAATTTCTAGTCTAAGTGAACTCATCAACATGATTCAATAGGATAAAGGTTTTCTTAGGTTGTGAGGTATTCTACCCAACTTACAACAGTTAAACTAGTAGGGTGATGGAACAATGGGTCATGTCCACCTAGTATGGGTTACCCTATTAATCTCTATCAAGCACGAAGGAAGGGCACGAATCACGATAGAAGGGATCAAGCAAGATGCAACTTGAGGAGAAGGCGGTCAAGTATGTGGATGAGATCTTAGACTCTAATCCTAGGCGCAGGCTTGCTTGGTACGGTAAAGTAACCAAACAATTTTTCTTGACCTGCATGGGCCACCACAAATACATGTAACGCTCCAGTCCCAATATACGTAGGACTAGGAACGTAGACATGCCAGCGGTATACATACGAAATATATGGGCCTCGTATGTATACATAAGCTGTAAAATGCAGTAATCCAAGACAAACTAAATCTCATCCACAATGAAAAGAATAATAATATAAAAATTAACTTGAACATTTACGATACAATCGTTGGGCGGAGACAAAGTCCACTACCAACTATTTCAATGAAAGAAATGTACAAGAATCGATCAATAAAATGGCAAGACGAACCAAGCACAATCGTCTTCGAAGGAATGGAGAAAACCACGGCCTTGGCTAGGATACCTGCGAAAAACATGAACACACATCTGGGTGTCACCCCCAGTTTTCAAATTAGGGGTATTTTCATCATTTTTCAAGTTTTATAATTTTTAGGAATTTTTATTTATTTTATGTGATTTTTTGGGATTTATTTGGGTTGGTTTGAATTTTATCCAATTCGGACTCAAATTGGAGACCCGGGTAGCCTGGACCCTAGTGGGACCCACATACTAGCTGGGCTTGGCCTACATACCATCATAATTAGGTTAGAAATCATAAACCCTATTTTCATGGCTTAATTAGTCATTTTAGAGCTTAATTAGTTGATTAGAATTTGACCGAAACGAACCGAACCAAACCCGAACCAACCCAACCTAAGTTTATTGGGTTTGGGGGCTTAATGGGCTCCACCCAAAACCCAATAGGGCCCTCCCACATGGCCGGCCATGAATAGCTCTCCCCCCCTTTTTCTTCTCCACAAAGTAAACTCTCCCTCTCTCTCTAAAATTTCATTTCTCTCTCCAAGCTTTCTTCCTCCAAGGAAAACCTAACCTAGGTATGTTTATAATTCCTATTTAATTCTCCTTTGCATTTATTTCCTTCACCAATATTGTAGAGGAGATGATTCTCCACACCTTGCCCCTAGAATTTGTTAGGATTCCAAATAATCTAGGTTAAGGATTTTATTTGGGGGTTTTATTAATTAGAGTGATATATATATATATATATATTTTATATATATATATATATATATATATATATATATATATATATATATATATATATATATATATATATATATATATATGTGTGTGTGTATGTATTATATATATGTATTTGTGTGTATGTAGAGAATGGTGGTGGTAGTGTGTGAGAGTGTGAGAGAGTGAGTGAGTGTGGTTGTGAGAGAGATGTGTATGTGTGTGTATTTATATGTATATAGATATATGTGTGTGTATGTATATATATATAGACATGTGTGTGTGTGTTTATATATATAAATAGATATGTGAGAGTGTTTGTGTGTATATATATAGATATATAGTTAGATAGATGGTTAGATAAATAGATATATATATAGATAGATATAGATATATATAGAGGGATATATATATATATATATATATATATATATATATATATATATATATATATATATATATATATATAGAGGGATAGGAAGTAGAGGTAGAAGTAGATGAAGAAGAAGAATAAGAAACCACAGCAGGAGCAGCAGCAATAGGCTGCAGCAGCAGCAGCAGCACTGGCAGCAGTGCTGCCAGTTACCCCCCCTCCCCCTTTTAGCCTTTGTAAACCCCCCTTTTTTACCCCTTAAACCCCCTTGTATAGATATATATATATATATGTTTGTATATATATATATATATATATATATGTTTGTATATATATATAGATAGATAGTTATATGGTTAGGAATTTAGAGGAAGTTTAGAAGAATAAGAAGAAGTTTAGAAGAAGTAGGAGGAGAGAATGAAAAGAAGAATAGAAGAAAGAATAGGAAGAAGAATTAGGAGAAAAGTTAGATAAGAGGAAGAATGAGAAGAAGAAGGATTAGAAGAGTTAAGAAGAGGAATTAGAATAGGAAATTAGAAGGAGAAGAGAATAAGAATTAGAAGAAGGGTATTTGTATAGGAAGTGTAGGAAATCAATTTAGAAGAATCGAGTTAGAGAGCGAAATTGAGCCCGGAGTATCGGAACACGATAAAACTTGACGTAGGCCTAGGATACGTGATTTAGATTTTGCGGGTAGGCTCCCGAGTGGAAATCGGGGTCGTCGGGCGCCGGTATCGCGCCGTATCAGTGCGTATCTTGAAATATTTAAGATTTTGGCAACGGGCCGTATCATGGAGTGGATGTCCACTTTACCTAGGTATTTTGGTAGGTAACGTATGTATAGGCTAGTATCCTACTACCCTAGGGAGCTCGGGTCAAAATAACAAGCGTAGGTAGGCTAACTAGGTTTCCATCTAGGCTAAAATTTTACCTTAGAAAAGGTAAAATAGGATATTGGCCTACGGCCAAGATTTGGATTTCGAAGTCCAAGATGGACTTGGATATGGGTTGTAGAGGTTGGTAATGAATAGAAATAGCCGTCTAGACCTAGTCTTGACTCCGGTTGACCCCGGTTGACTTTTTAGACTAAAAGTCAACTATGGGTCAACACTTTACCCAATTTAGTCCCAAATTCCTTTAGACTTGGGCAGTTGACCAAAAGTCAACTATTAGTCACCATTGACCTAGGATTGACCTAGGGTTAACCAAAGTTGACCGGAGTTGACCAGAGTTGACCAGTTGACCAAAAGTCAACTGTAAGTTAACCGTTGACTCAAATCGACCTAGATTAATTCCGTTTGACTTGAATTGACCCAGTATGACCTAGCTAGACCTAAAATGACTTAGATTGACCTCGTACAGTCTAGTTTGACGTGTCTTGACCTAGAATGACTTAATAGGATTCAAATTGATTTGATTTTACTTTCTAAACATAGTATTGATACGTCTTGTTCTCTATAGGTCCTCGAGACGCTGCATTTGCTCCGGTTGACGTACCATATCATATTTTAGGCGAGTACATTCTCTGACACTTTTCTAATTTATAATAATTGTTATGATTCATGTAATTAGTGTGGATATGCTTGTTCTCGACACATTGGTCACACGGATTGGTATTCATGGATCCCGACATGAGATGTTATTCCTCGTTATCTTGGTATATCTTGTGCAAGCCCCCTTGTAGTTCTTGTGCAGTATATGGATACCGATTCTCGAGGAGACTTGCTCCCTTCTCGTAGAATCCCGTGTTGTAACGTGTCTTGTTTGGATCCACTCTACCAGTCGGAGACGGGAAGTACTAGTGTAGATGTGTGGTCATACCCGCCTTGTATATATTATGAACCTTGTGAATGACAATCCTATACCACACGTATGATTGGCTAGATCATAACCTTGTGCAGACCCAATCCGGCCACATATTGTAGCTAGTATTCACACACCTTGATATATGATTCTTGATTCTTGTACATGCCATGATCAGTCTACTTGCCTTGTTCTAGCTCTAGTTTTACAGCTTACCTTTCCATGATACTCATATGTACATTCCATAATTTTCTTGTATATACTCTCTATTTACTGTCTTATAGCTTTTGTCATATCTTGTGAACCGTTGTTAGTATATTGTACTCGTTCCATCCTGACAGGATATGTTGAAAATATTACAGATGCTGACGAGGGAGATTACTGTACCTACTACGGTCCGGATGACGTAGTGGGCCTAGACCTGGAGACTTTGGTCCAGCAGGGCTTAGCTTCGCCTGGCGAGACCTTACCTATTGCTTAGTTAGAGTAGGTCTTTTATACTGGACTTTGCCTCCAGCTACTTTTGAGACTGTTATTACTATGGATTGTATTAGAGACTTGGACTTGTATATTATTTGGTGTTTGGACTTGACAGGTTATTTTATTATCGTCTTGTTGTCTTTATCTTTCAGTCTTTACTTTGTTATCTTAGAGTCGTGATTGAGTACTCATATAAATATTCATTGCTTGTCCTCCGTTCGGAGTTGACCATATTCTCGACAGGTTTTTGTTATATATATAAACTGTTTAGAGTAGAAAAATCTACAGCATTCTACGTCGATTTTTCGGTGAGGGCTGGACGTTATCGCGTCACGTGCCCTTTTAGCGGGTGCGGGTCGTGACACTGGAGAAAAACCAGGTCCTCAGACGGACGTTGCAAGATACAGAAAGAACAAGCTAATATGAACTGTCAGAATAATAAAATAATATATAAAAGACTATCCTATACACAAATATGCAAAGGAGATTCTAACCGCCTAATGTGCAATTTAGAGGACAACTTTCATGCGCATGGGTGGGATTTTTGGCTAAGTGTACGTAACTGGCATCCAGTCATCTGTATCCGGCCGTAATGTCCAAAACGTCAGAGGGTATCTGTAAATATATCGCCACAGTTCCATCCGAAGACTGTGGTTTACCTGTTTGGCTTCCCATACGCACTAGCGACTGTCCTGCCCTAATATTTCCCACACTGTTCAAGTCATGTCCATGGCTTGTCCAGTTTTGTAACTGCTTGAGTCTCTAAAACCCTAGTCATAGCAGTTACGAATATCTACCGTCACACGACTTTAGAGATAGCTAGTCAATAAGTCGTGCCCCTAGCAACATGTCTCAAACCGTGTAGTGTGGGTGTCACAGCCAAAGAAGATATAAGGATATCCCCCGACAAGAAGGTAGTCCGCTAACACTAAGTTAACATGCATATAATAAAGTAAAAGACTAATAGAGTCGTTTGCACCCAAGTGTGGCTTGGACGCGCAGTTTATAACAAAGGAAACTAACAATATGAAACAAAGTAAATAATACAGAAAATAAATAATTGACAGTTGATTAGCAAGGTATACTTGCCTGTTGCGACGCCTGGTGAGCTGCCTGGTGTGGTACAATAAAGGTGGCACAAGATCGACTCGGTGTTACAACTACGCAAGGGAGCCTCTGTTGACGACACGGAGTATTCCATCGGGTCCAGAACGGTCAACTTAGTTAGGGTGGACATAAAAAAGTCTAGAATCGGAGTTTGGCACGATACTCGAGGTTGAAAGAGAAATCTATGGTTAAGAATAGAAAATGACTAGATTTGTCATGACTATGACTTAAAGAAAAATACATATATCTAATTTTGGAAATTCTATATAATATTAAAATTATATTTTCTATAGTCAAAATATTAGATAAATATTCTAAAAATTATTTTATGTAGTTGTATAAACATTTTTTTTTGGTTTGAAAACACCTTTATGAAATAACCACAAATTACTAGTCAAAATAATACTTAGTTAAGAAGATATATTCTTATTTACAAATATTTATAAACTATCTAGGAAACTTTATAAAAAATATTTGAAAGACATTAAATAAAATACCCTCTGTATATACACATATAAATGGTTAACTCAAATATAGGGCTTAAACCCCAATATGATATTTGTTACAAAATACTTTGAGGAATCTATGTATATTTATAAAAGAAAAATAATTATAAATAATGACTAATGACAAAATAAATTACTGATATTAATTATACATAACCGTACGGATACATACATATATACAAATACACATATTTAAAAATATACCTACATAAAAATATACTTACATATAATTAACTCATCTTAATATTAATCTATCTTTCTTAATTGGCCTGGCCCAAGGCACACTAAACTGACCGGACCCGGCCCATAGGCTCTTCCCAGCAAACAACCAAATAAACGAATAAGGAAAAAGAAAGAGGAAAGAAGCTGAAAGGAAGAGTATAGAAGAAGAGGAGAGAGAGAGAGGAGAATGGGGAAAGGAAAGGGAAGAAGGAGCGGGGTCGGGTCGTCCGTCGAGGGGAGCGGCGGCGCGGCGGACGGCGGCGGAGCGCTGGGTACTCGCGCGCGCGGCGGAGGAAGTCGGAGGAAGTGAGGAGCGGAGAGGAGATCGGGAAACTCCGGCGGCAAGGGCATCGCTGGCAGTGGTTAGGGCACGAAGGAGGCGGAGGAAGCGGGGAGATCAGGTGGCGGAGACGGGGGCTGGCCGGCTCGTGCGGAGAGAAAGGGTCGGTCGCTCCGGCGGTGCTCGTCGGGCGCGACCAGGACGGCGCGCGTACACAGGTGGTCCGCCGGCACTCGGGGCTGTGCGGCGGTTTGTGGTGGCGGTGGCGCTCGTTTTGGGGGTTGTGGTCGGAACAGTTGCCGAGGTGCGGTTGGTGGCGCTACGGAGGGTGTAGGCGGCTGTGTGTCGGCCGGTGCCAGATCCAGGCTGTAGTGGCCGTGTGATGCGGCGGCGGTTACGCCAGGCTACAGCGGTGGCTGGCTAGGGCTAGCGCCGGCGGCGCTGTACGAACGGAGGAGAGGGCTCGGGTGGTCGTGTCCAGGCGCGGTGGCTTGGACGGACGATGGGGGTCGGAGACTGGACGCCGCGGTGGCTTGCACGGAGGACGGAGGACACGGGTCGGAGGTCGACGGATGTGGTTTCAGGTGAGATGGCGGTAGTGGTTATTTTCTTTTTTGTTCTTTTATTTACTGGTTGTCGTTGGGGTGGACCGCGGTGGTCGGGGGTGACCTAGCGGGCGGGGTGATGTTGGTGGTGGTGGCACTCGGTTTTGGTGGTGACGATGGCTTGGCCGGGTTTGGCCGGAGTCGGTGTTGGCAGCGGTTGTCGGGATGGTTGGTGTCGTAGGTGGCTGGCGGGATGGTGTTGGTTTGGGCGGGGTTCGACGGAAGGTGGCGCCAGAGTTCGGTTTTGGGGTTTGGGGCTGCTGTCACGACCCGCACCCAGTATAGGGGCACGAAAAGTGGGTACGTCCAGCCTACGCCGCAGTGTCGGCGGTAGTAAGCTGTCCTAGGTTGCTAACTAATCTCATGCAGTGAGTATAAAAAGTACTTGTCCAGATATCAGCTCCGAATGGAGGGCAAGTAAAGGGTATGATCTACTCAACACAGTCTAAACACGAAAAGATAACACAGAAGTTATACCTAAGGAATTAAAGACAACAACAACTAACTACTAAAATAATACACTAATATCTCAAACCAACTTAATACAGACTCAATATCTTAACTTTAATACAACAAGCCAAAACATGAAAGCTAAAGTAGTCTACTAGCTAATCTCCTGAATCACTCCTGAGAGTCGGGACCAAAGGTAGCTAATCCCTCGCCAGGTCCATGGTAAGCAGGGCATGTGTCCTCAGGATTATCATCTGTAATATTTTCAACAGGTCCAATCAGGACGGGAACGAGTACAACTCATCTAGAAAAACCCAAGTAAATGATAAAGAACTATAAAGCAGTTATAGACAGTTTTATTGATGAGCATGGCAGTTTTATACAGGTAATGATGGCATAGAGAGGCAGTAAGATACAAGAAAAGAAAGGTAACTAAAACAAGAAAAGAAATCATGGCAATGAAGACTGTAATAAAAGCTAACTGAACTAGAATAATATGTACGAGTCCAGACAGTACGATATAAGTCTAAAGTAATTCCAGTGTGAGTCCAGTCCATATAATCCGATACCAGATGATTTCCAGTACAAGATGAGTCCAACAGTGATCAATGAAACCAGGGTAAGTCCAACTATAATCTAACAGTGTGTTTTAAAATACCGAGGTCGACATGTAAATGGCTGTAGGTATCAGGCACATCTCTTACGGATCAGGCAAGAGATGGCTATGCTTCCAGTAGATTCCAGTTGGAGATTTCAGATTTGGGGTATGTCTACATGTCTTACTCAATATTTCCCCGCCCAGCAAGTGAATCCAAAATCGACAAAAAGAATCGAGATGAGTCTGGCCAATACATGATGATTCCAGAAATGATTCCGGAATGATACCAATGACTCCAGTAATAGAGGCCAGTAAGTAAAGTATGTGTCGATACATGAATCCAGAAATATCCATACGTGTTGATACAGAGAATCACATAGAACTAACTAGAACTGAAATACAGTAATCGACAAATAAATGAGAGAATTATCAGAGAATGTACTCGCCTGATACTCTGAAAAGAGTAGTGTAATATCAGATATCTGTACCAAGGTCACAATGTCCTAAAATAGAGCAATACAGTTATGACATGTCCAAAATGAAGGTAAATGAAATCTACGATGCAATCTATATAAATTCTAAGCCAATCTAGGTCAAAGTCAAACTTGGTCAACACTACAGTCAAACTAAGTCAAATTAAGTCATACTAGGTTACAAGAAGTTAAACTAAGTCATACAAGGTCAAACAAAGTTAAACAAGTCTAATCTAGGTTAAAGTCAACCCTTGGTCAAACATTCTAGCCAAACTAGTCAACTCTAGTTACTTGGGTCCATATAGGGTCAAGTCTTAGTCTAACTAAGGTTTTGGTTAATCATAGACTAGTCAATAAGGTAATTAGGTTAATCTTGACTAATGGTCAACATCCAGTCAAACTCTATAAGGCTAACTCAAACCATCATAGGCTAACATGTCTTAGAATACCTAAGATACTATACTACAATTACCTATACAAAGTATACCACACATAAATATATATAGTACAATACCAACCTTAATCCTATAATCAAGCTAATCCCATTCTCCAACTCAAGTCATGACTCAACTCTAAGTATCTCACTTAACCCCATACATATCTTCATCTATATAGGATTACCCTCATAATCTATATGGTTAACCTAATCATCTAGTTAGGGTTTAGTCAAATCTTAGTCAAATAGTCCTTCTATGTTCATCCAAGTCATTTCTAGGTCAATTAGGTCATGGTTTGACCTATAGTTGACTTTAGTCAACCATGGTCAACAAGGGCCAACCATCTAGTCAAACTAGTTCTACTAAGCCTATTGGTCAATTCTAACTTGCTACTAACCATAGGCTAGTAATCCTAGGGCACTATGACATATATACATTACCTATATACATAGGCCATAGGCTAAGACATCAAGTCTATAACATATATGTTTACATATCTAATATATAGTCAACTATACATATATAATACCATAATCAATATATATATATATATATATATATATATATATATATATATATATATATATATATATATATATATATATATATACCCATACACATCTATACAACCCTATATAGCCAACCTACATGATACCCACATATAGCCCCTCTATATATATACAATACCTATATATATATATATAATCTACATGTATACCCAACTATATATATAATACCATATATACCCAACTATACATATGCCAATATCTATATACATAACCAACTAAATATATATATATATACCCATTCACATATATATAATACCCTTATATATATATAACTATACATATATATATATACAATATTACTACATAGGCCTATAGCCTAGGTAATACTCATATATCCTATAGTTTATGTATATAGATACAATATATTATCTAATACAATATATATATAACATATATATATATATATATATATATATATATATATATATATATATATATATATATATATATATATATATATATATATATATATACAAACTCATATAAATATAATACATATATATAGAGGGAAAGAGAGGAAGGGAGAGAGTGAAAAAGAGAGTGAAAGAGAGAGAGACTGAACAGTGGACAGGAAAGGAAAGGGGGGGTGGTTCCTGATTTCCTGGAACCAGGAAATGGGCTCCCCAACACACACACACACACAGTTCAAACATACATATATATGTATATACACACACAACTACCTATACATACAACTACGAAACCTCAAATCTTACCCACACTCACACATACATATATACTACGTATTCATATACTAAAAACATACAAATACATGTATAAAATATAACAAAAATCAATTTGAAATTCAATTTGAAAAACTGGAAAACACTCCAAAATCTGGAAATGTGCACTGTGCACAGGAAACATGGGTAAACCCATGTTCACACACCTAACCGAGCTAAGACTCGAATCCATAGGTTGGTAATTGATGCCCCAAGTGTCCCCTAGTGTCCTAGGTACCTGACACGACACCACGACACGAATTGAAGTGTCCACGACTCACAAAACCCAATCGGGTAAACACAGACACACACACTCAAACACTGTGTCGTGCACGCGTGCAACTCACTCTAGGACACGACACACACACACTCGTGTCACGTGATCGTGTCAGAAGGTGCGCCTAGGGATAGGGTACGTGTCCAACACCCTGATTCGTGTCCACGTGTCGTGTAGAAAGGACACGAGACGCATATCAGAGACCTAAAATCGTGCATTCAGACTGCGTCGTGCACGCGGTCGAGTGTCTCGTGTTCACGACACAGGACACGACACACCACGTGCTTGTGTCCTGGGGTTCGCCCAATAATGGGCTACACATGTGTCAGCCTGATACGTGTCTACGACTCGCGTGCGTGTGACACGAGGCTCGTGTCCTAGTCGAAAATTCGACTGAACGTGCGTGTAGGTGTCCAGTGCGTGTCCCGTGCGAGTGAGTTTTCTCACTCGACACGACACGAGAAGTCATGAGATTTTAGGGGCATATTCGCAGACATTGCCCCCGTGTCCATGCCAAATTTGGCGTGTCGAAGTGCTCTGTGCAGTGAGCACGAACAGCGTGGTAGCAGGGCACTGTGCGCAAGCCTTGTGCAGTGAGTTCGTGTCCGTTTTGGACACGGACACTACTCGGAAATGTGCTCAGTCATAGGGTTTCGTGATCTACAAGTCTAGGGCTACCCAAATATGTAATTTGTTTTACAAAATAACAAAGTTTAATCCTAATTGGCATTTCACCAAACACTGTTATTTAAGCACAGATACGTGTCCGATACGGACACCAAACCAAATCTATTTCCTACCAAACTTGACCTACAGTTAGGGTATACCTATATGCATGCAGTTATGAAGAGAAATCACAATATTAGCTAGGTTTATAGGTATTTACCTATGAGTGCAAAATCCTCAATATTAGGCCTTTTTGAATGAAAACCCCCTTCAACTCCCAATGTCCAAAGCTCCACAAATCCTTGCTAGCAAGCCATAACTAGTATCCTCTAGTGTAGGGGAGTCTAATGCAAGAAACTAGGCTCAATTTGGAGTCCAAATGATTAAGTGGTGAGGGTGTGAAGTTGTGAAAAAAACTTGATTTTTGGTGTAAAGGAAAGGGGCTTTTGATGAGGGGGTGTGATTATATAGAGGGGGGGTAGGGTGTTGGCTGCCATGGGGGGGGGGGGGGGGTAGGGTAGATATTTAGGGTCCCCTCCACCTTGCTAACTTAGCCCCTAAGGCTTTGACTAGGTAGATGGATATTTCTAGGTTTTTTAAATATCTAAGAAAGTAATATCTTAGATATTTCCAACCTAAGATATTTACACATAAGTTAACATCTAACATTAGCCTCCTAGGTTAGTGACTAATCTCTAGGTTAGGGTAAACTAGGTTAGGGACTAACATGACACTAATCAAATAATTAAATAATAATAAAAACACATAAATCCAAATAATTCCTAATAAATCCTAAAAAATTACCAAAATACCCTTTAGGCTAAAAAGCCCTAATTTGATGTTCTAAACCTATGGCTAGGCTCACATGATCATGGTTAGTTTCTAGGTTATGAAATCTCTAGGGTTTACACTAGGGTTATACTAGTAAAATCACAAAGTCATAAGCCATGACTTAGAAAATAGTTTTAATCTAACTAAAAATCACCAAAATTCATAACATGACTAAATCACCATTAATAAATAATAAAAATAATAATTTTTCATAAATACCCTAATTTTAGAAAACTGGGTGTTACAGCTGCGGTGGTGGTTTCGGCGTTGCTGGTGGCGAGACGGTGGTGACGGCGTTGCTGGTGGTGTTGGGGACGGCCAGGAGGTGATGCTGGCTTTGGCTGTGGTCGGGAGATAAAGGAGAACGGGTGGTCGATGGGGTTAGGATAGGGATAGGTTTAGGGATTTGGTGTCGGGGTGTGTCCGACACGGGAAAATTTATGTACATGTAAAAGATGGAATAAGATTAGGGATATGGGCTCACGGACACGATGCACGCACGTTTGTGGTGGTAGAAATTTTGTGGAGAATGATAAAAAGTTGAAGGAGTACCTGCCTATTTATAGGATGTGGGAATTCCCAATTGGATAAGAATTAGGAATATTTAAACCCCAATTAGATAGTTCGTAATTTAATATAAATTAATTCAATAAATCCAAATCCAAATCAAAATCAAAATCCAAATTTGAATCTAATTAAATTCTAAATAATCCAATAGATAAATATTTATCCTTAAATTAACTATTTAAACCAAACCAATAATTCTAACCACAACTTAAAGTATAATTAACTAAAATATCTTTTTATAATTAATTTAAAAATAATTTCGAAAATAGTATGTATATTTAAATATTTGAAACACTTTTTTGACAAAACAATTAGTATTTCGAAAATTCATAGGGGACATGAAATATATTTTATGCATCTTGCACTCAATTAGTATCAATAAAATAATGGTTTTCCTAACTACTACAAATATTTGTACAATAAAATAAAATGTAAATAATTATTAATTTTGGAAATCTCGACGCGCCTCTTCTCATAACTTTTTAAAAAATACTTATCACATATTATTTTGAAAACTACCTTACATAAATAAAATTTAAAAAAATCATTTTTCTAAAAAGGTGTGCCTCGCACACATTCGCACTCGACGAGCAAAATACGAAAAACGTAAATTGGTGCGCGACGTACAATACGACTATGCTACGTACAATACAAAATTTTAAATCAGTACCAAATTAAATAAAAAAATAGTAGAAATTTAGGGTTTTTACAATAATTCCTTTCATGTGTCTTTAATTGTCGGGATGCATAGACTATGACTCTCCCGTGCTGCATCAGTACACATCCTAGACCCTTACCTGATGCATCACTATATATCTCATATCCACCCGAACCAGAGGGCAATGCTAGCACTGGGGCCGAAATTAATCTTTTTTTCAATTCGTCAAATGCTATTTGACATTCCTCCGTCCAATTAAATTTTTCTTCCTTCCGGGTAAGACGGATTAAAGGTTCTGCAATTCTTGAAAATTTTTCTATAAATCTTCGGTAGTAACCAGCTAGTCCTAAGAAACTTCTGATTTCTGCTACGGATTTAGGTGTTGGCCAAGACTTAACTGCTTTCACCTTCTTTGGATCTACCGAGATACCTTTTCCGCTGATAATATGCCCTAAAAATGGTATCTTGGTCCAGCCAAAATTAACATTTACTAAGCTTGGCATATAATCGTTCCTCCCGCAGCATTTGTAGTACTATCCTCAAGTATTTTTCATGTTCCTCTTCACTTTTGGAGTATATAAGATTGTCGTCAATGAAGACAATCACGAATTTATCCAGATATTGACAAAATATTCGATTCATCAGGTCCATAAATATAGCGGGTGCATTTGTTAATCCGAATGGTATAACTAGGAATTCGTAATGGCCATACCGAGTTCTAAATGCAGTCTTTGGGACGTCTTCCTTCTTTACCTTCACTTGATGATATCCGGACCTTAGATCAATTTTTGAGAATATCCTTGCCTCTCCTAACTGATCAAATAGTTGATCAATTCTAGGTAAAGAATACTTATTCTTGATGGTGACCTCATTCAAAGCTCTATAATCAATTACTAGTCGTAGGGTACCATCCTTCTTTTTCATAAACAATACTGGTGCACCCCATGGCGACGTGCTGGGTTGAATAAATCCTTTTGACAATAATTTCTTTATCTGTTTATTTAACTCGGCTAGCCCTTCTTTGTTCATTGGGTATATCTTCTTGGCTATGGGTGCTGCTCCAGGTATTAAGTCTATAGAGAATTCTACAGCTTTATCTGAGGGTAGCCCTGACAATTCTTCTGGGAATACGTCCTTAAATTCTTCCACTATCCTTGGGAATGATTGCTCTACTGATCCTTGCAACATTGCTTGAACTGGTAATTCAAACTTCTCTAGTTCTTCCATATTGAATTCATTTTGGTCTTGTACAAATTCATAAGACTCTCTGTCAGGAAGTTGAAATGAAACTTTTCCTTGACCGCAATCTATATTGGCTAATGTTGCGGTTAGCCAATCCATGCCTAGTATCACATCGTAGTTGCTTATAGGAAAAACAAGTAACCGGGTTCGAAAAGCTCCTCCATCCAACTTTATGGGACATTTACTACATACACGACTGACTTCTACCACTCCGTTACCGGTGAGAACCTTTAGTGATTTAGGCAGAGGTTGGGATTTTATTTCACGTTGTGATATAAAAAAAAGATGCTATAAATGAATGGGTAGCCCCGGAATCAAACAATACTGATACTGGATATACAGAAACCAGAATAGTACCTGAAACTACTTCTCCCGGAATATTTGCATCTTCAGTTCCCATTATAAATGCTTGCCCTTGTCCCTTAATTTTTTTTCTTGTTGTGATTTTGGGCTTGACCCGCCCTTTGCGCTTGTTGGAACTGATATGCCTGAGGGGCATATGGTGGCCTTTGCTGATTCCCATAAGTCATGACAGCCTGTGATGTTGGTGTCTGAATCCTTGGTTGAGGTTTGTTCCCCTGAACCGGAGGTCGATATCCTTGATTGAAGCCTTGTGTCGATGCTCCAATTACGGGCAGCTGAGGGCACTGATTTGTTGGATGATTTTTCGCTCCACATCTCAAGCAAAGTCCCAACAATTTTCTACATACATTTTTCTTGTGTCCTGGTTTCTGGCAGTAGTTGCAAATAATGAACCTATCTGGGTTACCATTTTGAGGACGCTTAGACGGTCCCTGCCAATGATTCTTGTTGGAGGGTGCCCCTTCCTCGAAGGTTCTTTTAGTTTGTGATGACCGAAAAGGTTGCTCTTCTCTTAGTATCCTCTCCTGGTCTCGAGCAGCTTCCGTTACCTCAGAAAAAGTCAGACATCGATAAGATGCAACCCTGCTTTTCAGTTGGGTCCCAAGCCCTTCTAAGAATCTGGATATTTTCGTTTCTTCGTCAGCTATCATATTTGGGGCAAACCGACTAAGTCTGAAAAATTCTGAAGTATATTCATCAACTGTGCATTTCCCTTGTTTAAGGTAGTTGAATTGCCGTTCTAATTCTATCCTTGCTGACTTAGGATAGAACCTCTCTTCAAACTTCTTCTTAAATTCAGCCCAGGACATGTCCTTATTAGAATCTTATGGATATTCGGTACTCCACCAGTATCCCGCAATATCTTCCAGCTGAATGCGGATCGCTGGTACCATATCCTCGGGTCGAATCTTTGTAGCCTTCATCAAGCCTTCAATAGTTTTTAGCCATTGACCCGCTTCCATTGCATTTTCAGTTCCCTTAAACATGGGTGGTCTAAGATCCCTGAAATCCTTTAGGGTCCCATCCTTTGCATTGCCAAAATTCTGTATTTGTTCCAATATTGAGGTATTGGTAGCATGGACAGTATTGGCATGCTGACTATTGGATTCCAGTATTTATTGGAACAATTGAAACATATCAGCCATGGTTGGTTCAGCTGATACTTGAGGTGGTGGATTATTGGGTTGATCCGGGTTTTCCATATCCTGAAAATTTGAAAGACACAATCCTCAGAGAATAACTCTATAAATAGGAAAGACACAATCCTCGAATTATTGTGCGCAATCCAGAATAACTATAAAATAGTTATTTCTAGAACTCTATAAATAGAGTTTCAAGTTCTTCATTAAAGGATCAGGTCATTTTTTGAGAGCATCAGAGATCAGGAATTCTTGTCCAAGTGCTGCTGCATTCTTCAGAGACTATTGTCTTCAAAGTTCACATAGTCCAAGGGATAAAGCGATCGTCTTCTGATCGGATTCCTAAAGTTGTACTTTTCCAGAATTTATTGTACTCTTGTACTATTCTTTAAAGTTTGTTAAATAAAGAATTTTTGTTTTTGCAAATAAAATGGCGACTCTGCTGGGGACGACTTTCTCCTTCGACGAGGAAGTGACAATTCAATGTGACATTACGTCTATCGGAAAGACGCAGAAGACGCTGGTTGTGAAGGTCAACCAGACTGCCTACGAAGCGATGATCAACTCTGGGGCTACTCGTCGCACTGTGACCTCTGCCAAGAGCAAGGTCCATTCAGTGTGGACCCCGAAGTCCTTTGCGCAGCCTGCTGTCTCTTCTGACAGGGGACCAATGGCCACTTCTGTTCTTGCACAATTCACCACCCTCACTGCCAAAACATAATCCAAAGCCCCTGTGGTCCAGGCGCAGCACGCTACTTCTCTTGCCACAGCACAATCTACGACTTATGCTGCTATGGCAAAGTCCAGGACTTCTCTCCCTCTGGCGCAGTTGACGGCTTCTTTCCCTCCTGCGCAACCCACTACTTCTTCAACCAGAGTACAACTTAGGCCCTCTATAGCCAAGGCTTCACTTGCTGCTTCTTCCAGAGCACAGGTTGCACCCCCTGCTAGTTCTATGGCCAAGGAGCCATCTGTCATCTCCTCCAGAGGGCAAGTTGTTGCCTCTTCTATTCCGGCGCAACCCAAAGGGGAAAGTCCTTTGATTATTCTCCCCTCTTCTAATAACAAAAGGAAAGGCTTTACCCCCCTCCCAAAGCCTCATGTTGCACTGGCGCAACCCACAAGGGGTAGTCTTTTGACTATTCCTCCTCCATCTCAGAACAAACGGAAAGACCCTTTGGTCTTTTTTCAATCTTTCGTAGTCCAAAACCTGGAAAACAACAGAGGAAAATGCTCTTCGGCCGATCCTTCTTCGCAAAATAAAGGAAAAGGCCCTTTGGTCTTTTCCCAGTCTTCTCCGATTTTTACCTCGGAAGATCCATCTGAACGTGCCTCGGCACCAAACAGTATAAAAACTCTCTCAAACAAGAGTTCTTCTCTCCCTGCTAAAGGGAAGAATATTGATCAGAGAGGCATCTTGCCTACTCCAGTAGCACACTTTCAAGATCTTCCAACTCTTTGGATATCCCGATCAAAGCATGGGAAATTGCTGGTGTCTCAGACGGAGGCCCCTGGGGTAAATTTGCTGATTTACGGGCTTATCTTAATAAACGCAAGCAACTAATTCCGAAGACGAACTTGTATCAGAAGCAAACTTCCAGGAGGAAAAATCCTGACACCTATGCCAACGAGTTGAGTACTTCTCTGTATACTCATGGGACAAAGCATCCGAAGAATCGGAATCATATTCCGAATGTCGTCAAAGAATATATCCCTGATCTCCGAAAACACCTCAAGCAGAAGCGGGACAACACTTCAACACCTCCAATCCAACTACTAGAATGCCATTGTAATCACAAGGTGGTTATCAAGTGTTGTTGCCAGACGACAAAACGATATGTCTTCGATTATCTAACTTCTGAACCAATGTCAGAAGACGAAGATAAGGTGCTCTATGCCTCTGTAAATATAGCTTCTCGAGACACTGGGGGTAAGAAGTGTTCAAAGCACGACAAACCCCGCAAGCCCAGTCAACGATATCTAGATTTACTCCATGAATCTTCTGAAGGAGTATTCCAACACACCCGATCCCGGAGTCGAGACACAGTCGGTCATAGGAATCTCCAAGATCCCCCTGGTCATTTCTCTATTTCTTACTCAGAGGATGATTCTTTCTCTGATTATGAAGCATATAGCGAAAGCTCTGAGCAGACAGTGTCTTCTACTGTACCCAGAGAAGTGTCAGCCTATGTCGTTACTGAAGATCCAGATGCTTCTAGTTCGGCAAGTCAAGAGCAACGAATAGCCGCACTGGAAGACAAATTGAAGACCATGGCTGAAATGATCACAAATATGCATGCCGTTATTGTAGCTCAACATACAGTATCGCCGACTGCACCTGCTGTAAATCCCGAGATTATAGCAACATCGGTACCTGTCAATGCGGGTCTAGGGGGGTACCATCTCCTCAAGTAGCCTCAATACCTATTCAAGTTACACCCAGTCATTCAGGGGCTGGGGGTAGTGCTTACCATGCTGTTCCTCCTCCTAACACGGTAAGCCAGCCCATTACTTCTCCATCCTCAGGAGATGCCAATGAGGCTATAAAACTTTTGCGTACTCAGTTCGAGGCCTTCAAAGAGAAAGATGGTCTACAGAGACTGGGGATCAAACAACCTTACCCGGTTGAATGGAAGGAAGTCCCATTCCCTCCAAAGTATAAGATTCCCACAATCACACTGTTTGACGGTAGCACTTCTCCGAGTCAGTTCATTAACCATTTTGAGGTAATGATTGTCCAGCTCCAGCCAAGCGATGCTCTTCTTACTAGAGTCTTCGTCAGCTGCTTAGCTGGCACAACATACGATTGGTACCGTAGCCTGCCTGACGGCTCTATCACTTCATTTGTCGGGCTCAAGCAGATGTTCCTGGAATGATTCTACGAAGGTATCAACGATATGACTATATCTTCCCTTAACAAGATCAAGCAAAGATATAATGAAACTACTGAGAGTTTCATTGAACGATTCCGCCGAGAAGCACTCAAAATGCCTCCCGAAACTCCATCTGTTGTAACGATAGACACTTATAAATCAAACTTGTTGCCTATCATCAGCATGTGGACGGGGTCAACACAGTTCCAGGACTGGCCGTCATTCATCGTCAATGCTAAAGCAGCTAAAGTTAGCGCCGAGAAGTTCAAACAGTTGGGGGTACATATGTCTAACCCTGATCGAGATGAGCCTTCTGCATTCGGTAGCGGTAATCGCCAGAATAACCGCAAGGGCAAAGAAACCTTGAACATCAACCTCAAGAGCAAAGAATCTTTGGCCGTTAACGTGGCTCAACCCACGTCTACCTCTGCTCCTTCTGCACCTCCACCAAAGGAACCTCGCCCAAAAGTAGAGTATTCCTTTGATGAAAATGATACAGCGAGCATCTTCGACTGTATGCTTAAAAGCAATAAATTACAACTCCCTGACCCGAAGAAGCCTGACAAAGTCGGTAAAACTGACCAAGTATTGTGTTTATCACAGGTTCATAGGGCATCCTACTCGGACATGCTACGTGCTCAAAGGCAAGATTCAAGAGTTGGTCAACGCCGGTGTCGTCACTCTCCAGCAGGATGAAAAGACTGTTACGGCCAATATAATTTCTGTACAGTTCGGTGACTTCCCGCCACAAGTGGTGCAGAGTGGCATCATCCCCATTCCCAGGGCCACTCTGGAGATTGAGAATCTTCCTTCTCCACTAAGTGAAGGTCTTGTCCCCTTATCCCTTGATAATGGCGAGATCATGTGGATCCATCCTGATCTTGTTTCAGATTTCGAAGTTCCTTTTCCTCCAAGCAAAAAGAACGCTCTAAGGACAAGACAAAGAGCTGCAATATGGTGTCTTTTGACCCCATAGTTGAAGAAGAGATCCTATTGGGCACCAGGTCAGGAAAAACCTATCTACGGGAGCATACCAAAACTCAGAAGAATCCTGCTTCATCTTCTGAGGCTGTTCTAATGCAGCCTGTCTCTACGGAGGACATCCCTTCTACATCATTACCGGTTGTGGAACCAACTCCTCCTAAACTGATAGCAGCCGACAAAGGCAAACAACAAGTCCGCTTCGACAAAGTTTTGAAGAAGTCTTCCCCCTCTGGACTTGAGAAGCCGTACAACTTTGATATATTGGCTCAATTGGCCAACACACCGGCCAGGCTATCCATCTTCGAGCTCTTACGCCTCTCTAAAGAGACTCGAGAAACACTGAGTGAGGCTTTGATGCAGGCAAAAACTTGCCTAACTCTTCTCAAGAAACCTGAATCATAACCTGTCTTTTGTCTTCACTGTCACAGTGTGCTGGAATTAATTCCAAACATTACCTTCACACAAGATGACATGCTGATGGAAGACAATCGACATGACCATCCTCTCTACTTTACAGGATATGTCGACACCATGAAGGTCGACCGTATTCTGATAGATCCAGGGTCAGCACTCAGCATCATGCCGAAGATGATGTTGGATGCTCTAAAGATTCCAGTGCATAGCCTCTCTGGCACTATCACCACCATCCTGGGATTCAACCAGGGAAGGAGTGAACCTTTAGGCAAGATACGCCTAAAATTCCAAACTGGCAATCTTCGCATGAAGGTGACCTTCTACATTATAGACAACCACGGTTGCTCTTACAATGCTCTTCTGGGGAGACCATTCCTTCATGAACACAACATTGTTCCTTCTACTCTCCATCAATGCTTCAAGTACGTTGACGACAAAGGAGAGGTCCAAAAAAAAGTTACGGATCTCTACCCTTTTAAAGGCATTGAAGTATATTGCAACGACGCTCGCATGTACAAAGAAGAGTTTATGAAGGTAGTACTGGCCATGGATATTGAGAAAGAACAAGAAGCAGTACCCAATGACACTCTCATCATACCTGTCAAAGGGCGTGTCTCTCATCCTCAATCCTCCAAACCACTGGCTATTCACCTACCGGCCCGGAAGCAATCAACTGGAGATCAAAGGGAGCTCTCCTCTTCTGAGCCACTTGTTATCGACTTACGTCGTAACAAGGATAAAAGGGAGCTCACCTCTTCTGAGCCACTTGTTATCGACCTCCATCGTAACAAGAATAAAAGGGA
The DNA here is from genome assembly GCA_029216955.1 of Iris pallida. Lineage (NCBI taxonomy): Eukaryota > Viridiplantae > Streptophyta > Magnoliopsida > Asparagales > Iridaceae > Iris > Iris pallida. The sequence goes on from JANAVB010030817.1 coordinate 22,390,417, forward strand.
GCTCACCTCTTCTGAGCCGCTTATTATCGACCTTCATCACGACAAGTCTAATCCTCCTTGCTCTTCTTTTCCTCCCCTTGTAATCGATCTGACCAAGCCTGCTAAGGCTAAAGGTCTTGTTGTAAATACGGATGTACAAATCAATGAAAAAGCATCTACTTTCCAGTATACTGATGTCATTTATCATACTAAATGCTATTTGGATATGCTAGACAGCTTTCAGTCATTTACAATAGGGGTCGTACAATTCCTTCAGACGGAGGTCTTATTTGAACATCCAGATGACTCATATTTTATTGTCCCTTCTCGAAAGAGAGACGAGAGTCCAATACTTTTTAGTAAAGGGCCAGAACAAAAATTCAGCTATACGGATGATAGCAAAAGTAACGATATGGGACATCTCCAACTTTGTCGTTATAGTCAACAATCAAAAGAGATCATCCGAAAGATGGGTTATGACTTCAAGAATGGCCTCAATTATGGTAAGGGTAGACGAACTCCTATCCGTACAGTTGTTCCGAAAGAAAAATCAGAAATGTACTACAGTAGGACGAAAAGAGGTCTCGGATATACTTCACCTCCAGTCTTATCCCCAGAAGTCTCCGAATCCGATAATGAGGAGCGCTCTAACTCTTCTGATTCCAGATCATGGGATTCTGACACCAGCATTGGTCAAGTTCATCGATTGATCGTATCTTCTAACATGGTCTCCGCTGAACTCTCAGAAGGCTATGACGAGGATATCGAAGAAAATCCTGAAACAGATCCTTAGGTTCAATGAATGGATACCCAATGGGAACTTCGATTCGAACAACGGGAACCTCCTACCGAAGATCAATTGGTTCAAATTGATGTAGAAAAAAATGGGTCACCTCGTCCAATATTCATCAGCAAAAACCTTCCAGAGGCGGATAGGCAAGAATTAATTCTTCTTATTCGAGAATACATTGATGTCTTTGCTTGGAGTTATGAAGACATGCCAGGTTTAGATCCCAAAGTTGATACTCATAAACTGAATATTTTGCCTAATGCAAAGCCAGTCAAACAGCAGCAAAGGCGATTCAAGCCAGAAATGATGGATGCAATTGATGATGAAGTCAAAAAGCTCATAGCTTGTGGCTTTATTCGAGAAGAACAACATCCTGATTGGGTAGCTGTCACGCCCCAGACCCAAAACACCGGGGGACGGGGACGGACTTGGCCAGCTACGTATTACGGGTAGAAGAAATACCGAATAATACGATCAATGCTGTAAACTAGACAAGGGGGTGCATACTACATACAAGTCTCGCTAGGGTCACATGACATCTATTGTCTCAATCAATGAATCAAGTAGCAGTAAATAAAGAGCATATATGATAAAGCAGTAAGGCATCCCAAACGCTCGGTCAAAATGTTCTTGAGATCTGGCTTTACAAAACATAGCCAGATGATATGATAAGGTATACGCAATCGCTATCAGCTGCAGTCTGAATTAATTACAATTATGTAAAAGCAAGTGCTAGACAGTCCGACTAACAGGTCGGTGCCAAAACGGCAAAAGTAAAGTAAAGAACAAGACGAGTAGGGAGTCAAGGAACCCACTCGTGGCCTCCTGCGGTCATCCTTCTAGTATTGACCATCTTGAGGGTAGAAGTAAGCTGAGTCCTCGAGAGCTGGCTCTAGATCTGGCCATGCAAAACCAGAGAGGTTAGACCTCCAATAGCAAGCACCACAAAGGAAGCACGACATGAAGAATTAAACCAGTAATAAGAGTTAAGGATATAAATAAGATAAATAGATCTTTGCCTCTTACTAAGGTACGCCTAGCGTCTTGACACTCCGAACCAACTCCCCAACCTAACAAGGACAGAAGTTGGCCCGTCATGTCAGGACGTTCAGCTTACCTCAATAGTTGGCAAAGTAGGATACAACCCACAATCAAATCAGTTTAAGCGGCCAGGCAATTATTACGGCTTACTACTAGTGAGCTCCAAGTTACCCTGGAACCATGCATTAGGGAATTTCTCAGTTCTTACTATAGACAAACAAGGCTGGTCGATCCAATAATCAGTTGCGCCATGCGGGGAAACGAGTCCCAGCGGGACGCTCGTCGATCGGGAAAAGTAAACCGGATACCACTCCCTGCCCGTGTGGTAGATATGCAGTATCCGTGGGAACCAGCCGGCGTGTCGGGACACTATTTGTCCCAAGAACGGCCGTCATGTAAGAACTCGGAAATTCATTCTCTCCATGCAGTAATTATTTTATTTAACTTAGTTGGCCCTATGTTAATTGAAATCTCATACCGTGGATCATGAGTATTTCGTATGAGTACTTTCGTACAAGGTACGATATACGTAACTCTACAACGATGCCAGTGCGGTTAAGTTGTAGGTCCTGCATAGCGTAATGCAACAATCAAACCTATCCACGGGATAATCATGCCTTGACAGTAGGATACACGTGCTGCTTTTGTAATACGAAATTAATTATCGGTGCCATAGCACCTACTCAAATTCATGTACATAATTATAAGTTGGAGATCAGCACGGTTACATTATCAATGATCGGGATCAGCCAGTCGTTCTCAATGGTTCATACATGAACGTGTCCCATTCAGTACAATAAGACGACTAGCCAGTCTCTTAGTTCCAGACATAGGAAGGCATGATCAATATTAAGTCAGGATAACAATCATTGTTAATTCGTGACAAGGCATGGTAGTCAAAAGTTCTATATTAAGAGTAAGAGAAACTTGTATAAAATAGTTGGTAACATATTCTTGAAGCCAAGGAAAAGATCTACAACTTTTATGTTGGAAGGTAGAAGAAATTCGGACCAGAAAATAGTCAAAAAGAGCACCAAACAATCAAAATCAGCCAAAATCAGCCTCATGCGGCTCAACAATGCTTATGCGGCTCAAAAATCCTTATGCGGCTCAAAAATGCTTATGCGGCTCAAAAAATGGTCACACGGCCAGAAATTCTTATACGGCTCAGAAATGGTCATGCGGCCAGAAATGGTCATGCGGCCAGAAATCCTTATGCGGCTCAAAAATGCTCATGCGGCCAGAAATGGTCATACGGCCAGAAATTCTTATGCGGCTCAAAAATGCTCATGCGGCCAGAAATGGTCATGCGGCCAGAAATTCTTATGCGGCTCAAAAATGCTCATGCGGCCAAAAATTCTTATGCGGCTCAAAAATGCTCATGCGGCCAGAAATTCTTATGCGGCCAGACACTATTCATCGTCCCTGCCAGAATTAGGACAGATGAACATAGAAGTTTGACCAAAATTGTTTTGGCCATAACTTCCTCAAATCAAGTCAAAATCTAACTTTTCAAAAGCTAAAATTGGGTAGAATTGAATTCTCTACAACATAGAACAATCAAAACATGAAAATGATGAAGTTTGATAGATCAAAACCCAAGAATACCAAAAAAGAAAAAAACTTAGATCTACACAAAGCTAACCATGGAAAACAAAAACTACAAGACCTAAACATGTAGAGAAAGAAGAGACAAACACAATAGACTAAAAATAAATAGGGATGCATGAAATCCTCCATGATTGTGCAAGATGTACTTGCCACTCACAAGTGGGTTAGGGTTTGGTGGAGGAGTAAATGTGAATGAATAAAGAGAGAGAATGAAAGAAGAAGTTTTATATCAAGGTCAAGTAGATCTCCACCATTCATTCTCTCCACCAAATCCAAGCCATCCATTCCTTTCCATGTTGAACCAAACCAAACCAAGTTGGTTTACCATGAACCAAAATGAACCAAGAGCCAAGAAAAAGCAAAAATAAAATACAGAAAAATAATTAGCATAAAATTAAAAAAATTAAATACAAAATAAATGCATGACAGATACTAAATAAATTCAGGCAAGCGGTATACGTATAAAAATACGCATTCCGGGAACGGAGAGTGATAGTAGCCAACGTTGTTCCAGTCTTGAAGAAGACTGGCAAAGTTCGAGTTTGCATCGACTTTCGCGATCTTAATGAAGCTTGTCCAAAGGACGAGTTTCCTTACCCTATTACAGATGTCATGATCGACAACACTTGTGGGTTCGAAAGGATATCCTTCATGGATGGATTCTCTGGATACAATCAGATTCGGATGAATCCTGAAGATGAAAAACACACCTCTTTTCGTACTCCTCGCGGAGTCTACTGCTACACTATGATGCCATTTGGTCTCAAGAACGCTGGTACAACTTACCAACGAGCTACGAGTACCATCTTTCGAGATCATCTGTGCAAGACTGTCGAATGCTATGTCGACGATATTGCTGTCAAGAGTCGTCTAAAGAAAGATCACATCCAAGATTTAAGAACTATCTTCAATCTAATGCGCCAACATCAATTAAAAATGAATCCTACCAAGTCATTCTTGGGTGTCTCTAGTGGTAAATTTCTCGGCTTCGTCATTACCTCTAAAGGTATACACGTGGATCCCGAGAAGATCAAAGCCATTCAAGAGATGCACCCTCCACGCAACTTAAAAGAGCTACGAGGATTCCAAGGTCGACTTGCGTACATCAGGAGGTTCATTTCAAATCTGTCTGGACGCTGCAGACCGTTTACTCAGTTAATGAAGAAGGGTGTATCTTTCGCTTGGATCGAAGAATGTCAACGAGCATTTGATGATATAAAACGGTATCTGATGAACCCACCAGTCTTGGTGCCACCAATCTCAGGCATACCATTCTTAATGTATGTCCATGCTATGGATCATTCGTTGGGTGCTTTACTTGCCCAGAAGAACAAAGAAGGCCATGAACAAGCTATCTACTATCTTAGTCGTACTATAATTGGTGTTGAACACCGTTATAGTCCGGTTGAGAAAGAATGCCTAGCTCTTATGTTTGCTGTTCAAAAGACTCGGCATTATATCATTGGCCAAACCATTCACGTTATTTCCCGAGTTAATCCTCTTCGGGTACTGATAAAGAAGCCCAGCACACTCAATTCTCGACTGGTTAAATGGGCCATTCTGCTAGCCCAATACGACATGATTTATGTTTCGCAAAAGTCTGTTAAGAGTCAAGCACTGGCTGACTTTTTAGCAGCTCATCCTGTTTCGGAGACATCTAAGCTTTATGATGAAATTCCAGACGAAACATTGGAATCAAACATGATCTCTGAAGAATTTCTTATCTAGCGTCTGTTCTTCGACGGAGCATCCCGGATCGGACCAAATGGGACCATTGTCGCAGGAGTTGGAATTGTTCTAGTCTCTCCAGAAGGATTAGTTATCCAAAGAGCTTATTCCTTAGACCAGCCGTGCTCTAACAATGTGGCTGAATACAATGCCTTGCTTATTGGACTCCAGTTAGCTAAACAGTTGGAGGTCAAATATCTTGAAGTCTATGGTGATTCTAAACTGGTTGTCAATCAGGTTAGAGGAACATACTGTAACGCCCCAGTCCCAAATACTTGAGACTAGATACGCATCATGCCAGCTGTATACATACGAGTAAATATACGACTCGTATATATATACATAAGCTGTAATTGTAGAAGCCAAGACACTAAATCTCATCCACAAAGGGAAATAATAATATAAAGCAACTTTTGAGTTTGTCATGTACACAATAGTTGGGCGGAGACAAGTCCACTACCAACCAAATTAAACATGGAAAAATATACAAGGAAAGAATTTAGCAAGCGAGAGAAAGTGACGAATCCAAGAGTAATCACCACGACGGAATAGAACGCAAGTCATGGCCTTAGCTAGAGCACCTGCAAGAAATCATGAAACACACACCTGGGGAAAAACCAGGTCCTCAGAGGGACGTAACAAGACACATAATATCATACCGACAAACTGAATAAATAAGCTCAACAGAAAAGTATGCATGAGTAAAGGTTCCTACCCATTCTAGGTGATATGCACTTTGAGGACAACGTTCTACGCAGGGGCTGTAAGATCAGCAGAGTAATAAGAGAGGCAGTAAGTAGCGCTCATCCGAGACACTATCGCCCGGGGACAGAAAGTGATACTCATATGAGTCACTCTCGGCCCCAAAAGTGTGTAAAAAAATAAATGTAGCCCCTACGCTAATAATTGTCCCCTCCCCCCAAATGATACTATACATGCGTCGTCTCCACGACACTGTTTAATCCTTAATAACCGCCAAGTCTTCTACACAATCTATTGACAGTTATATCCTAACGCACGGCCTGTACGCACCGATGTACGGTCGGTACGCAAGTCCGTATCTATATGCGACTTACAACTCACACACACAACTCGTGTTTAATCGTGACAAGTCAATGAGACACACTAATTTTGACGGTAGTCCCTTAACTCTAAGTCATTTGCATAAATATAGTAATTTGCACTTACATATAATTTAAAAAGAAACAACTAAAATATGCATGATATTGAGCAGGAAATTTAAACAGTAAAGGCAAGGTGTCTTGCCTGGTGTTACGCCTGGTGTGGTGCAATGATCCGACAAGTCCCGTTCGTCTATTAGCCATGGTCGTTGCGAAAGAGTCCGTTCATGAGAAAGTAAGCAAAGCATGAGTAATGAGGTAATAAAAAGAATTTGCTAGAAGAAATACTCGTACTTATCTTTTTAGAAAAATATCTATATTTATTTGGAAACTAGATTTTTTTGGTAGTAAACGGATTTTAGTAAAAATATTTAAAAATCAAAATCATTCTAAGTTGTCAAAGTAACTTCATAGCGAAAATATATCATTTTTTTAATTAAAAATACTACAAATTATTTTTATACAATTAAAGTTTTGAAGATAATATTGTCACTAATTAATACCCACATACAAAAATATTAATAATACTAATGATAATGATAATGATAATAAAATTATTAATAATAATAATATCAGTAATAAATAAAAATAATAATAACAAAAGTTATCTATAATAATAATAATAATAATGGTGTAATAACATAATTGATGTTAACCTAATCCCACTGATTCCTTCCCCACCCCCAATTTTATTCACAGAAGAGTGAGAGAGAGGGATTGAGAAATTGAGGGGGAGAGAGAGAGGAAGAAGAGATCGAGAGGGGGGTTACCAGCTTCGGCGCCAGCGTGAAGCCGGCGGAGATGCGGCGAGAGGACGGGCGTCTGGGTGTGGAGGACTCACCGGAAGGGTCTCGACCTGTGGTGGCGCGGCGGCGGATGCCCGCGGCGATGGCGGCGGATGCCCGCGGCGATGGCGGCGGACTGCTCCTGTGGCCGAGTCGTCGGCGCAAGGAGGCACGGCGAGGCGACTCCGGTGGTCGCGGAACTGTGGGCGGCTTCAGCGCCGGTGGGCGGAGCGCCTGGCCGGAGGCGGCGAGCGGTCGGACGCGTCTCCGGCAAAGGGGCAGAGGAGCGGAGGCAGCGGAGAGGGAGATCGGCGGAGGTTACTCCGTGCGGATCCGGCGCTCGACGGGGCGCGGCGCTGCTCCAGGCGGACGAGGGTGTTTGGAGAGCGCCGGAGGCGGAACGACGGCGTCGAGGTTAGGGTTCTCTCCCCCCTATTTATTTCTGAAATTTTTGGGGGTCGTTGGTGGTGGTGACCGGCGTCGGCGGTGGACTGGTTGTGTTGGCGGTGGCATTGGGTTGGCCAGGGTGGTGGCGACGATGTGGATGTTGACGGCGATGGTGGTAACTGGACACAAGTAGAGGGTGTGACGATGACGACGAAGACGATGGTGGCGATGGTGATGTCTGCCGAGGGGGTGGTTTGGGTTGTGGTTCTGGTGCAGTGGGTGGCTCCGGCGGATAGACGGATAGGATGGCCGGGAAGTGGAGGACGGGGCTGTCGGAGAAGACAGTGGTGGCACGACGTAGAAAGTTGTAACTGTAATAGAGAAAAACATAATGGATAGGAAGAAAAACACCGACACGATGCACCAATTCTGGTTGTGGAGAATTTTGGAGAAAATTTGTGGATGACAAATAATAGGGAGGAGTACCTGCCTATTTATAGGATGTGGGAATTCCCCTTTGGATAGGATTGTGGGGGTTTTAAATCCCCATTAGATAAATCGGAATTTAATTTAAAATCAAGATCCAAATCAAAATACAAATTCAATTTAAATCAAATTTAATTCTGTTAGTTTAAAAAATCAATCAATATCAAATATGGATATTATTCTATTTATTTAAATCATTCCATAAAATTTAATCGAGATTTAAAATGGCCAAAATATTTTCCAAATATATTTTTCAAAAATACCAATAAATATAATTTCGAAAATAATGAAATAATAAATATTTTTAAATAACTTTTCGAATAATAAAATATCAATATTAAATAATTTCGAAAATTATAATATATATATAAGTATTAATAGGAAATATTTCCAAATTACATTTTTACTAATTTGGATAAAACATATTTCAAAAGTAATCATAAAATTCAAATCTTTAAATACCTTCTTGCTAAATTATTTTTAATAAAAATAATTATTTATATATTATTTTGAAACCACCATTGATAATAAAATTAAAAATTATTTTTCTAAAAATATGTTACTCGCACATATTCGCTCTCGACGAGAAAATACGAAAATCGTAAATTCGCGCGCGACGTACAATACAACTACGCGACGTAAAATACAAAAATTTTAAATCAGTACCAAAAATAATAAAAATACAGTAGAAATTTAGGGGTTTTACATCCTACCCAACCTAAAAGAATTTCGTCCTCGAAATTAAGAATTTGTAGGGGGGTGAGAAGACATAAGGGGGTATCGGTGGGAAACAATCAATTATAAGGCTCAACAAAATCATGTCGCAAGAAGTTGCGATTTAGATCATAGAAAAATAATACAAGTATGGTCGTGGGTAGTGAATGAGGGTCATAGTAGGGCCGAGAAGAAGGACGAGTAGTTTAGAACGAAGGTATAGCAACATCGAGTGAGAATGGTCCTAGTCGATAGGTAGGCTGGAGGAAGTTCTAGTATAACGCTTTCGCCGTCCTAAATAGGTGAAGGCGAAAGAATATAGGAGTTCGAAGGAGGCATTTATCGAATACGAATACGTGATTCAAGGACGACCGAAGATTTCAAAGGAATTGCCAAGACAGTCGCGGATGGGACTCTAAAGGACAAGTTTAGCTGTGTCCCCATCCACGTAGAATAATAGACAAAAGCGAACCCAAGTGCACTCGGTTGATCAGACCATCATGCACCGGTTCTGATTAGACAATATGTTAGTGGGAGCGACCCAATAAGATACGTCATGATCAAGCTTTGCTAAGAAAATAAGCTTGCAAAATTTATGCTAAGTTAGCATTAAAAATAGTCAAGGTAATAGTAAGGAACCATGATAAAGGAGAATTAAATGGTTCTAGATTCTTTAAAAATCAAGTCTAGTCCAAGTCCTTGGTTGGCTAGACGGGTTAGGTCTTCTAGATTCTAGGATAAGCTTGCTAATAGAGGTCACTAGGTCAAGAGGGGTTGCTAGTTCATAAGGTATTCTACCCAACTTAAAAAAATTAAACTAATGGTGTGATAGGTCCAACAAACAAGCTAAAATGCAAGGTGAAGCATGTAAGGAATTAGGTAGGACAAAATTGTATATTGGGTCGAAAGAATCGAGTCGAGGTCGAGTCTCATCTATAGTTTAAAGTATATTGGTTTCCCGGTAGGGATTAGAGTCCAGTCATTTTGACCCGAAAGTCGCAATATGAAATTGGAGTACAAGGAGACGTGTTTTAGTGGCACGTGATATACCTACATGAAGGTGGACTCGTGTAGGTCTTGCTTGTGAAAGTTGTTGGAAGGAAAAGTCTAGTATTGTGCTCCAAATATTCAAGTCACGATAAGGGATGCCAAGATATCTAAAATAGAAAGTGGGAGTTCATGAGGTGAATAGTAATACTCAAAAATAAAGGTGATCAAGTTAAAGCATGCAACAAAACTAATTTGAAATTCAGCAAAATAATTTAGGATCACAATTCTAGAGAGAGAAAAAGCCTCCTAAATGAGTACAGTCAATGAACAATTAACCATCATTCGATTTGCAACTGGGTTAGAGGGTTACCATAAAAGATCGAGATTCGAGAGAAATCGAGTGTGTCAAGATAGAGATACAGTCATGTAAATTTGGTAGATGATTAACAACACTTGTGTATATACTACTACCATGGTCATGAGGGATATGGCAATTAGTATGGAATACTCCTAACTCCTTAAAGTTATCTTAGTGGCCTACAATTAAGAAATTAACTGGAGTTTCCTCCAAAAGTTTCTCAATAAAATATAAACTACTAAATTTGTATTTACTCTAAGCTGTTCAACTAAATCATAGCCAACAATTTAATTTCCTTTAATAATCACAAAGTAAGCTTTTACTATGTTACAACTAACTTTTTCAAAAGTTAACGTTTAAAAACCAACTATTTAAAGCAAGAGTTCATAATTCATGAATCCAAAAAATTTCATAATCAAATAAAATTTTAAAACCCAAAATTTTCAAACAACTCCAGAAAAACCCTAGAAAACTCTTAGCATATTAAAAAGCAATCTCAAAATTGAAGTTCAATATTTTAATGCACTTATCAACCATAACCGACAACATGATTTAAAAACGTTCAATTTTTTTTTTTCACATCAAAACTTTTTTTTTTTACCAATTTATTGATAATCCTAATCAAAACTTTTAACTCAAAATCTAAATAGAATTGTAATGATAATCACATGACACAATTTAAAATTTAAAATTCTTCCTCAAAAATTATTTTTATAACTTCCAAATATTTTAAACTAAAATTTAAAATCAATGCTTCCAGTTTAAAATTTGAAATTTAAGAAACATGCTAATTATAAGTTGCACGACAATAATTTCTAATGCTACATTTAAAATCTAAAATCATTTTCAAACCAAATTTATAATTGTTCCAAAGGCGTATAACTATAACTCAATAAATCATAAAATATCACGACTTGAAAATCAAATCAGTTTTATATTTGCTCAAAGACGTATAGCTATAATCCAATAGATCATAAAATATCAAAATTCGAAAATAAATCAATTGTGCATAGATTCCAACTATTTTCCTGCAGTATCAAAAATAAAATAAAATCCTTTCAATCCTTTGATGATCACTACCTAGAAATCTCAAGAACAACTTCCTTTGTTATCCTATTTACAAATCACCAATAGGTAAATCACACCTTTTTAAAAAAATACCTTTTTAATTCGATTAGAGACTTAAATGTATTCCAATTGCCAATGTAACCCTTCTAGCCATATGGTCGACCAATAGGTATATAGTAGTGTAGTCATCTTTCTATCTGTTACTAAGCACGAAAGATGAGAATTTACAGTAGAAGGAGTTCAAGCAGGATGTAAATCAAGGAGGTCGAGCGAGAGTTCGAAAGTTGAAGTCAAGAAAGGATGTCAAGTAGGTGGATGAGATTCTAAACTCTACTCCTATATTGCAGGCCCGTTCGGTACAGTTATTTAACCGAAACGGCAAACTAGACCTGCATGGGCCACCACAAAAACATGTAACGCCCCAGTCCCAAATACTTGAGACTAGATACGCATCATGCCAGCTGTATACATACGAGTAAATATACGACTCGTATATATATACATAAGCTGTAATTGTAGAAGCCAAGACACTAAATCTCATCCACAAAGGGAAATAATAATATAAAGCAACTTTTGAGTTTGTCATGTACACAATAGTTGGGCGGAGACAAAGTCCACTACCAACCAAATTAAACATGGAAAAATATACAAGGAAAGAATTTAACAAGCGAGAGAAAGTGACGAATCCAAGAGTAATCACCACGACGGAATAGAGCGCAAGTCATGGCCTTAGCTAGAGCACCTGCAAGAAATCACGAAACACACACCTGGGGAAAAACCAGGTCCTCAGAGGGACGTAACAAGACACATAATATCATGCCGACAAACTGAATAAATAAGCTCAACAGAAAAGTATGCATGAGTAAAGGTTCCTACCCATTCTAGGTGATATGCACTTTGAGGACAACGTTCTACGCAGGGGCTGTAAGATCAGCATAGTAATAAGAGAGACAGTAAGTAGCGCTCATCCGAGACACTATCGCCCGGGGACAGAAAGTAATACTCATATGAGTCACTCTCGGCCCCAAAAGTGTGTAAAAAAATAAATGTAGCCCCTACGCTAATAATTGTCCCCTCCCTCCAAATGATACTATACATGCGTCGTCTCCACGACACTGTTTAATCCTTAATAACCGCCAAGTCTTCTACACAATCTATTGACAGTTATATCCTAACGTACGGCCTGTACGCACCGATGTACGGTCGGTACGCAAGTCCGTATCTATATGTGACTCACAACTCACACACACAACTCGTGTTTAATCGTGACAAGTCAATGAGACACACTAATTTTGACGGTAGTCCCTTAACTCTAAGTCATTTGCATAAATATAGTAATTTGCACTTACATATAATTTAAAAAGAAACAACTAAAACATGCATGATATTGAGCAGGAAATTTAAACAGTAAAGGCAAGGTGTCTTGCCTGGTGTTACGCCTGGTGTGGTGCAATGATCCGACAAGTCCCGTTCGTCTATTAGCCATGGTCGTTGCGAAAGAGTCCGTTCACGAGAAAGTAAGCAAAGCATGAGTAATGAGGTAATAAAAAGAATTTGCTAGGAGAAATACTCGTACTTATCTTTTTAGAAAAATATCCATATTTATTTGGAAACTAGATTTTTTTGGTAGTAAACGGATTTTAGTAAAAATATTTAAAAATCAAAATCATTCTAAGTTGTCAAAGTAACTTCATAGCGAAAATATATCATTTTTTAATTAAAAATACTACAAATTATTTTTATACAATTAGAGTTTTGAAGATAATATTGTCACTAATTAATACCCACATACAAAAATATTAATAATACTAATGATAATGATAATAAAATTATTAATAATAATAATATCAGTAATAAATAAAAATAATAATAACAAAAGTTATCTATAATAATAATAATAATAATAATAGTGTAATAACATAATTGATGTTAACCTAATCCCACTGATTCCTTCCCCACCCCCAATTTTATTCACAGAAGAGTGAGAGAGAGGGATTGAGAAATTGAGGGAGAGAGAGAGAGAGAGGAAGAAGAGATCGAGAGGGGGGTTACCAGCTTCGGCGCCAGCGTGAAGCCGGCGGAGATGCGACGAGAGGACGGGCGTCTGGGTGTGGAGGACTCACCGGAAGGGTCTCGACCTGTGGTGGCGCGGCGGCGGATGCCCACGGCGATGGCGGCGGATGCCCGCGGCGATGGCGGCGGACTGCTCCTGTGGCCGAGTCGTCGGCGCAAGGAGGCACGGCGAGGCGACTCCGGTGGTCGCGGAACTGTGGGCGGCTTCAGCGCCGGTGGGCGGAGCGCCTGGCCGGAGGCGGCGAGCGGTCGGACGCGTCTCCGGCAAAGGGGCAGAGGAGCGGAGGCAGCGGAGAGGGAGATCGGCGGAGGTTACTCCGTGCGGATCCGGCGCTCGGCGGGGCGCGGCGCTGCTCCAGGCGGACGAGGGTGTTTGGAGAGCGCCGGGGGCGGAACGACGGCGTCGAGGTTAGGGTTCTCTCCCCCCTATTTATTTCTGAAATTTTTGGGGGTCGTTGGTGGTGGTGACCGGCGTCGGCGGTGGACTGGTTGTGTCGGCGGTGGACTGGTTGTGTTGGCGGTGGCGTTGGGTTGGCCAGGGTGGTGGCGACGATGTGGATGTTGACGGCGATGGTGGTAACTGGACACAAGTAGAGGGTGTGACGATGACGACGAAGACGATGGTGGCGATGGTGATGTCTGCCGAGGGGGTGGTTTGGGTTGTGGTTCTGGTGCAGTGGGTGGCTCCGGCGGATAGACGGATAGGATGGCCGGGAAGTGGAGGACGGGGCTGTCGGAGAAGGCAGTGGTGGCACGACGTAGAAAGTTGTAACTGTAATAGAGAAAAACATAATGGATAGGAAAAAAAACACCGACACGATGCACCAATTCTGGTTGTGGAGAATTTTGGAGAAAATTTGTGGATGACAAATAATAGGGAGGAGTACCTGCCTATTTATAGGATGTGGGAATTCCCCTTTGGATAGGATTGTGGGGGTTTTAAATCCCCATTAGATAAATCGGAATTTAATTTAAAATCAAGATCCAAATCAAAATACAAATTCAATTTAAATCAAATTTAATTCTGTTAGTTTAAAAAATCAATCAATATCAAATATGGATATTATTCTATTTATTTAAATCATTCCATAAAATTTAATCGAGATTTAAAATGGCCAAAATATTTTTCAAATATATTTTTCAAAAATACCAATAAATATAATTTCGAAAATAATGAAATAATAAATATTTTTAAATAACTTTTCGAATAATAAAATATCAATATTAAATAATTTCAAAAATTATAATATATATATAAGTATTAATAGGAAATATTTCCAAATTACATTTTTACTAATTTGGATAAAACATATTTCAAAAGTAATCATAAAATTCAAATCTTTAAATACCTTCTTGCTAAATTATTTTTAATAAAAATAATTATTTATATATTATTTTGAAACCACCATTGATAATAAAATTAAAAATTATTTTTCTAAAAATATGTTACTCGCACATATTCGCTCTCGACGAGAAAATACGAAAATCGTAAATTCGCGCGCGACGTACAATACAACTACGCGACGTAAAATACAAAAATTTTAAATCAGTACCAAAAATAATAAAAATACAGTAGAAATTTAGGGGTTTTACACATACGAAGTTCGCCATCAAGATCTAGTGCCCTATCATGAAGCAGTGATTTACATGGCTACATCATTGAAGGCTTTCTTTATTGAATATGTCCGACGAGCTTGCAACACTGAGGCAGATGCTTTAGCTAATCTCGCGGCAGTCTTAGCAATTCCCGTCAAAAGACAACAAGTGGTTGTTGTTTCCAACAAAGAGTTGTTCTCCATTGAAAACAATCGCAACATTGAGTTCAGTAATTTTACCGAAGTCAATGTTATCAATGAAGATTGGAGAGCTCCTTTCATCGACTTCGTAGTTCATGACATACTTTCTGAAGATCCTAAGGAGGCTACGAGTATTCGTTGACGATCTCTTCGATTCTACTACAATCAGACCACCAAGACTCTCTATCGACGGACATATGATGGCCTACTCTTGCGCTATCTTGCTGGTAATGAAGCAAAGCAGGTATTGCGTGAAGCTCATGACGGTGTCTGCGGAGCACATCAACCCGGTCCTAAGTTATAGGATCGTATCCGACGAATGGGTTACTACTGGCCCTATATGGTATCTGATGCCATCGAATATGCAAGAAAATGTCGAGCCTGTCAAATTCATGCAGATTTCATTTATCAACCGTCGGAATTCCTTCATCCGACTGTTACTTCCTGGCCTTTTGAAGCTTGGGACATGGATATTATAGGACCCATCAATCCTCCTTCTTCTAAGGGACATCGGTTTATTCTAGCAATAACGGATTATTTCTCCAAGTGGGCCGAAGCTATACCTTTGGCTGAAGTCAAAACCAGCAGCATCATCAACTTCGTCAAATACCATGTTATTTACAGATTTGGTGTACCCCGACGAATCATTCACGACAATGGACCTCAGTTTATCAGTCAAAAGTTTACCAGGTTCTGTGACGATCATCGGATTGACAATGTCACTTCTACAGCTTACAACCCTGCTGCTAATGGCTTGGCTGAAACCTTCAACAAGACTATCATCAAACTCCTTAAGAAGTTTGTGTCTACTAACAAACGAAACTGGAGTGAAAAGCTCGAAGAATGTCTATGGGCCTACCGTACTACGGTCCGCAACCCCACAGGCTGTACACCCTTCTCTCTGGTATACGGTTGTGAAGCAGTTCTACTCCTGGAACTTTAAATTCCATCTTTGAGAATTGCCATCGCTAACGAACTTACTACAGAGAATAATGATCTTCTTCGACTTCAAGAATTGGAGGCGCTCGACGAAAAACGACTATTGGCTCAACAATATATTGAATTGTATCGAGCCCGCGTCTCGAAGGCTTTTAACCGCAAAGTTAAAGTCAGAGCCTTTCAGAAAGGAGAACTTGTTCTAACAGTCAGACGTCCTATGACTATGACTTACATGAGCAAAGACAAGTTTGACGCGAAATGGGAAGGGCCTTATATCGTGAGCAAAGTCTTCTCTAATGGAGCCTATCAACTCACAGAGATGGCCGATCGAGTTACGATGATGCCTATCAATGGCAAATTCCTTAAAAAGTACTATGTATAAATGCAAAAGAGATTTCTTGTAAATTTGACGAGATAATTCATAAATTTTATTTTATTTCATCATAAACGATATTACATGATATCAAAGACGAGGACCACTGCCGTCCTTTTCAAAAATATAGTCAGCAAAGGAGCTGAGGACATCCTTGCTCGATTTCACTAGAAATGCACAAGCGGTCATCCTCATAGCCTCCTCTTTTTCAGTCTTCCCTGGTTCAACTAGGAAGGCCAAGATATCTTGTGGCAGCTTGGGTGCAGACGAACCTTCGCCCACCTCCGTCTGCTTTGGCTGGATTGGCTCGGTTGGACGTTCCTCAGCGGCTTCTTCGACCTTTGGGACGATCTCAGCCTTCTTGGATGCATCTTCAGACGACATTTTGTGTTAAAAATTGAAAATGATCATTTTATCTAAATTTCTGTTCTATTTATAGACAGAGATTCTTGAAATAGCCTATTACGAGAACCGAAGCGACGTGTTCTTCACAACATTCACTCATTTATTACGACGGTTCATCCGTTCATTCCATTCATCCGACGGTTCACTCGTTCATCCTATTCTGGTTCACCCGTTCACTCCATCCAATCGACGGTTCATCCGTTCATCCCGATGATTCATTTCGTTCATTCATTCTGACGACTCATCCGTTCATCCATTTCAGCAACTTGTTACGTATTGATTACCTCTGATTAAGTTGTCTACCGAAATAATGATATTCAAAAAAAATTTATTATATTCTGCCATATCCACATTACCTCTGAGCAGATATAACGAACATAATTATTTTCTAAAATCAAGAAATATATCATGTCCTGAACCTCTGAATATATTTTCTATCGCTATTATTTATATCCGTAACAAGATATGCAACAAATAATAGAGCCACAAAATAATGTCTTTTCATTGATTCATTGATAAAGGTGAAAGATATTACTAAAAGACATACTACAAAGAAGAAAATACAGAAAGTTTTCTTCCATTCAGCCGGAGGGATCATAAGATCAGCAATCTGCTACTTCAAAGTTTGGAGCCGTTCATCACAAGAATCCAGCACTCGTTTTCTAGCCTCTGCCATTCCAGATTCAGCATCGAATGTTGTCAAGGTGACTAATCGGCGAGCAATTTCATCCTGATGAAACTTGACGAATTCATTTTTCTCATGGGTCAGAAGATCCAGTTGCTGAACTGCGGCCTGGTGCTGTGTGGTCTCTTCATCAATAGCAAGTTGAATGACTCTCAACTCCTCTTGAAGCCGAGCGAACTATGTCTTCAAATCAGCAACCTTCTTCTCCTTTTCCCTAACAGTCACCTCCGATTGCGCTGAGAAAATCAGAACTAATTCCTCAAAACACGCAGGCCTAAGCGCAACTTGATTTCAAATTTGAAATTCAAAGTATTTCGAAACTTTGAAATATTGTCAAATTTCGAAAACTTTGAAGGGGGTCTTGTAAGTCCTAAAAATCAAGTTGCACACATCAAATAGTGCACAGAAGTCCAAACTGCACACCCATCAAATAGTGCACAGGAGTCCAAATTGTGCACCCATCAAATGAACAGCGCTAACATGAACAGCGCCAAAAATCAACCGCGCTAGACTGAACCGCGCTACTTCCTGAGCGCGTCAATGCTGACGTGGCAAAGCCATCATTACCTGACAAGAAAATCAAATCCACTGACAGCCCGAGAAGCGAGGAGTCTGCTCGTTTCCCGTGCCGTGCCGTACTCTAGGACAGCTGTCCAAAGCCAGCGCGGTCCAGCTGTCTAAATCCCAGTGCGATCCATTGACCAGAGCTGATCGCAGTCTGAAGCCAGCGCTATTCAATCCCAACACAGTTGTGGCGCGATCCATCAAGCTTTTTGAAGATAACTGACACTTATTACGTGGCTTACATGCCATCAATTGCTCGCCACGTGGCAACCGCCTGTACACGACCAAGCGCATTTTAATCAAACAATACCACGCGTCTAAATACAGTTAGCCCACGATCGAGCAACTACCCAAAGGCCAGCGCAGTTTATAGCCTGCGCAGTCTGTCACTGGCGCAGTTCATTGTGCGCAATCCAGAATAACTACAAAATAGTTATTTCTAGAACTCTATAAATAGAGTTTCAAGTTCTTCATTAAAGGATTAGGTCATTTTTGAGACCATCAGAGATCAGGAGTTCTTGTCCAAGTGCTGCTGCATTCTTCAGAGGCTATTGTCTTCAAAGTTCACATAGTCCAAGGGATAAAGCGATCGTTTTTTGATCGAATTCCTAAAGTTGTACTTTCCCAGAATTCATTGTACTCTTGTACTATTCTTTAAAGTTTGTGAAATAAAGAATTTTTGTTTTTGCAAACAATTTACACGGAGAATGGCATTCTCCGTGTTAATTTACACGAAGAATGGTCATTCCCAGTATTAAAACGTAGGAGAATGGCCATTCTCCGTATAATTTAGTACGGAGAATGGCATTCTCCGTTCTAAATTACACGGAGAATGGCCATTCTCTGTGCTAAATTACACGCAGAATGGTCATTCAAATGTTAAAACACAGGAGAATGGCCATTCTCCGTGTTAGTAACACGGAGAATGGCATTCTCCGTATTAATTTATACGGAGAATGGTATTCTCCTTGTTAAAATACAGGAGAATGACTATATTCGTGTGATATCGATGGAGAACAGTTGACAGAAATCTATTTTTTTTTTGTGGAAAGAAATTTGACATGCAAAGCGATGCTAACTCTTATGGAAAAGAAGAAGAAGATCTTCTCTCCATAATTGACCTAATTGTCGGAAAAGAAGAAGAAGAAGAAGAAGATGAACGATGATCAGAGTTCGACTGAAAAAAAGTACGGTGAACTACGAATGATCTTTGCGATCTCTGCTGAAGATGAGAGCAATGGAATTCAGATCTCTCGTGAAGAAGAAGAAGAAGAAGAAGACGACGAGAATCGCAATCCAAATCTGAGTTTGTGCGGAGGGGTAGTTATGGTATTAATTTTGTAAATACAGAGCATCTAAAGGGAATCTTGGAATACTTAACGTGGAAATATATAATTATGGGCATTTCATAAAACCCATCCTGCGGGTGGGTTTTTCATAAAAACAAACCCCGAAATTGGGTTTCTCAGCAATTTCCTATATATATATATATATATATATATATATATATATATATATATATATATATATATATATATATATATTTTGTGTCCATTTTTTGAGGCCGCTCGCTTGGGACCCTGGCTGCCCCGCGACCACCTAGCCATTCCACACCCACGGGGGGTGGGGGAGGGGGGCTCGAACTTGGGACCTCCCCCAAGTGAGCCCCCCTCCCTAAACACTTAGACTAGGGAACTTGGACAAGTTGCTATCTATATATGTTGCATAACAATGAGATACCGTGTATGTTGTGTCACTACCAGAATAAGTCGTTTTAGCGACGCCTAAAGACGTCGCTAAAACGACAAATTTCGTCGCTAAAAATATTTACCGACGCAATTACCGACGTTTTGGACTTGTCGCGGAAACGTAAGTCGCTGATCTTTAAAACGTCGCCAAACGTCGCAAGTACCGACGTTTACCGACGTATATATATACTTCGGTATATTACCGACGTCTACCGTCGTGTCGTCGGTGGATTACCGACGTATATATACGTCGGTATATTACCGACGTCTACCGTCGTATCGTCGGTGGTTTAGCGACGTGTTTAAAGTCGCTACACGTCGGTAAAATCCTAGGAATTTATCGACGTTTACCGTCGTTTAAAATGTCACTAAATATCGGTAATTCATGGGATTATTACCGACGTTCACCGACGTTTACCGACGTTCTCCGAAGTATAAGGACGTCGGTAAACGTCGGTACCCTGGAAAATTTTGCAGATGTACCGACGTTTATCGACGCAAACGTACGTCGGTGGACGTCGGTAAACGTCGCTAAATCTACAGAAAAAATAAAAAAATAAAATACAGAATGTCCTTTTCTCCCTGCAGTTTAAAAAGATAACCATAACCAACAGGAATGAACACTCAATAACACACACCATATACACACACACCCCATATAACCAACAAGAATGAACACTCAATAACACACACCATAACCAACAGTCCACATTCACTGTTTTGCTGAACACAGGCCATATACACACACCCCCATGTGAATGACACACAATCACACACACACCCATGTGAATGACACACAATCACACACACACTGTTTTCCTTACTGTACACAGGTTTCAGTCCCTACATACACAGGTTTCAGTCACTCCTACACACACACACACTCACTCTCTATCACACACTTGTCACTCTCCCTTTACCTCACTCTTTCTAACTCTCTATCTTTCTATCTTCCTATGTATATATATATATATATATATATATATATATATATATATATATATATATATATATATATATATATATATATATATAATGTAATGTATATAAATATGTATGTGTATGTAATATGTATCTAAGTATATTATGTATATATGTAGGTATCCTATATATTATATTATGTGTGTGTACCATTATATATATGTATGTGTGGTATACATATAGGTAGCCTATATATATATATATATATATATATATATATATATATATATATATATATATATATATATATATATATTTTATATATATATATATATATATATATATAAAATATATATATATATATATATATATATATATATATATATATATATATATATATATATATATATATATATATGTATGTAATATGTGATTTCCATGTGTAGGCCTAGATGCAATAATAGGTTGTGTGATGTTGGTTTTGACTTTGTATTGTATAGGTTGTATGGGCTTGATATACTAGCAAAGGCTAGTTTAGCCTTGATTAGACTAATATAGACTTGTTAGGACTTAGAACGATTGTTAAACCTAGTTAACATAACCTAGACTTGTTTAGACCTAGAATGACTTGTTTGACCTAATTTAGACTTGTTGGACCTAGTTTGACCATAGTTGACCTAGTTTGACTTCTAGGGTTGACCAGAGTTGACCAAGAGTTGACTTTGGCCTAGATTGACTTCTAAACGTAAACCACAGAAGCACATTAACATCCAATTGAAACGAATAATAACATAAACAACAGTATAACACAATGTAGCAGGCAACAAATAGAATGGGATCCAACAAATAGATTAGGATCCAACAAATAGAATAGGCACAACCAATAAGTATCCAAATAACCAAGTCTACACCAAATAACAAAGTCTACAATCAAATAACCAAAGTCTACACCAAATAACAAAGTCTACAACCAAATAACCAAAGTCTACACACAACCAACTAGGGATCTGGTGCAGGAAGGGCACCGTCGCGACGAAGGGATAAGAACAACTCATACTCCTCAAGTGAAATCGATACCGATGGAGCAGACAGTGACGTCGGTAGAGTCGGTGTCGAAGAAGAAGGCGGTGGAGGCGGCTGAGTCGACGACGATGAAGGCGCACCCGGAGGACCAGCACGCTCCAACGCTGTAAGTCGCTGGTGGTATGAATCCATGATAGATAACATTCTATCACTGCTCTGGACCATCGAATCCTGCGCCAATCTCAGCCTCTCGGCCATGGTCACCTGTCCTATCTACAGCTCCGTCACCGTGCGCTCTAACCCTCCAACGCTGCGCTCTGTCCTCTCAGTCGTCTCCATGAGCTCCATAATGCCGCGGTCGAGCGTATCCAATCGTGCTAGCAGCGCAGGATCATCCGTAAGGTGCTGAGACTGCTCCTCGATCCGTTGTAGCAGGTTATCACGGAGAGACTACATCATCTGGTGGACTCGGGCAGACTCCTGGGACGGCTGTGGACCATGCACACTAGCAGGAGATGCCCTAGAGGACTGGGTCGTAACTAGGGCGCCATAGGATCCCGTACCGTAGTACGTACCCCTACGGAGTCCACCAACGACGGTTATCCACAGCTCGTCCGCCGACGGAGCTTGAGTGGGCTACGAGAAAGTACCGGCCTCTCCTGCATCAGGTGCACTAGCAGCCGCCCGTTCCCGCAGCCTCTGATACTCGGCCTAGAAAGTATGGATAGTACTCTATAATTTCTAATTTCTAATTAATGTACTTATTATTACTAACTACATGAATATTTATTTGCATCATATTTACTAAGTTATATTAAAATTGACACGAAGTATTAAATTAAGATAACGTATTGTAATACTTACATAGGTCTGCTCGGCCCTCTCGTCAATAAGGTCTTCGCCCTTCCGATGGGTTGCCAGGAAGTCGGTCACCATGTTGGCGTTACCGACCTTCCTTACCTGTAATTAAATATATTATCTTAGTAATAATTTATCGATTTTGTATTAAAATAATATTTCTAAAAGAGAAAGACATACCAGACGACGGAAATGTTCCGTCATCGAAATCGACCCACCGCACCACTTCGAGGCATGTTGCCTAGCCGTCTTGGCCTTCTCCGACTTCTCCTTGTACATTGGCTCGTCGAATCGAGCCTTCATCGCATTCCACTGATCAGGGGTGATCCAACCTTGGATCGGCTTTCCGGCACGATCACGATCCTTCTGATCATTAATAGCGTCGCGGATCAGCTTGGCAGCGACGGCAGAAAACATCCCCTCGATAAGCTCGGCCCGGTGCGGTGGATAGAAAAACATATCCTAGAAGAGCACAAACCAAATATTTATCAGTTATATATAATATGCAAAAATTATATGATTCATGTTAAAAGCAAATATATTTTAACCATGAAGCGCGCAAACCAGAAGGCCTTCCTCTCGTCCGGAGCATCAGAGTAGTTAATCCAAGCACCACCATAATTATGCCTCAGCATGTGGCCTAGACGTCTCTGTACCTCTGGGGGACGATATCTATACAGACATATTATATTCATGAAAAAAGTTAATTTATGATAAAAACAGAAAAAAATTATAAACCAAAACACCTACTTTGTACCGTCGGCCTAGATCTCCGTCCTCCTCTCCTCCGGAGGTGCGCACGCATCATCTGCATGATGCTGGTCGACCGTCGGCGCAGCCTCCGCCATCTGCTTATCCGTCTCCATCGTCGTATCAGTAGCAAAAACGCTAGACGGGCGAGCACTCTCCACAGGCCTGGAACTACTCGTCCCAGGAGATATGCCACGTGACGTCGTCCCAGCAGGCCCAGCTACTGTCCGATATGGAGGAGTAATTGGCGACGAGGATCCAGAGCCGGTACCAGTAGGAGGTACCGAAGGAAAACTCCGTCCTCTAGCAGTACCTGTAGGAAGTACCGAAGGATCATGACCTCGTCGTCCCCCTCGGAATGATCCGCGATGACCTGCCATACCTGATAACAGCATATGATAATACAACAAATAATAGAGACTAAAAATATGAAAGTACAACAAATAATAGAGACTAGAAATATGAAAGTACAACAAAGACAAGATAATAACCAAGACAATATATGATGATACATTCTACAATAAACATCTAAGTCCAGATAATATATTCTAGAAGAAACATCTAAGTTCAGATAAGTATATCTCTCTCAATCATCTTCAGAATAATCATCTTGTTCGTCTTCCTCGACCTCATCTTCCTCTTCCTCCTCATCTTGTAAAACTCCAATATTTTCCAATTATTTTAATGCTTAATATTTTTTTAAAATTTATTTGGTAAAGGTACGTAATTATAGATGTATATAATATATGCATGTTTGTGTGCTTGGTATTTTACATACTACTAAATATAGCCTACCTTGTTCTAAAATATTTTTGTTACTTTATTAAGAATTTTAGAATTTTCCTTGTGATTATATATATATATATATATATATATATATATATATATATATATATATATATATATATATATATATATATATTGTTAAGTGATTGTTAGAAAAAAAAACAAAAAAAAAAAAATGGATGGTGGGCCGAACCCCCACCATTAGCAGCAGCAGCTGCGGAGAGAGGGTGGGGGCTCGACCCCCACAAATCCTGATATTAAACCGAGACCCCCCTTTAACTTATTAACAGCAGCAGTAGCTGCAACCATTAGAAGCCGACCCCCACAAATTCTAATACTTGCTAACGCAAGCAGCAAGCAATTAGTTAGCAAAACCCAACAATTCTTTAGCACCCGAACCCAAGAAACTCTAGCAACCCTAGCCCAATATACACTATTCCTAATCCTATTAGAAGTTAGTCGGCAGTGGTATTTAAACCTACGACGAAACCAAACCCTAACCCTCCGTACATCTTCTCCCTCCTGAAGCCCTCTTCATCTCGAACCCTAGACGGACTACCCAGGCCGTTGGTGGCGCCGCACCACCGCGCGAACACCGCCGGACAGCCCAGGACGACCCCACTTCCGAGCAATCTCAGTTTTGTCAACAGCGAGGTACCCTTCTTCCAATCCACTTTTCTTCACGCACGCTCGATGATTTCTCGAACTATCAATTCCTGTGTGTGTAGCCCATATGAACCCCTCCAATTCCCTTCTGATAGAATCCTGGGAACCCCAGGGGATTGCTCGAAAATCGAGGCAAAGTTGCCCCAAAAACTGTTGAAAACAGAGTTTTAATCCAGTCCCAAACCATAACTTAGAAGCCAGATTCCGAACTGTGTGTCAAGATTTTTCAGAAACTAATTGAACACATGTGAAGACAACATAACCATGATTAAAACGCATTTTATAGATCTGTATTTCGTTTTCTGTGCGAGAATTAAATCAGTGTTAAAGTTGGGCAAAAAACTGTTTTCTAAAGTGTTAATTTCAGAAAATTTCTACGATACGACGTACGCTCCGACAAACCGGGCGACGTGGTCGCACGTTATACGCATCGAAAGGCACGTATGGATGTTGCTAACGTGTGGGAACTGACGGAACTCAGTTTCGTCGCGTGTGCGCGACGAAATCAACGCGTATCCGTCGAGATACCCCCGTATCGGCGTTTTGCAAACTTGTCCATAACTTCGTGTACAGTCGTCGAATTGAGACGAAACTTGCGCCAACAGGTCCAAATCGAAATTTTGGTCCTGTGAGCCAAGTTTGGTTCGATTCTGAGAAGGTCGAATCGGAACCCTATTTTTGGCGGGCCCGCGACCCACTCAAACGGGTGAATTTGTACACGGCTCATCGGAATCCAAAATTTGACATACCGTTGAGTTCTTCTCCTCAAACTGAATCCGTAGACATGTAGTTTGACGACTTTAGAGACCACAGACTTTGGCACGCATTTCGGTGCAAAGCGGGTCCAACGGCGGACATCGTTTTGATCCGAAATTACGATTTTGCCCCTGTTCCAGAATTGGACTTTTGGACAGGCATTTCCTAGGTATATCTTATTCACCAAGATCATTTTTGATGTTTGTTTCAGCGTTTGGAGTCATCTGTGATTTGTGAGTTTTGGTGCTGACACTTGCTACCCTTGGATTGCCCTTCTCGCACCGCAGGCAAGTATACCTTGCCATAGATTCTGATTGTGCTCATTTATTTTCAGTATATTTTATTATTTCATATTTTTTTCTCTTATTTGCCATTTTGTTTCTATTGAGCGTCCAAGTCACACTTGGGTGCAAGCGGCTAGATTTCGTCGTAATATTTATTATGTCCTATTTGCATGTCGACCTTGTGTCAGTTGACTACCCTATTGAGTATGTGGGATATTTTCATATCCCCTATGGCCTTGACACATGTGTATCATGTGATGAGTGAGTTCATATAGGACACGGACCTGCATACTCGATTGGCCATCGATACGTACGGGACGTGCAACGGTTAGGAGGTAACTGCTACTAGTGTGTCGAGTTAGAAGCCGTAGCAGTTGCCAACTGGACAGGCTGTGGATACATCTTGGACAGGAGCAGTTGGGGGGAGGGGACAACTACTAGCGTAGGGGCTACTTTTATTTTACACACATTTGGGAGATAGTGTCTCGGAAGAGCGCTACGTGTTACCCGGCCGATAGTATCTCGGATGAGCGCTACTTGTTGGCCACTCTTTATTACTTGCTTGCGACAGCCCCTGCGTAGAACATTGTCCTCTAAAGTGCATCTCACATAGACGGTTAGGAGATCCCGTAGAGTCATAGTTGCATACTTTACACATTCAGTTACTTGGCATGTTTTCTGTATCTTGTTACGTCCCACTGAGGACCTGGTGATCTCTCCAGGATTAGACGAGCAGGACTATCCCGAGGAGTACGGTACAGCATTGGATCCATCATACATCGGTGACGAGGCATCTCCTGTCCATACTTAGTTTTACTCTTTATTATCTGAGACCATGTATTGGACATCTTTTATCATCTTTCTTGCTGTTTGAGGAGGTTGGACTCCATTTAGTTGAGACTATTTTCCATAGCTGTTTGGGTGGGAATGTCTACCCGGCTATATTTTGATATCATCATTTATCTTATTTAGTGGACCTATTATATTCTCTGTGTTGAGCTGTGGATGAGATTTAGTTATATTATTGTGGCTTATCATGTACTACTATTACAGCTTATGTACAAATACGGGAATTACCATATATTGGTGTATTCTTCGTATAGTACAGCTGGCATGTCTACGTACTTAGTCCTACGTATTTTGGGACTGGGGCGTTACACATCTTCACATTCATCTTCGCATTCGTCGGCTTCGTCTTCCTCTTCGGATAATTCTACATCTTCTACATTATGTGTCGTGTAATGCGTAACTTCCGTGGAGTCTATATCGACAATATTGGTTATAAGAGGTAGCTCGTCCTCCTGGTAAGCTTTTTCGTCAACATCAAAAGTATCTCTAGCTTTAGTCTTGCATACTGCCCACCAGTCAGACTTCGTTGCTCCCCGTCTCGGATAAGCTGTGAAGTACATGAGCTGAGCCTGAGTTGCTAGGACAAACGGTTCGTAGCCTTGATATCTACGCTTATAGTTTATATCCACAAGACCATGCTTGTCAATTTTCCAACCTTGATTTTCAATCGGATCGAACCATTCACACTTGAACAACACGATCTTTGCAGGTTCTCTGCCATTATTATATGACAACTCCACAATCTCTCGTAAGATGTCAAAGAAATCATTTTCTGGATCGACGTCTTTGTAGTTCGAAGACTTGATACACAAACAACTGTTTTTCGTGGAATCAAGATCCAAGAAGCTGTCTCTGATCGGAGCGTTTGTCGACTTAAACCGAAAGCCATTGACACAGTAACTTGGCCATATTTTAACAAAAGTAATTGGTCCATTGGCAAGAGTTCTAATTAATTCAATCTCGGGTGAAATTAGACGATCGATCTGAATATCAAAGAAGAGATAATAAGTTATTTATTGCGCAGTTGCATTAGAAGAGGCCAGTAATTATCGAGCTACTTACATATTCGCTCAACCAAGAAGGAAAATGATGTCTCATTTCTTGTTCTAATGCTTCGACTGTTAGGTAGGGTCTAACCAGCCTCAACTCATCATTATATGTGCTGGAAAATAACGAAGCAACCGCTGATTAGTACAATAATATTAGCTTATACTATTACATTGAGATGACGTAAACTCATCATCCTGAGTTACTTACCCCTCCAGCTTCTCTACTTCATCCTTGTCGCAATTGAGTAATACATACAACTGAGCAGCCCTTAGCTCTTCGTCATTCAAATATCTCTTCTTCATTTTCTCCGAAGGCTTTCCGGACGCATTGAATACTTTCAGTATTCTATCATTAAATTCTTGATATCCGTCGTCGTTTCTCGGAGCCCTCGTTCTATTCGTAGCAACATGAGGTTTGAAATAGGATGAGCAGAAATTTGTAATCTCCTCGAGAATATAGGCTTCACAAATAGAACCCTCGACCCGAGCCTTATTTTTTACCTTTCTTTTTAGGCGATTCAAATGTCGCTCGAACGGGTACATCCATCGATATTCGACGGGTCCACCAACACGTGCCTCGTAGGAAAGATGAATCGACAAATGCTCCATAGAGTCGAAGAATCCAGGAGGGAACACCCTCTCTAGCTTGCATAGTGTTACCGCAATGTCCTTCTCTTGCTTTTCTAGACGATCAACGAGCAATTTCTTAGAACAAAGGTCCCTGAAGAATATGCTAAGCTCCGTCAATGGATCCCAAACTGTCTGCGGTAAGAATTCCCAAAATGCAATCGAAATTAACCGCTCTATGAATACGTGACAATCATGGCTCTTTATACCTGTCAGTTTGTTCTCCTTGAGGTCGACGCATCTTCTCAAGTTCGAAACATACCCATCTGAAAATTTCAGACCTTGAATCCACCTACAAAGCCTCACTTTATCCTCCTTCTCCAGTGAGAAAATTGCCTTAGGCTGCTTCAACTTCCCATTCCCGTCCTCTATCAAATGCAATGCAGGACGTCTACATATTTCTTCCAAGTCCAATCTAGCCTTTGGATTGTCTTTCGTCTTCCCCTTTACGTCCATTACAGTATTAATTATGTTGTCAAACACATTCTTCTCGATATGCATGACATCAAGGTTATGTCTAATCAGATTGGTGCTCCAATATGGAAGATCCCAGAATATACTCCTCTTCGTCCAGTTATGAGTGCGACCAAATCCGTCACACTTGTAGCCCGTAGCAGGCTGCTCAATAGCTCTTGGTAAATCTTTTACCTCTTCCCATATCGTGTATCCGGGCCACCTTGGCGGGAGATTAGCCTTCTCCACAACGCCAGCATGAAAAGCATTCATGTTCCTCCGGTACGGATAATCCTTCGGCAGGAATTGTCGATGACAATCGAAGAAGCACGGTTTGCCTCTGTATTTCAAACGGAAAGCCTTAGTGCTGTCCATGCAATACGGACATGAAAGACGACCATGCGTGCTCCATCCAGATAACATTCCATAGGCCGAAAAGTCGTTGATGGTCCACATAAGTGTTGTCCGTATCTGGAAATTTTGTTTTCTAGATACATCGTACGTGTTGGAACCTACTTCCCACAGCTGATTCAACTCATCAATCAACGGCTGTAAATACACATCGATGTTCCTTTTCGGATTGTTCGGACCTGGGATAATAACGGTGAGGAACATATACGGAGTCTTCATGCACATCCAAGACGGTAGATTGTACGGGATGACGATCACAGGCCAACACGAATACTGGGATCCCAAAAGTCCGAATGGGGTAAAATCGTCGGAGCAGAGACCCAATCTGACATTACGCGGATCAGAAGCAAAATCTGGATACTCTCGATCAAAGTGCTTCCATGCTTCTCCATCAGATGGGTGATCCAACACTCCTTCGGTATGTTTTCGCTTATGCCAACTCATGTTTGCTGCAGTTTCCTTCACCATAAACAACAGCTGCAACCGCGGCGTCAACGGCAAGTAGTGCATCGAAGAGGTAGGCTTCCTGGCACCGACAGACTTTTCTCTACCACATGCCTTGTAGCGATCGACACCACAAAATCTGCAGGCGTCTTCATCCTTGTCGTCTTTGTAGTACAACATGTACCCGTTGTGACAGGCATCGATTTTTTTGTATCCCATCCAGAGCGATCTAACCATCCTCTTAGACCGGTAGAAGTCTTTAGGCAACTTCGCACCCTCAGGCAATATTTCTATAAGCAACTCCATAAGACGGTTGTAGCAATCTTGCGACATGTTAAAATCGGACTTGATGCTCAACAATCTTGTAACCACCTCCAACGGTGAATGATCCTCACAACCAGGATATAATGGAGTCCTTGCATTCTCCAGCAACTCCATGAACTGTGCAGCATCGGGGTTCGATGCCTCCTCAGGTGCATCATGATCATCCGGATCGAAACTAGGCCCGGCCGCGTCAAAAACCATGTTCACCAACCCATCGTCGTAAGGAGCGTTGTTGTGGACATCCACATAAGGCTCGTACTCCGATGCTAAAGACACAAGTTCTCCGTGCTCGCTCCACTGATAGTAATTCAGCGTGAAATCCTTCGAGTATAAATGATACGTGACATCCACTTCTGGATGATATTTCAAGTTGCGACATCTCACACACGGACACTTAATTTTAATACCGTCCATGTACTGAGAGAACGCCTTAGCAAACTGCAGGAACTGGTGTACACCCTCTATGAATTCATCCCGTACACCGCACATGTCATCAGGATGACGGTTGTATATCCATGAACAATTCCGCAGATAGTAATTCAGCTCCATATCCATTTGAGGATAATTCTGTAAGATAGATACATGCACATCGTTTAAACACTTGTAAAAGTAATCATGATACAACAAGTGATAATAGATATGATGTATCCTATGTAGTTTCTTTCCCTCTCTTTACTGTGAACCTTGGTTAACATTAATATTTTCACACTTCTCTAGGGTAAGGTTGAGGTAGATATCCTATGATGCGGAATAGTCGACTGAATGACCCGAATGAGAAGAAAGGAAGTAGGGAGGCTCACTCTATACACTCTAGGATTGACTTATTTCGTCGTTGATTTGACTTATTTTGGTAGTGTGAAATGTCAACAATATCCGATACGGTACCTCGAAGACCTAAATATAGAATATTAATGTCAATTGTTGTTTTGGAATCATAAACATGATATACTAGGTCAATTCTAGGTCTCCAAGTCATTTCTAGTTCACACTAGGACAACTGGGTCAATACCTTGCCAAACTTGGTCAAACTAGGTCACACCTAGGTTTTTAGGGCCATACGTTGCCTTACCAAGGTATTCTAGTCTATACTAGGCTAATACCCTATGTATTTGTCCTACCAATATCCTATTCACATAGGTAAAACCATTACTATGGCCTATTTACCTAATTACCTATACACTAGCCTATCCTTAACTCTAGTAAAAACTAATACCCAAACTCAATACCCCATACACTACAACATAGGTATCTCCCATACCCATGTGTCAACCCATTACCTAAACCTATAGGCTTCCTAAACCTATATATTACCTAGTCACTCTAGGTAAAGCCATTACCTATACTCATAGGTAAAACAATTCCTATCTTGAAGTTACCTATACTTATTGTCCTAGTCCTCATCTATACACATTATCCTAAGGCCTCGTTTGGTTCACCGATTTAAGGAACTAGGAAAGAAAAGTTGTTCCTTTCCTTTGTTTGGTAACCACAAACTTGAGAATCAATTTCCTCACAAGGGAAAAAATTGGAGGGAATATGGTTCCACTCGTGACCCATGAGATTCATTTTCCCTCCTCATTTTCCAACATTTATTACAAAAGTAACCATGTGTTATTGCTTATTTTACCATTAATGCTTATTTTACCATTGTTATATTTTTGCTTCCCTTTCCTACACCAACCAAACAACGGAAAGGAAATGTGACAGGAATCCTACTTTTCGATTCCCATGGAAATACAAAGGAATACATTTCCTTTCCGTAAACCAAACGAGGCCTAATAGTGTC
Organism: Iris pallida; assembly: GCA_029216955.1. NCBI lineage: Eukaryota > Viridiplantae > Streptophyta > Magnoliopsida > Asparagales > Iridaceae > Iris > Iris pallida. Next base: position 22,422,045 of record JANAVB010030817.1, read on the forward strand.
AAAGTGTCCACGTGTTGTCAAAGTGTCAAAGTATCAAAGTGTCACAGTGTGTGTCAAAGTGTCCACTTGTGTGTCAAAGTGTCCACGTATGTGTCAAAGGGTCGTGTCTGTGTCGCATCAGAAAAAGGGAGATAGGGTTAGGGTTTACCGTTGGGGTTGGGTCGGGGTCGCCGGGGCTGGAGCAGCGACAGAGGAGACTGGTCGGGTGGTCGTCGGAGGGAGTGAGTCGTCGGAGGAATGGGGTCGTCGGGCAGGGGGTCGCCGCGGGCAAGGAAGGGGAAGAGCGCGCGGGAGATTAGAAAATTTTGGGTGAAAAAATGGAAAATCGATCGGGCCAGAACCATATATGAAATGTTTTAGCGACGTCAATTAAAGACGTCGCTAACCGTCGCTATTTATTAAAACCTGGCGACGTCGTAAAAGTGGCGTAGCTGAATAAAAAAAACAGTGACGTTTTACGACTAGAATGCGACATCATTTGTCCAAAACATAATTTGTGTCGCTAACTGTCGCTCAAACGTCGCTGATAGTGACGTTCAGCGACGTATATATAAAACGTCGCTAAAAGCACAAAACTTAGCGACGTATTTATCTGGAGTCGCTAATTTCGTCGCCATTATGACTTATTTTGGTAGTGTGTGTGTGTATGTATATATGAGGGAAGAGGGACATGATATTGATCTTTATATGTTCTGGGTATATTTTTTAGGAAAAATAATATTTGGCACATTTCTGTCGCGCATTTGTTGTGCACGCACGACAGAGCACGACGCTATCGTCGGAGCGAGCCCCTCCACCCCCCTTCTGCTCCGGCTCCATTGTTCATGTAAAGTCGTTTAAAAACAGATAGACATGCTTATAATTTAAAACTAGGTGTTAACTCGGTGGCGGAGTTAGTATCTAAAACTAGGGTGGACTGAACTTTAGGTATATCTCGAGTGACACGAGGACACTAGTATCGTACCGCCAAAAATATTAATTTTTAAAAAATTTATTTACCACTTAATTAATTGTTACATACTTCAAATCCAAACAAAAAAAAAACGTAAATAAAGAAAACATTAAAAAAAATCTCAACCGAGCTATAGCCTGGTCGTGCCCATTGATAGGTGTGCCTCTGATACTACTATATAATGAGAAAATTATGCTTCACCGTAGAAGTTTTTATTCAAAAAAATGCCCGCATCTGTATTTACTAATTAAAATTGCTTATTGTATTCAATCTACACTGGTATATAATAAGGAAAGTAGGCTTCATCGTAGAAGCTTTATTCCAGCTCATCTCTATTTACTTTTAAAATTGTTCATCATATTTAATATAGATTATTATATAATTATGTATTTTAAAAAAATTAAGAAGGTTCTTTGCTCTTTTCAAGTATTATAAAGTCAAGTGCATACATACTAATTTATTTTTAAAACATTTTGGCTGTCTACTGCTCATAATCTTATTCGGCTATATATGAACGCACCTAGTGACATGCAAACAAAACCATGTAGGCGTTGGGTGGGCTCCACCTCAAATTTGTTGGTCGATAGCGCTGCCACAAACCCAAGGGGGGAAGAGATGCTGTGCCGCTGGCCGAAGCTGTTTACATTTATTTTGTTCTATAGCCGTGACAGTGAAGGGTCGGAAACCAAAAAACCAATGTTGTAAAAACCGGACCGGACCGGCGGTCGGACCGGATTCAACCGGTTTAAGCCAAAAAAATCGGTCTGGTTCGACTAAAATCGGATTTTTTTTAAAGAACCATCGGTTTTTTGTCAAAACCGGATTCAACCGGTGAACCGGCCGAACCGGTTCACAATTGAACTGGCCAATTTTGGTTTTTTTTAATCAAAATAAATTATTATGTGAAATTTGGACCATTTGATTATTGATTTGGTTTTAATCGACCTTATAGTTGTAAAATTAAACTAAATTAACATACTTATGACCAAACCAAACTAAACCAAGAAATAAATATGAATATTTTACCTATTTGAATCAAACCAAACCAAATATATTGAATTTCAATTGAACCCCGGTTGAACTCCGGTCCGACCTATACCAAAAAATTTCGGTTCGATCATCGGTCCGGTTTTTAAAACATTGCAAAAAACAAACAATTCAATCACTAATAAGTTGGAACAATTCTCTTCTCAAACGTCAATGTGTTGCTGCTCGGACATCTTTTCCCAAGTGAAAAAAAGACAAATATGAAAAAAAAAAAGGGAAAAATTTGTCCATGACAACTTTTATATATATATATATATATATATATATATATATATATATATATATATATATATATATATATATATATATATATATATATATATATATATATATATATATATATATATATATATATATTCGATGCAAGTGACCTCTAGCCTAGTGGTTAAGAGAGATGCATGCGGCCCAAGTGGTCGAGAGTTCGAACCTCAGTGGAGACGAGTTCACCACAATTATCTATTGCTTCAAAAAAAAATATATATATACTACGAAGACAAAAGAGCTCGACAACAAAAGGGCTTTGAGAACTACGAAAATAGCTTGGCAAACACTTTTGCACTCCTCAGATTTTGTACACATGCATGGGAATGCCATATGTTTAGATTGTTTCATTGTATATATGGCATTCTTGAATTCGGGGTTGGTACGACCAGACAAGGAATTCTATCCCCTTCATCCAGTCTCAAACCTGCTAGGACCCGAGGATGTGGATGAGTCAACATCGAGGTCCTCCCTCTGGTCGCCTTTTTTGTACCCGCCTTCTTGGCTAAGGCATTTTTGGAGTATACTACATTGTACAAAATATAAATATTTGATTAGAGTTTATTTAGTATTGTATAATTAGTCAAATTGATTTCTCTCAGAAGATTGAACACACGAAAATTAATCCTTACTATGACCGTGGCAGGGGGAGAAGAATACATACCAGAAGGTGGCTGTAGAATTGTCATGCAGTGGATTTGGGTTTGGAATGGGTTCGTAAAAGAGTTGAGCCTCAACCAGCAAGGTCTAAGCACATCTTACTTTTTGAAAATTTTAGTCTCAGACATTAAATCTATAAAGATTTTGTATTACTTTGTTTGTTTGGTATTGTATTACCAATGTCTAGTATTTTTGTTGAGAAATTACTGCACTAACTATAATAAATATTACTTAGTAGTCGGGGGCACACCGGGTGAGCATTCGGTTTATTCGGTTTAAATCGAACCGAATAATCCAAAATCGAATTGGACCGAAACCGAATAAGCAAAATCGAAACCGAACCGAATTGGCCCAAAACCGAATCAAACCGAACCGACTTAAATCGGTTCGATTTTCGGTTTATTCATATTTTTTTGATTTTTTTGAGCTTTTTTTGTTAATATATATAGTAACTAAATACACATAGACATATTTAGCATATACCTATATATATTTAGTATATACCTATATATATTAATACTTATATATATAGTACACACACACACACACATATATATATATATATATATATATATATATATATATATATATATATATATATATATATATATAAATTAATTAATTAAATTTTTTTATTCGGTTTTCGGTTTTGGACCGAAACCGAAACCAAAAACCCAAAATCGAAACCGAACCGAACTTCTTATTCGGTTCGGTTTTCGGTCCAAAACCGAATAATGCTCACCCCTAGGCACACGCATTGAGTGTGCAACCAAGGGCAGAACCAGAAATCTGAATGAGGTGGATTAGAGTGGACTAGGATGGACTAGATATAGCCCGACTCACAAAAATTTACAAAAAATATATATATGAAAAAAAAAATCAAAATTGTTTCTTGGGTTCCCGCCACATGGGTCCGCCCTTGTGTGCAACACAGAGTCCCTTGACACACCTTCCAGGGTTGCGCTTAACGAAGAAAAAAAAAGGTCCCGATCTATTGAAGTAGAACAAAGGAGTTCCCTCCATCCAGCATAAAATTTTCAAGTTGCATAAATCATAGTCCCTTCTGCTCACCACCATAACCGAGTACGTCCTTGTCCTTGTCGTATTTAAAAACTGCAAATCCATGTATAAAATCATCAAACTAAGTTGTCCAGTACTGTAACAAATTTAAGGTTTAGCAGTGAACATGCTTAGTATAGTAAATATTATTTTCAGGAAAACATAATTTGTAGAAACTCGGTATCATAAATAAATTTATGGGAGTACGACGTAATTGGCAAAACTTTTTTGAACTAACCTTTACAAAGATGCATTGTGCATTCACATGGTGGTTAGGCTTCGAGTTAGGGTTCGGACTAGGTCTTGTTTCATTGCATGTCCTAATTGACCCGGATACGTACGTTGAATATTTCAGGAATTTTAAAAATTATGGTATAATTTTTTTGTAGCTTTTAAAAATTTGGGGCCCTTAGGGGCTACATTATGTCAGTCCCTTACCATAATGCTTACAATGTCATATAAACATACATTTTTTCCTCTTTGTATGTACATCCTTAGCATATACAAGAATACAATGATAAGATTTAATTTTAGCATTTTTTACTTTGACCGAGTGTGTCACCTAGCCATATATTGAAAAGAGAAACAGTTCAGTAGGACAAAAAAAAATAAAAAATTGAGAGCTTAATTGAGAATGGTTGAACGAACTAAAACCATTATATCCATCTAAAATCCATCTTTTTGTACTGTCAGAGATCCTAAAATAAACGTCTCAAAGTTCTTGGGACATTGGCAATGGAACAAAAAAAATGAGCTGTCAGCATTGTTCACTATCTCCATCTATGTTGCGATAATCTTCATGTTGTTGTAAATTTTAATAATTAGCAACCGAGAGAAAAAAAAAAAACCTATTATAACACAAAAAATTATAGTTTAGAAGTATTTGACTGTTCAAATCATGATATTATCGGAATAACCGCTTAATCAATGGCCTGAGGTTGTCATAATCTACTAATGTTTTGCAAGAAATAAACGTATAGACGAAGAACAGCAGCATCAGGAGTATGCGTATGCAGCCATATGCGTCAGGTTTGGCTCTGGCGCCACAGGTCTATTTTTGTGCACCCACCAAAATGAGAATGGATTTTCGTACTTTCATTCAAATATTGTCAGGCATTTCATCCAAACTAAAACTACTTTGGAATAATTCTGTGAACATCTTTACTAAATTTGACCATTTATAAATTTTTTTTTAAAGATGTACAGCGATACGTACGGGACTTAATGCACACTGTATTGCATGTATATTGGGTTCACTGTCCCAAACTCCCACCAAATAAATGAAAGGAATAATAAGTCCCAGTGACTCCATCCACTGATCTTCTGCCACCTAGTCGGGGTCTTATATTTCTTCTCGGTAACCACAAGAACCACTCGAATTTGGTAATTTGACCATTTATAGGTTGACACGTAAGAGTGTCCGAATGGAAGTATGAATATTTATCCTAACAACATAGCTATTTTTATCGCCCGGGGGACTGGCCCGTGCTCGTCCGTCCCCACGTGGTAGGCGTCCATTGGCTCCCCCGTCTGGATGAGCCCAAGTTAGCAAGGAAACCAGTAATTATTTGCCACGTGGGCGCTTGCCAGCCCCACAGACTGGCAAAATATCGTTTTCCTTATCCTAATTTAAGGACTCCTGGCGCCCACTCGTTCAAATTCTTGTTAAAGTAGCCGTTGCCAATGTACTTGAGAATGTCACTAACATAGCAAAATTGCAACAGCAATTACTAAATAACTAACCAACGCTTCTATTTTGACAGCCCGGCCTGCACTGGCCTGTCCCCATGTGGCAGCTGTCCATTGGCTCTCCGTCTGGGTGGGTTGGAAGGTAATGATTATCCGTCACGTTGGCGCGGGCCAGCCCCACCGGCAGCAGAATAGCATTTTCCATAACTAATTCATATTAGTAGACCGAACGAACGATCGACCATCGAAACGATGGACCCGATCCCCTCAGGACTTCCCGGAGAGCGCGATCGCCACCGTCACCGAACGCAGGTTCCTGCACCTCCACGCGCCCAAAGCCGTGCTCGACATGACCAAGGACGGGTCCTACGACTCCAAGCCGGCCGCATTCCCGGACACCGGCTGCAGCCCCCCCTTCGGAGGAGGCGAGCGACGACGTGGGCAAGCGCAAGGGGCTGATCGTGCCGAAGAAGGAGGCCAGCGGAGGAGTACTTCCCCGACGTGAGTGGGCGGCGTGTGAAGGGAGCGGCTGGAGTTCAACTACTGCTGCTACCGGAGCAGCCGGAGCCACGTGATAAGTACACATTGGGTGCTGCAAGTTTGTGAAGACAGAAGAAGGGAGGAAGATTGTTCGGGATAGTAATTGGATGACGTGCAAGCAAGCAAGAATAAACCCAATGTTTAGATTTACATCATTATGTACACATGCCCCTTATAAAGACAACGGAATTATTTTACTATAAAATTTAATTATTTTTACATTATTATTTTACAAATGGTAATTAACGCCATATATACAAAATTTATCTTTGTTGCTATATATATATATATATATATATATATATATATATATATATGTCCATTTTTTGAGGCCGCTCGCTTGGGATCGTGGCCGTCCCGCGACCACCTAGCCATTCCACACCGGAGGGGAGGGCTCGAACTTGGGACGTCCCCCAAGTGAGCCCCCCTCCCTAAACACTTAGACTAGGGAACTTGGACAAGTTGCTATCTATATATGTTGCATGACAATGAGATACCGTGTATGTTGTGTGTGTGTATGTATATATATGAGGGAAGAGTGTCACCCCCCACTTTTCAAATTAGGGGTATTTTTGTCATTTTTCAAGTTTTATAATTTTTAGGAATTTTTATTTATTTTATGTGATTTTTTGGGATTTATTTGGATTGGTTTGGATTTTATCCAATTCGGACTCAAATTGGAGACCCGGGTAGCCTGGACCCTAGTGGGACCCACAAACTAGCTGGGCTTAGTCCACATACCATCCTAATTAGGTTAGAAACCATAAACCCTATTTTTCATGGCTTAATTTGTCATTTTAGAGTTTAATTAGTTAGTTAGAAATAAACCGAACCTAAAACCAAGTCTAATGGGTGGGGGGTTATTGGATCCAACCCAAACCCAATAACCCCCACACCATGGCCGGCCACATGTAGAGAGCCCCCCCTTTCTTCTTCCTTAAGTCAAACATCTCTCTCTCTCTCTCTTTCAAAAACCATTTTCTTCCAAGCTCTCTCTCTCTCCAAGAAACCTAACTTTAGGTATGATTTTAATTCTTCTTTTATTACTCTAATCCATTTAAAGTCTTCACAATAGTTAGAGAGGATGAGATTCTCTACAAATTGCCCATAAATTTTGTAGGATTTTCCTAGAAATTTAGGTTGAGGTTTAATTAGGGGTTTAATATATATAGTGGTATATATATGTGTATGTATATATATATGTGTATGTATTTATATATAAGTATAGGTATTCTTGGGCATGGAAGTGGTGGTGGTGGTATTGTGAGAGTGTGTGTGTCATGAGGGTGGTGGTGAGAGCTTGTGGTTGTGTGTGTGTATGTGTTTATATATATATATATATATATATATATATATATATATATATATATATATATATATATATATATATATATATAGGTGTATGAGTTTATATATATATATATATATATAAGGTTGTGTGTATATATATGTATATATGTATTTGTGTGTGTGTGTAGAGAGTGGTGGGAAGAGGATGAGAGTGATGGTGTGGTTGTGTGTGTGGTTGTGTGTGAGGTTGTGGATATATAAATATAGATATATGTGTGTGTGTGTTTGTATCTATATATAAATATAGATGTGTGTATGTGTATGTATTTATATGTAGAGATGTGTGTGTGTGTGTGTATATATATATATAGATAGGTGGTTAGAGGATTAGATATAAGGATATATATATAAATAGATAGATAGATAAATAGGTATATAGATATGTATATATATAGATATATATATATAGAGAGTAGAGTAGAGAGGAGTAGATGAGATGAAGAAGATAAGAAGTAGTAGTAGAAGTAGCAGTAGCAGTAGCATTAGGAGCAGCAGCAGCAGGGGAGCATTAGCAGCAGCAGCAGCTGCAGCAGCAATGCAGCAGCAGGAGCTGCATTTGCAGCTCCTTCCCCCCCCCCCCCCCCCCCCCCAATTCACCCCCCAATACACCCCCCTATTAGCCCTATATGAACCCCCTATATGCATATATATGTATATATATAGATATGTATACATAGGTATATATATATATATATATATATATATATATATATATATATATATATATATATATATATATATATAACTAGAGGGTTTAGATGAGAATGAGAAGGAAGAAGCTAAGGAATTAGAATTAGAATTAGGAAGAAGGAAAAGAAATAAGAAGTAGAAGGGAAGAGAAGTAAAAAGAAAGAATAGAGAAGAGAATAGGAAGAGAATGATAAGGAATTAGGAGAAGTTAGAAATTAGAAGGAGAGAGTGAGGAAGCGGCCAAGAAGAAGGATCTGAGCTAGAAGAATTAGGAGAAGAAGTTGAGAAGAAGAAGAACTAGAAATGAGAGTAAAAGAAGAGGTTGGAGCGAAGGCCTAAAAGAGGGTTTTTAGGAGAAGTCGAGTTAGAGGACGAATTTGAGCCCGGAGTATCGGATCGCGATGAAACTTGACATAGGCCTAGGTTACATGATTTAGATTTTGCAGGTAAGCTCCCGGATGGAAATCGGGGTCGTAGGGCGCCGGTATCGTGCCGTGTCAGCGCGTATCTTGAAATATTTAAGATATCTGCAACGGGCCGTAAGGTGGACTAGACGTCCACTTTGTCTAGGTATTTTGGTAGATAACGAACCTATAGGATAGTACCCTACTACCCTAGGGAGATCGGGTCAAAATATCAAGCGTAGGTAGGCTATCTAGATAATCGCCGAGGGTGGAATTTTACCCTTAAAAAGGGTAAAATAGGGAATTGGCCTACGGCCGAGATTTGAGTTTCCAAGTCCAAGATGGACTTGGATATGGGTTGTATAGGTTGGTAATGAGTAGGATTAGCCGTCTAGACCTAGTCTTGACCCCGGTTGACCACGGTTGACTTTTTAGGCCAAAAGTCAACTATGGGTCAACACTTTACCTAATTTAGTCCCAAATTCTATTAGACTTGTGCAGTTGGCCGAAAGTCAACTGTTAGGCACCAGTGACTTAGAGTTGACCTAGGGTTGACCACATTTGACCGCAGTTGACCACGGTTGACCAGAGTTGACCGGTTGACCAAAAAGTTAACTGTTGACTCAAATCGATCCCGATTGATTCCGTTTGACTTGCATTGACCCAGTATGACCTAGTTAGACCTAAAATGACTTAGGTTGACCTCGTACAGTCTAGTTTGACGTGACTTGACCTAGAATGACCTAATAGGATTTAAATTGATTTGACTTTATTTCCTAGATTGAGTATTGATACGTCTTGTTCTCTATAGGTCCTCGAGACGCTGCATTTGCTCCGGTTGACATACCATATCATATTTCAGGCGAGTACATTCTTTGACACTTTTCCAATTTATGCTGATTGATATAATCCATGTAATTAGTGTAGATATGCTTGTTCTCGACACATTGGTCATACGGGTTGGTATTCAGGGATCCCGACATGAGGTGTTATTCCTTGTTGTCTTGGTATGTCTTGTGCAAGCCCCCTTGTAGTTCTTATGCAGTACATGGACGCCGATTCTCGAGGAGACTTGCTCCCTTCTCGTAGAATCCCGCGTCGTGACGTGTCTTGTTTGGATCCACTCTACCAGTCGGGGACGGGGAGTATTAGTGTAGACATGTGGTCATTATCCACCTTGTTACTCTTGTAGACCTTGTGAGTGTTAATCATACACTCCACGTATGATTAACCAGGCCAGTAGACCTTGTGCAAGACCCAAGCCGGCCACATGTTGTAGCTAGTATTCACACACCTAGATATATGATTCTTGATTCTTGTACATGCCATGATCAGTTTACTTGCCTTGTTCTAGCTCTAGTTTTACAGCTTACCTTGCCATGATTCTCACATGTACATTCCATGATTTTCTTGTATATACTCTCTATTTACAGATTATAGCTTTTGTCATATCTTGTGAAATGTTGTTAGTGGATTGTACTCGTTCCATCCTGACAGGATATGTTGAAAATATTACAGATGCAGACGAGGGAGACTACAGTACCTACTACGGTCCGGATGACGTAGTGGGCATAGACTTGGAGACTTTGGTCCAGCAGGGCTTAGCTCCGCCTGACGAGACCCTACCTATTACTTAGTTAGAGTAGGTCTTTTGTACTGGACATTGTCTCCAGCTACTTTTGAGACTGTTATTATTATGGACTGTATTAGAGACTTGGACTGTATATATTCTTGTGTTGGACTTGACAGGTTATATATTATTTTATCGTCTTGTTGTCTTTTCATTTCAGTCTTTACTTTGTTATCTTAGAGTCGTGATTGAGTACTCGTATATATATTCATTGCTTGTCCTCCGTTCGGACTTGACCATGGACTTGACAGGTTTTTGTTATATATATAAACTGTTTAGAAGTAGAAAATCTACAACGTTCCACGCCGATTTTTCGGTGAGGGCTGGGCGTTGTCGCGTCACGTGCCCTTTTAGCGGGTGCGGGTCGTGACACGTTTTAGTGGTGGCCCACGCAGGTCCTGAAGTCGCAATTAGTGCGATGTCGTAGTGGCGCTCGACTTAGAGTGCTATTACGAGCCTGCGGTACGTATCTAGGATAGGCTATAGGCTAAGAGTACTCAATCACAGTAGGATCTTTCCTTGCTTATCTTGCTTACCGTCTTTGATATTGGTTTAATGTATTCTAGCTGTCCTCCTTTGATATAATCTTTCTTGTGCCATATTGATATCTTTCCTTTCAATTTGTCTCCAGGATAGTGATGACTCATTCTCCTGGCGAGGAGCACGGGGAGACGGAGAGGTCTGCCACCTCTGGCGGGCAGGCTCTGGTCACTTCCCCGGCTGATGGGACTTCTGTTGGGGCTCTTGGAGGTACTCCTCCAGCTACCTCGATGACCGTCCCTGGGGCCATTGCGGGTGCTCTTTCCGTAGTGCCAAGGGCTACAGCGGGAGCTGCCGGGGGCGTTCTTCCTCCTCAGCAGGGGACTCTTCCGGTGATGATGGGAGCTATTCCTCCATTGCCTCCTCTGCCCACAGACATGGGGCAGATGCTAGCGTTCTTCCACCAGGTGCTTGAGTCCCAGCGGGCCCAGCACGAGGCTCAGTTGAGGCAGTCAGAGGCCATGCGCCAGGGCATGGAGGATGCACACAGGTTGGCTTTGGCGGCAGTGGAGCGTGGGGCTCCACAGAGGGAGGTACAGCAGCAGCAGCAGCCGAAGATCGGGGATATTCAGGCTTTCAAGAAGCTTGGTCCGAGGGATTTCAAGGGGACGGAGGGCATTATTTATGCTGATGACTGGCTCGAGGATATCGAGCGCCAGATGGGGGCCTGCCGCCTGGCAGCCGACCTGAGGGTCGAGGCGGTTGGGTTACAGTTGTTAGATATTGCCCGGACATGGTTCCGGAATGAGCCGGCTCTTGCAGGAGAGGGCCATACTTGGGCTGAGTTTCGGGCCCTGTTCAGAGAGAAGTTCTTTTCCCCTACGGACAAGATTGGCCTGGTGCGGCAGTTCCAGAACCTGCAGCAGGGCAGTATGACCGTAGAGGAGTATGCGGCGGAGTTCGGCCGGCTGAGCCGATACGCCGAGTACATGGTGAGTGACCCGGTGATCCGAGCGGAGCGCTTCCGGGAGGGATTGGCATGGGATATCAAGATCCTGATCCCTTCCTTCTATGCGACATACGCAGAGGTTTACGCGGAGGCTCGGAAGGTGGAGAGGGAGTGGGGCTTGAAGCCGAAGAGGGATCGAGATTTGTTTTCGGGGGCCAGTAGCAGCACAGAGGCTGCTAAGCGCCCTCAGCTTCAGCATCAGCCTTTCCAGCATCAGACCAGAGCACCGGTTCAGCAGGTGCAGCACACTCAGCCGAGGCAGGCTCAGCATGGGGCTCCTTGCCACTTCTGCAGGAGACCTGGTCACGTCTGGGAGGTTTGCCGGAAGAGGCTGGGTTTGTGCCTCTACTGCGGGGAGGCTGGACATCAGTTGAGAGATTGTCCTGCGAACCCTCGCAGGGTAGCCCGTGGAGCGGTAGCAGCTCAGGGAGCACAGGGTAGGCCACCTATGGCACCGCATCACGCCCTCCACCAGCAGCGGGATATACCCCGCCAGGACAGGGCTTTTACGATGACAGTTGAGGATCCTGCACGCATTGGACTAGGAGGTAGGGTCTTGCTCTTTCTTTTACCTGTTTCTTTCCATCCATTGATTGTTGATTGCTTTCTTAGTACCTTTAGTTGCATATGTGATGATCATGCTAGATAAATAGAACACCCCATTGAAGACTGCAATAACACGATACTGTAGAGATTTAAAACCATGCATGTGTTCTGATTTCCTGGGTTACATGTTATATAACTTAGGATAAAATTTGGTAGACCTTGATTGTGGGGTGCTTGACCTAGAGAAGAGTACGACCGTTTGAATTTCGAGGACGAAATTTTTTTTAAGGAGGGTAGATTTGTCACCCCCCACATTTCAAATTAGGGGTATTTTTGTCATTTTTCAAGTTTTATAATTTTTAGGAATTTTTATTTATTTTATGTGATTTTTTGGGATTTATTTGGATTTGTTTGGATTTTATCCAATTCGGACTCAAATTGGAGACCCGGGTAGCCTGGACCCTAGTGGGACCCACAAACTAGCTGGGCTTAGCCCACATACCATCCTAATTAGGTTAGAAACCATAAACCCTATTTTCCATGGCTTAATTTGTCATTTTAGAGTTTAATTAGTTAGTTAGAAATAAACCGAACCTAAAACCAAGTCTAATGGGTGGGGAGTTATTGGATCCAACCCAAACCCAATAACCCCCACACCATGGCCGGCCACATGTAGAGAGCCCCCCCCCCCCCCCCCCCCCTTTCTTCTTCCTTAAGTCAAACATCTCTCTCTCTCTTTCAAAAACCATTTTCTTCCAAGCTCTCTCTCTCTCTCCAAGAAACCTAACTTTAGGTATGATTTTAATTCTTCTTTTATTACTCTAATCCATTTAAAGTCTTCACAATAGTTAGAGAGGATGAGATTCTCTACAAATTGTCCATAAATTTTGTAGGATTTTTCTAGAAATTTAGGTTGAGGTTTAATTAGGGGTTTAATATATATAGTGGTATATATATGTGTATGTATATATATATATGTGTATGTATTTATATATAAGTATAGGTATTCTTGGGCATGGAAGTGGTGGTGGTGGTATTGTGAGAGTGTGTGTGTCATGAGGGTGGTGGTGAGAGCTTGTGGTTGTGTGTGTGTGTATGTGTTTATATATATATATATATATATATATATATATATATATATATATATATATAGGTGTATGAGTTTATATATATATATAAGGTTGTGTGTATATATATGTATATATGTATTTGTGTGTGTGTGTAGAGAGTGGTGGGAAGAGGATGAGAGTGATGGTGTGGTTGTGTGTGTGGTTGTGTGTGAGGTTGTGGATATATAAATATAGATATATGTGTGTGTGTGTGTTTGTATCTATATATAAATATAGATGTGTGTATGTGTATGTATTTATATGTAGAGATGTGTGTGTGTGTGTGTGTATATATATATATATAGATAGGTGGTTAGAGGATTAGATATAAGGATATATATATAAATAGATAGATAGATAAATAGGTATATAGATATGTATATATATAGATATATATAGAGAGAGTAGAGTAGAGAGGAGTAGATGAGATGAAGAAGAGAAGAAGTAGTAGTAGAAGTAGCAGTAGCATTAGGAGCAGCAGCAGCAGGGGAGCATTAGCAGCAGCAGCAGCTGCAGCAGCAATGCAGCAGCAGGAGCTGCATTTGCAGCTCCTCCCCCCCCCCCCCCCCCCAATTCACCCCCCAATACACCCCCCTATTAGCCCTATATGAACCCCCTATATGCATATATATGTATATATATAGATATGTATACATAGGTATATATATATATATATATATATATGTATATAGATAGATAACTAGAGGGTTTAGATGAGAATGAGAAGGAAGAAGCTAAGGAATTAGAATTAGAATTAGGAAGAAGGAAAAGAAATAAGAAGTAGAAGGGAAGAGAAGTAAAAAGAAAGAATAGAGAAGAGAATAGGAAGAGAATGATAAGGAATTAGGAGAAGTTAGAAATTAGAAGGAGAGAGTGAGGAAGAGGCCAAGAAGAAGGATTTGAGCTAGAAGAATTAGGAGAAGAAGTTGAGAAGAAGAAGAACTAGAAATGAGAGTAAAAGAAGAGGTTGGAGCGAAGGCCTAAAAGAGGGTTTTTAGGAGAAGTCGAGTTAGAGGGCGAATTTGAGCCCGGAGTATCGGATCGCGATGAAACTTGACATAGGCCTAGGTTACGTGATTTAGATTTTGCGGGTAAGCTCCCGGATGGAAATTGGGGTCGTAGGGCGCCGGTATCGCGCCGTGTCAGCGCGTATCTTGAAATATTCAAGATATCTGCAACGGGCCGTAAGGTGGACTAGACGTCCACTTTGTCTAGGTATTTTGGTAGATAACGAACCTATATGATAGTACCCTACTACCCTAGGGAGATCGGGTCAAAATATCAAACGTAGGTAGGCTATCTAGATAATCGTCGAGGGTGGAATTTTACCCTTAAAAAGGGTAAAATAGGAAATTGGCCTACGGCCGAGATTTGAGTTTCCAAGTCCAAGATGGACTTGGATATGGGTTGTATAGGTTGGTATGAGTAGGATTAGCCGTCTAGACCTAGTCTTGACCCCGGTTGACCACGGTTGACTTTTTAGGCCAAAAGTCAACTATGGGTCAACACTTTACCTAATTTAGTCCCAAATTCCATTAGACTTGTGCAGTTGGCCGAAAGTCAACTGTTAGGCACCAGTGACTTAGAGTTGACCTAGGGTTGACCACATTTGATTGCAGTTGACCACGGTTGACCAGAGTTGACCGGTTGACCAAAAAGTCAACTGTTGACTCAAATCGATCCCGATTGATTCCGTTTGACTTGCATTGACCCAGTATGACCTAGCTAGACCTAAAATGACTTAGGTTGACCTCGTACAGTCTAGTTTGACGTGACTTGACCTAGAATGACCTAATAGGATTTAAATTGATTTGACTTTATTTCCTAGATTGAGTATTGATACGTCTTGTTCTCTATAGGTCCTCGAGACGCTGCATTTGCTCCGGTTGACATACCATATCATATTTCAGGCGAGTACATTCTCTGACACTTTTCCAATTTATGCTGATTGATATAATCCATGTAATTAGTGTAGATATGCTTGTTCTCGACACATTGGTCACACGGGTTGGTATTCAGGGATCCCGACATGAGGTGTTATTCCTTGTTGTCTTGGTATGTCTTGTGCAAGCCCCCTTGTAGTTCTTGTGCAGTACATGGACGCCGATTCTCGAGGAGACTTGCTCCCTTCTCGTAGAATCCCGCGTCGTGACGTGTCTTGTTTGGATCCACTCTACCAGTCGGGGACGGGGAGTATTAGTGTAGACATGTGGTCATTATCCACCTTGTTACTCTTGTAGACCTTGTGAGTGTTAATCATACACTCCACGTATGATTAACCAGGCCAGTAGACCTTGTGCAAGACCCAAGCCGGCCACATGTTGTAGCTAGTATTCACACACCTAGATATATGATTCTTGATTCTTGTACATGCCATGATCAGTTTACTTGCCTTGTTCTAGCTCTAGTTTTACAGCTTACCTTGCCATGATTCTCACATGTACATTTCATGATTTTCTTGTATATACTCTCTATTTACAGATTATAGCTTTTGTCATATCTTGTGAAATGTTGTTAGTGGATTGTACTCGTTCCATCCTGACAGGATATATTAAAAATATTACAGATGCAGACGAGGGAGACTATAGTACCTACTACGGTAGTGGGCATAGACTTGGAGACTTTGGTCCAGCAGGGCTTAGCTCCGCCTGACGAGACCCTACCTATTACTTAGTTAGAGTAGGTCTTTTGTACTGGACATTGTCTCCAGCTACTTTTGAGACTGTTATTATTATGGACTGTATTAGAGACTTGGACTGTATATATTCTTGTGTTGGACTTGACAGGTTATATATTATTTTATCGTCTTGTTGTCTTTTCATTTCAGTCTTTACTTTGTTATCTTAGAGTCGTGATTGAGTACTCGTATATATATTCATTGCTTGTCCTCCGTTCGGACTTGACCATGGACTTGACAGGTTTTTGTTATATATATAAACTGTTTAGAAGTAGAAAATCCACAGCGTTCCACGCCGATTTTTCGGTGAGGGCTGGGCGTTGTCGCGTCACGTGCCCTTTTAGCGGGTGCGGGTCGTGACAAAGAGGGACATGATATTGATCTTTATATGTTCTGAGTATATTTTTTAGGAAAAATAATATTTGGCACATTTCGGTCGCGCATTTGTTGTGCACGCACGACAGAGCACGACGCTATCGTCGGAGCGAGCCCCTCCACCCCCCTTCTGCTCCGGCTCCATTGTTCAAGTAAAGTCGTTTAAAAACAGATAGACATATGCTTATAATTTAAAGCTAGGTGTTAACTCGGTGGCGGAGTTAGTATCTAAAACTAGGGCGGACTGAACTTTAGGTATATCTCGAGTGACACGAGGACACAAGTATCGTACCGCCAAAAATATTAATTTTTTTAAAATTTATTTACCACTTAATTAATTGTTACATACTTCAAATCCAAACAAAAAAAACGTAAATAAAGAAAACATTAAAAAAATCTCAAAAAAAATTTCCAAAAAATTGGGCCGAGCTATAGCCTGGTCGTGCCCATTGATAGGCCAGTGTGCCTCTGATACTACTATATAATGAGAAAATTATGCTTCACCGTAGAAGTTTTTATTCAAAAAAATGTCCGCATCTGTATTTACTAATTAAAATTGCTCATTGTATTTAATCTATACTGGTATATAATGAGGAAAGTAGGCTTCACCGTAGAAGCTTTATTCCAGCTCATCTATATTTACTTTTAAAATTGTTCATCATATTTAATTTGAATAATTATGTAATTATATATAGAAAAAAAATTAAGGAGGTTGTTTGTTCTTTTCAAAGACAAGTGCATATAATTATATACATACTAAATTATTTTTAAAACATTTTGGTTGCCTACTGCTCATAATCTTATTCGGCTATATGAACGCACCTAGTGACATGCAAACAAAACCATGTAGGAGTTGGGTGGGCTCCCGCTCAAATTTGTTGGTCGAAGCATCTAAGGGACGGTGCATGGCCACATTGCCACAGAAGGGGAAAAAAAAATAAATCAATTTTAAGAGAGCTGTTGTCATTTATTTTGTTCTACTATACAGCCGTGACAGTGAAGGGTCGGAAACCAAAAAACAAACAATTCCACCACTAATAAGTAAGTTAGAACAATTCTCTTCTCAACGTCAACATAAATAAAAAAAAAATTTGTGTTGCTGCTCGGACATCTTTTCCCAAGTGAAAAAAAGACAAGGGAATATGAAAAAAAGGAAAATTTGTCCATGACAACTTTTTTTTTTTTAATATAAGAAGACAAAAGAGCTCGACAACAGAAGAGCTTTGAGAACTACGAAAAATAGTACGTTTAGATTGTTTCATTGTATATATAGCTAAGGCATTTTTGGAGTACTACATTGTACAAAATATTTGATTAGAGTTTATTTAGTATTGTATAATTAGTCAAATTGATTTCTACATAGTCCATGCACCACCACCACCAAAAATATAATATATGTGCACTCCCAGTGACCCCAATCTCAGAAGAAATTAATCCTTACTATGACCGTGGCAGGGGGAGAAGAATACATACCAGAAGGTGGCTGTAGAATTGTCATGCAGTGGATTTGGGTTTGGAATGGGTTCGTAAAAGAGTTGAGCCTCAACCAGCAAGGTCTAAGCACATCTTACTTTTTTAAAATTTTAGTCTCAGACATTAAATCTATAGAGATTTTGTATTACTTTGTTTTTGTGTTTAGTATTTTTGTTGAGAAATTACTGCGCTTACTATAATAAATATTACTTAGTAGTTTGGGGCACACACATTGCGTGTGCAACACATAGTCGCTTGACTTGACGCACCTTCCAGAATTGCGCTTAACGAAGAAGAAGGGTCCGATCTATCGAACGAGTCTCCTCCATCCAGCATAAAATTTTCAAGTTGCATAAATCATAGTCCCTTATGCTCGCCACCAAAACGATTTATGCCCTCGCCCTTGTCGTATTTAAAAACTGCAAATCCATGTATAAAATCATCAAACTAAGTTGTCCAGTACTGTAACAAATCGAGGGTTTAGTAGTGAGTGCACTTAGCATAATAAATACTGGAAATTGCTGAGGAACCCAATTTCGAGGTTGATTTTTATGAAAAACTCACCCGCATGATGGATTTTATGAAATGTCCAGAATTATATATTTTCACGTTAAGTATTCCAATATTCCCTTTAGATGCTCTGTATTTACAAAATTAATACCATAACTACCCCTCCGCACAAACTCAGATCTGGATTGCGATTCTCTTCTTTTTCTTCTTCTTCACGAGAGATCTGAAAGATCGCAAAGATCGTTCGTAGTTCACCATGCTTTTTTTTCAGTCGAACTCCGATCATCGCTTATCTTCTTCTTCTTCTTCTTCTTCTTCTTCTTCTTCTTCTCCGACAATTAAGTCAATTATGGAGAGAAAATCTTCTTCTTCTTTTCCATAAGAGTTAGCATCGTTTTGAAAGAAGAACGAAAACTCTTGAATCTTTATTCATGTCAAATTTCTTTCCACAAAACAAAAAAATAAAAAATTAGGTTTCTATCAATTGTTCTCCGTCGATATCACACGAAAAATAATCATTCTCCTACATTTTTAACAAGGAGAATGTCATTCTCCATGTTGAATGGCATTCTCCGTGTTTCTAACATTTGAATGACCATTCTCCGTGTCATTTAACACGGAGAATGTCATTCTCCGTGTTATTTAGCACGGAGAATGGCCATTCTCCTACGTTTTAACACTGGGAATAACCATTCTCCGTGTAAATTAACACGGAGAATGTCATTCTCCGTTTTAATTAAGACGGAGAATGCCATTATCCGTTTTATTTAACACGGAGAATGGCATTCTCCGTGTTTCTAACACGGAGAATGACCATTCGCCTGCGTTTTAACACTGGAATGACCATTCTCCGTGCTAAATTACACGGAGAATGGCCATTCTCCGTTTTATTTAACACGGAGAATGGCATTCTCCGTTTTATTTAATACGGAGAATGGCATTCTCCGTGTTTCTAATACGGAGAATGGCCATTCTCCTGCGTTTTAACACTGTAATGACCATTCTCCGTGCTAAATTACACGAAGAATGGCCATTTTTCGTGTAATTTAGCACGGAGAATGACCATTCTCCGTGTAATTTAGCACGGAGAATGGCCATTCTCCGTGTAAATTAAGACGGAGAATGTCATTCTCCGTGTTACTAACACAGAGAATGACTATTCTCCGTGTAAATTAAGACGGAGAATGACATTCTCCGTGTTACTAACACGGAGAATGGCCACCCTCATGCGAAATTAACATTTTTCGTGTTCTAACACGGAGAATGACCATTCTCCTGCATTTTATGGTCAGTTGAAACTTTGAAGGGCCATAACTTTTGACTGGGAGGTCGAAATGAGGTCCGGTTTGTCCCAAAACGAGCGTATCTTCGAGGAGCCTGAAAGTAACCGCTTCTCCGTTAGACGGCCTTCCAAAATTTTAGAATCGCAAATAAATGATGTTTTGACCTCCGTTTTAGCACTTTTGCCGTTTGTCTCGATCTTTCTGAAATTTTTCGACGAGTTTTTGAAGATTTTTGAGGAGAAAACCTAGATTCGAAAGCGAGCAGCGTATGGAAGAAGATGAAGTATCGAAACGTTTTTTTTAAGAGTAGTTTCGTAGGTGTTTTCAATAAATTAGAAGGAAGGACAAAAAGGTCATTCGGAACCCTCTTTATATATTTTTTGCTATTCTGGGCACGCGATGAAATTTTATTGCGCGGTGGATTTTTCATAAAACTTTTTCGTTTTTTGGACATTTCATAAATTTCTCCTATTAAATATTATTTTTAGGAAAATTTGTAGAAACTCGGTATCATAAATAAATTTATAGAAGTACTACGGCGTAATTAGCAAAACTTTTTTGAACTAACCTTTACAACGATGCATTGTGCATGCTCATGGTGGTTAGGGTTCGAGTTAGGGTTCGGACTAGGTCTTGTTTTGGTTGCATGTATTATTTCCTAATTGACCCGGATATGTTGAATATTAATTCAGGAATTTTAAAAATTATGCTATAATTTTTTATAGTTTTTAAAAAGTTGGGGGGCTACTTTAGGTCCGTCCCTTACCATAATGCTTACAATGTCATACAAAACACACACTTTTTCCCTCTTTGTATGTACATCCTTAGCATATACAAGAATTCAATGATAAGATTTAATTTTAGCATTTTCTACCTTGACCGAGTGTGTCACCTAGCCATATATTGAAAAGAGAGAAACAGTTCAGTAGGACCAAAAATAAATAAAAAATTGAGAGCTTAATTGAGAATGGTTGAACGAATAAAAACCATTATATCCATCCAAAATCCATCTTTTTGTACTGTCAAATATCCTAAAATAAACGTCTCAAAGTTCTTCGGACATAGGCAATGGAACAAAAAAATGAGCTGTCAGCATTGTTCACTATCTCCATCTATGCTGCGATAATTTTCATGTTGTTGTAAATTTTAATAATTAGCAATCGAGGAAAAAAAAAAACTATTATAGCAACACAAAAAGTTATAGCTTAGAAGTATTCGACTGTTCAAATCGTGAGATTATCGGAACAGCGGTTTAATCAATGGCCTGATGTTGTCATAGCAAGAAATAGACGTATATGTTGGGAACACAGTGTGACTCGAACTAAAATTGATCCATGAAGTGCGATATTGAATTGGGCCCATATGCCTTAAAAGAGAAGTTTCATGTAAGACATAAACAAATCTCAATTATCTACACCACATGATCCCACCTCCTAACCGATGTGGGACTAAATTACCAACTCCATTATCACCTTCCATTTGAGCACTCAACCGGAAACGAGATACAACCTAACAGTATAGACTAAGAACAACAGCATCAGGAGTATGCATGTACTGCATTCTGCTAAATAAAATAAATTGTAATTATGGTATTTAAATAAGGTTTTTCAGATCCAGAATATGTTCATTTATCTTACTTCGACCGAAATATGTCCAAATGACCTAATCACTATATGTGTACTGGATGAATAACAAGTACTAATATTAAATATCTTCAGAAGATTTTATCTTTAGGAGATTTTTTCAGAAGATTTTCTCTTCATGAGATATTCTCTTCATGAGATCTCTTCATGAACACACATAGTCGACATTTATGATCATCATTATATCATTTTCTAGACAGATGCTCACTAAGTTTGATGATCCATTTTAGTTCATATAGTGTGTATATCTAGACTTGATTTCTGGTAATTTAAATCCTTCGAAAATTTTATGTATATCTTACTAAATTTTGAATATTTTCTCCATTTCGTCAAACCATTTTTCCAAATCTCAAAGCCTTGGGGAGACATGTCCACGGAAAAAACTTATTCAATGGGACGGACTCACCACGTAGTAGTGACGGACTTACCATATAGTAATGGTGTATAGTGAGTCCGTCTAATAATATAATGACACATGGTAATATCTTACTATTTTTGGTAATTATATCTTAATGATATTTGACAATTGTTTGATGATTTTTTTTTTGACATTTAATATTATCATGTATCATTATACTATTTGACGAACTTTTATAATTGTTCGGTACCATGTGATATGTGGTGAGCAAGACTCTCTCTCCACGCAGGGGCGGATGCAGCCATATGGTGGGGTGGGCTTCTGCCCACCCCAAAAACAAAAATTTACTCTTTTCTTTTATATGTTTTTTGAGTTTTTAAATTTTTTTTATATGGATTAGCCCATCCTAATCTATTGTAGCCCATTCCAGTTTTAGTTTCTGGATCCGCCCCTGTCTCCACGAGCACCTCAAGCCTAATAACCATTTCCTTAAATGTACCTTCCTTTAACAGGTGGGTGGTGACAAACTCTCGACTCGGTCCCTACGGCACTAGTCTAGTGGTAGTACATGGCTTTGGGCTACGACCTGACTTAAAAAAATGACACTTCAAAAAAAAAAAAAAGTAAGACACTCTTCGACTCGTATGTACTGTACTTAGCCTACCCACAATTAAGTAGGCGCAGACACTAGGAAACAGTTTGAGAGATCGGCTACTGATCGAGTAAAACTAAACAGCTCTGTCTTACAGAGGACCACAGGGTCCGACCATTACACGTGACGGCTTTCCACTGGCCGAACGTGGCTCGACACCAGCAGAAGGCTGGACCAAAGAGGGGATACGTCAGCCTCAGTCTCACTTTCGGTCCCTCCTCTCGGTTCGTTAACGTATTTTTGAAAACTAAAATTATCCCTCGTAGATTTATGCTGAGGTCAGCAGCTCGTGTGTTGGGGCTCTTCAGCAATCATCCCACAAATTAGTGATTGCCAAAACACACCTAAAAAAAAAACACACACACAAAAGAAATTGACCTCCGCTACTCCTACTAGTTTTCCATGTAATCCAAAACACACACACACAAATTGTGACGTACTGAAATGGACTAGATCGGCAAAAACCCTTCAAAACACACACACACCGCTTCCGTAGTTCCATTGTTTAGAAATAGTTGCCGGAAGTCTAATTCCGGACAAACAGCACAGGAGTAGCCATATGCTGCCGAACCAATGCCAGTTGCATTCACACTTTCAGAGTTGCCGTCTCCCTATGACATTTGTTATTTATGTGGTCCAATGAACGCAGAATTGGATCATCTTTATAAGTACTACTCCTTAGTACTGCAAAACACGGACTCCCGAAAAGAAAAAAAAATGCTTTCTACGAGTCCTCCGAGGAGGCTGCAATCGATGATCAAGGCATCCACACGTCGGCTCGCAGAACGTGGCTCGACGACGCCAAGATCTTCGCCGGAGCCCTCGTTCGAGGCGGCGGGCTCCGCCAAATGCCACGGCGGCGGCACGGCCGAGCCCTACAGCTTCCCGGAGACGTCCATCGTGACCGTCACCGAGTGCGACTTCCTGCAGCGCCACACGCCACAGGCGGTGCTGGACATGATCAAGGACAAGTCCTACGAGGCGAGGCTGGCCGCGTTCCTGGACGTGGGCGACCCCCCCTCCGGGGAGGGCGGCTGCGTCGTGCTGCGGGAGCTGTTCGGGAAGTACCTGACCCAGAGCGACGTGGGGCAGCGGAAGGGCCTGGTGGTGCCGAAGAAGGACGCGGAGGAGTACTTCCCGGACGTGAAGAGGTGCGAGGAGGAGACGATGATACTGCGGTTCCTCGACCGGGGGTCGAGGAGGTGGCTGGACCTGAGGTACTGCTTCTACCACAGCAGCCAGAGCTACGTGCTGACGACGGGTTGGTGCAAGTACGCGAAGGCGAACGCTCTCAAGGAGAAGGACCTGATCAAGTTCTACGAATGCGAGAAGAGCCATGGCGGCGACGGCGACGGAGAGCGGTACATCATGATCGACATTGACCGATGCGCGGAAGCGAAGGGGAAGGAAGTGGAAGTGGAGGTCGGGAGCAAGAGAAGAATTCGCGAGGAGGTGATGGTGGTGAGGAAAAGAAAATACAAGAGCAGTTGCGAGACGACGACGACGACGACGACGACCAAGCACCGGAGGAATGGAGTAGTGGTTGAGACTGACGAGGAGGGGAGAAATAATATTGATATCGAGAGGGGAGTGAAATTGTTTGGAGTGATAATTGGCTAGTGATTAATTTTTGAACATTTCGTGTCGAAGGGAAGTCATGTTTGGTTGCGGACTATTAGAATTTCAAATATCTAATTTCGTGCATGAAATTGACTGATTTTTAGGTAAACGTTCCTTTTAAGAAGAATGAGATACTATTAAAGCAAAGAAATATTAGATTCATCCTATATGGATGGGGATGCATATTCGGTAGGTTTTAATAAAATATTTAGTAATTTTTTTCATGAATATTTAATTATCGTTATGATTTGTGGAGACAATGGAGAACTTCCTGAAGGAGACAGTTGACTACTCGTTCAGACCCCTTCCGCTCATCCAGCTCGGCTTCTGGTGCATCGGCGTCTCTTTCCTCCCGCTGCTCCAATTTCAATAGGAATTTTGTTGTTGCATGTATAAATATCCTGGGTTTAAGAGCTATTATTTCGATCGGCTAAAGCCACCATCTTTATTTGTGTCCTACTACACGGGGCATGACACTGTACAGACCCCAGACACTCGAAACACTGCGAGCGACACAAACATGTCATATAGATAGTGTGGAGAAGTGTAACCTTGGAGTGTCTGTGTCATGTCAGATAGGCAGAGTTGGGTAGAAACACAAACGACACCGGAATTTGGGGCTATCCATGCTTCGTTGGGAATTCCTAGGTTGACTAGGAAAAGAAGAAGAATCAGAAGAAGAAGAATCGATGAATTTTTTAGTCTGAGTTACAATTTTGACTCAGAATGTTTGGTCTGAGTTAGAAAGGTATAGATTAGGAGAATAAAAGAGATTTGTCACAATCATTCTTGATTGAAAATGCCCCTAACTTGTGGTTGCGGAATTGAATGTGATGCCTCCTCATTAGTAGGATTGTTTCGATCCGATCATCCTACATTGAGGATGGGATTTGAAAGAGAAACAAAACAAAACAAGAAGAAAAAAAAAACCCACCATAGTCTAAACATTCTTACGACAGCAGTTGAAATCGATATCAATCATCAATTAACGTGAACTAGGACAATCCAACCCTCCAGCCGTCTGGTCTATATTAGCTAAACACTAAGCAACATTGAAGCAGAGCAAAGAAAGATCCGAACCTTGCACTGCATAAGACTAACACCTTGTTAGCTTTCCATGTTTTCCCTCTTCTCATCTCGTTTTGGGCCCTCCCATACATGCTTGAAGCATTCAAAAAATGTTGCGGTCTGTCGCGTCGCACAAACATACTGGGTTTAATTGCCACATTGATTCTTCTTCATCGTCACTTGCATGTAATTGATGGTTATGTTGTTTTTCTAATCCAGAACCTGAAGCTTGGAGGAAAGGTCAAAAGCTCTCCTCTGTAAAGATATTATCAAACAAGACTAAATCTATTATCAATGTCACAGAACTAGTTTGCTACTAAAGGACTATTTGAGACTTTGAGTTGTAATGCAAATAATGATAATCCTCAAGTAGGAAGTGAGCACAAAACGCTAAACCTTACTGACAATCTCCCCAAACCACAATATAACTGGATTCGAGAGAAAGGATATTCATGTAACTGAAAGAATAATTATATTGGAGATGACGAAACCATTCAACAACAGCATTCCCACCCAAACAATTGCCCAATGTCAAAGTTACTAGATTGTGGTTGTAGCCATCAATCTGAACGAGAAAGAACACAAGCAGGCCAACCTAAAGGACGGACATTCGACCTAAGACTAAACAAACATCATTGAGTAAGAGAGTGTGTCACTGAATGCAAGGATGGGCCATCAATATGATAGAACACGTACAACTCTTGGGGAACATTGTTGATGTTCCAGATTGCCCTATGAAATCATGGTCATCTGCTCGACCTCTCAGTGCATCGCCAAGCGAACCGGCCTAATTTACTCAAGTGTGGCCCATTCCATATCCTGGATCATCTATTGATTGGTAAATGGTTCCGGGACCCACCAAGACCACTGTTCTTCTTGAGCATCAAAGCTTAGGCTGGAATATCTTTCTTTTTCAATCATCGCCACAAAGTGGGTCTAATACTGCCATCAAATTCTTCTGAAATAGACCCAAAACATAACACCTAAATAGGTAAGTAAAACAATACTATATCAAAGAAGAATATTTGAAAAAGATATGGGGCGCAGGTAGTGCTGCCGTCAAGTGGGGAAGGGGGAGGGGTAGGATTTTTCTTTTTTTTCATGGGTACAAACTTTTTAGGGACAAAAAAGTTGTGCACACATGATCGTTTAGTAGAACGGTTAACTAACGGAGACATGAAAAAACTTAAATAATTCAAGGTATTGAATTGATTAAAAAATACTTTTGAGGATAGTAAAGTGAAAAACGTGATAGATATTCCAGGGTATTTAAATGAAAATTAAGCCAAAAAATTCTACATATTCGAACTTGCCTGTCTTCCAACTGGTAAGGGAATGCAAGGAGGCCATCTAATTGGCTGCTACCTTTTGCAGTCAGCAGTATCCAGGTTCATTATCCTAACTGGTTTCCCAAGTGTGGACTTGTCATTCATTTTTGCAATCTCGAGAGCTTTGGTGCAGATTGGAAAGTTCTTTTGGTCCCATGAATCCAAAATCACACCTGAACCAAGGCAGATTTCATTGTCATAGAAAGCTGCAAACTGACCAGCAGCCAGACCTTGATCGTCTTCAGATAAATGTACTGTCACAATTTCTTTATCACTCCCTTCATTAGATCCAGTTGTTATGCTGCAGTTATGGAAGTAGGGGCCATGCCGCACCTGAAAATTGTGCTTCTTTTGGTCAGTACTTACAAAAAAGAGACGATACGTTCTGTAGTTTTTGTTTACCTTGCAACGGAGTTGATTATCAAACTCGGGTAGTGACCCACTAACCCATTTGAGCGATCCAACATGAAAAGTACGTCTCTTTTTATCCAATGAGTAGTAGTTCCTGGATACAAAAACTACATTGTTTTGCACATCCTTTTCGACCACATACCTACATAGCATGTCTAAATCATTATATTCCAAATATCAAGTGGATCAATATGTCATTGACTGCAGAAGAAATTACACAAATGTGAAACTATAGCGCATAGCAAAACAAGTTGGAAACGGAAATAGCTAACATGTAATGAATGTTCCACACTGCTACTAAACATTAAGGGTGTGTTTGATTGCAAGGTGGAAAGTATGTGGAAAAGAAATTAATTCCATGGAATTATTTTCCTAGAAAAAAATTCCATGGAATTTTAAAAAAATTCCATGGAAAACTTAATTTGGGTGTTTGATTGTCATTATTTTCCACGGAAAATAGTTACGGAAAATAGTTATTTTTCCATGGAAAATGATATTTTCCTATGGGTTGGACAAGTTTCATTTTCCACCATTTTAGAAAAAAATATATAGAAAATGATAGTTTTTTGGAAAATAATTTCATGGAAAATATAAGCTATCAAACACTACAATTGGTGGAAAATTTGTGATGGAAATATTTTCCATGGAAAAAAGCCCAATCAAACACACCCTAAGTAAAGGTAGAATAATCACCATACACATTAATTTAGAATGTAGACCAATTACATACCAGGGCCCTCCAGGAAGGCGCAGACCTTGACGCTGACCAATAGTATAAAACCAAAAACCCCTGTGATTTCCAAGATAATCTCCGGTTTCAGCTTCCAGCAAGATACCTTCCATCTCCCCAATATGTCTTGCAACAAACTCACTGAACTTGACCTACAAGTTAGAAGGCCCATTAAAAGGAGATATCTATCAAGGTCCCACTTACCTATAAGGAGCTGAATGTATGACCAACATAAACAAAGTAGAGACTCCATTTGTTGTTGCATGGATATGTACATGATTCTTGTTCAAGTTAACTTTACTATTTTTCCCAAGACAGTCGTGTGTGGATTCCTATGGGGAGCTAACCTACTAACCAAGTCCTCCAGGGGGCCCTGATTTACAGTGCGGAATGGGGCATTTGCACTATATATATATATATATATATATATATATATATATATATAAATATATATATATATATATATATTTATATATATATATATATATTTATATATATATATATATATATATATATATAGAGAGAGAGAGAGAGAGAGAGAGAGAGCACTTGTAATGGACTATCTGGAATGATGTGTCATAGTCATATAGCTGTCAAGAGTCCGCATTTATGTCTAACAACCATTTTACCAAGCATGTAAGGTAAACCTTGCCACATACCAAGAAGCATTAGAAAGTGCACTGCTGCTCCAACGGCTAACGGCTATAACAATTGAGGTTCATTCAACTATGGAGCTAGTATTAAAATTCATTAGATTGAGAGGGAAGACACTGATGTAGCAAGAAACATATTTGAGGGTGAAGGTAAAAGATGAATAGAAACATTCCGCCATCAATACTAGAAGCAAGATATTCCATTTATCCAATTAATTAATGAATTGAAAGCCAGCTTAGCTGGTTCAAAAAAAAAAGTGAATCAATGGACGTTAAGGGCAGGTTTGAGCGAGAAAAGAGGTTATCAGCTCTCACAGGAGAATTCACATAAACTAAACTATTCTCCCTCTTTAAGAAAGAGAGATTAACTATACAATCTCTCATGCCATGAACATGTCCTCTGATATTCCAATTCACCTCTGTTATTTTGAGTTGACTAGTAATAATACGTCAATAGATAGTGAAAGGTCTTGCGCAATTCCAATCTTGGAGTGTTTCTGGGTGGCTGAAGGTACATAGTGAATAGTTGCTATGCATAAAGGTATAAGCTTGTTAATCATGTTATCCACTCTGTCGATAGAAGGTAGAAGATAACCAGAATTGCTAACCGACATATTCCTTGCCATCACTTCTCCTTTCATCTACACAGATGACTTTCAGAGAGTTGCTCTCTTGACTACAAAGGAGTAACAAAATCAAATGCATATGTACTTACATAAATAACATTAACAGAGTTACTGACAACATTAAAGCTCATTATCTCCTTTTCTCCAAGTAACACCCTTATTGTTCAGATATGTAATGAACAATCTAGGAAAAAAAAGTTTCATGTATAAAACCCGTACCACTCGGATGGGAGAATACCTTTCCAAGGAAACATATGCCTTGAGAGTCCTTCCGATCCTTGTTTGGAAGATCCATCAAACTAGCAAGCCTTCGAACTTCGTCCTGTAGATAAATGTGCAATCATATAAAAATTAAAAGCTCAAGAATTATTGATTTATAAACCTAGCATGTCTGACCACGATACTTGATACAAGATATATTAAAAAAATCCATGGAAACTAGATCTCGAGTATGGGCAGGCCAAACATAATCCACTTTTTTGTCTGT
This sequence comes from Iris pallida, assembly GCA_029216955.1. Classification (NCBI taxonomy): domain Eukaryota; kingdom Viridiplantae; phylum Streptophyta; class Magnoliopsida; order Asparagales; family Iridaceae; genus Iris; species Iris pallida. Next base: position 22,451,365 of record JANAVB010030817.1, read on the forward strand.
CATATAAGTAAGTTTCCTTTAACAAACCTTCAAAATACAACCAAGAGGAAAAAGAAGCCGGCTAAGCTGATACTGTGATAGATGAGAAAGAAAATAGGTCTGATCCTTGACCTGCAAAAGTTGAGCTGCAATGGTCAAAAGGAACCTTTTAATGTTTGAACTGCATCAGCTGACATGACTTACAATAAATAGATTCTATGTAATTCCAATTACATAACGTTGTCTAAACTGGTGAACCAAACGGGCCCTTTGTTGAATTTTCCAACAGAGAGAACAATAGTAACCCATAAACAAGGATCTTTATTGGGCAAAAGTGTTCACAAAGTCAGCATGTATGACCCATAGATAGAATGCATATTAAGATGTAGCATCATTGTTAATAAAAATATAGCTAGGACGGGAAGTAAAGCAATATGTATGGTGTAAATGTGTTATAATACAAGTATAAGGATTCTGTAAATATTGGCATTATGCATATCAATAATGATATATGGTATGACAACATTTCATGGTCAAACGACACACTACTACTTCATTGTTTAACTAACGAGAGGGGATGAACCAATTAGAAGATATTATGATTATCTATATACCACATCCTTTGACAACGCTAGAACTGAAGGCCCATTCTTTTCACTGAATGATGGGTGAATGACGCGCGCATAATGACCAGAAGCAATGTAATCAAACTTCATACTTTCAACTGCTTCCAGAAAAGCACCTAAACATGAAAGAAAAATACTTGTGAATTAAATCATATTGAAAAAGAGTTTAAAGTACTGTACGATAAAATAAAAATATAATGAATGCCTACCAAACTTGATTCTTGTATTGCAAAGGACATCAGGATTTGGAGTACGACCACAGTGATACTCGCCAATAATGTGTGACACCTATATATTTATTATTTATGCGGCTTAGCTAACTTTCATATGCAAACAAAATTTTAACCATAATTACTTGTATATGTAATCTGAAATGTAAATGATATCATCTCAGAAACCCCTCTCCCATCCCATGACAGTCAACTAAATATATTTCTTGCAGATCAGAAATAGACAATTCAGCCAATATAACCTTAAATTGTATTAACAAAGTGAGTAAAAACTGCATACTAATGATATCATCTCAGAAACCCCTCTCCCATCCCATGACAGTACAAAAAGGATAATTTTTGTAGATCAGCAATAGGCAATTCAGCCAATATAATCTTCAAGTGTATTAACAAAGTGAGGAAAAACTACATACTAATGCAGAATGGTGAGTTGCATACCACATTGTTCCAGTATTCGTCTGACAAATGCACAACTTCCAATGGGACATCAACCTACATCAGTAAGAATTTTTAAAAAATCATAATTTTTTTCCCAAAGTTGTGAGAACACAATAATCACATCACTGAAAAACGTTACTTGTACGTAAAATAGAAATCTAAGAGAAAGAAACAGTGATCTGTCACTTGTTTTGTTGGACCCATAGGACAAGTTCGGAAAATATGACCACTTACCCCGTCAACCTTCATAAACAAAGCTAAGAAATTAGTAAAATCATAAACATCACATGCAATTTGGAGCCAGTTAGTTTGGAGAAGCAGTAACCTTCATCTTCTATTGTCTACCTCCTAGCATTTTTCATGACTGTTATGGTTGAATCCCAACTCAATATTAACAGATTCATTCTTTTGGCTACCTTAAGCACATCCTAACAGGGAATGATCTTTATGATAGCAATAGACAAAATTTTCACATTTTATGAAAATAGATGGTGCCACACCGAGGGGTAGCAAAGGAATCACCCCGAAGCAAGATAAATATCTTCGAATCACACCAAAAACTTGGAATCGCATCATGGACAAGGACATCACATCCAAGTTTAAAGAGAATCTCTCAATTATTATTCATAATTTTCGATTGTAAAAATTACATCAACACCCGTTTAGGCTTACATCCAGGAGTTCAAATTCAAATAAAATTCATAATCCAAAATAAACAACTAAGGATAAAGGCATGCATCAAATAAAGATAAATCCTATCCAAAATCATATTCATATCCAAATTTAAACTCAAATCTTATTTCAAATTGAGACTTGAATCTATAACTAACTTTAAATCTAAACTCAATCCTAAAAACAAACCGAATATGCCTTCTCGTCTAGCACGGTTGCGACAAAACTTCCCACTTAAAATTGGAATAAGCAGGCTTGTTGCCTGTACTTAGTACTACTTACTAAGATCCACGAAGCTAGTGTTAGGAGTAATGCCTATATAAACACTATTATGTGCTCCTATAAAAAATGTTGTCCACGAGGGAGGGGAGGATGAACAGAATCATTAATCATATATCTTATTCTAAGTGTATAATTAATTTTTCATCTCAAAAATCTTGATTTTGCTCCATGGCGCCAAGTTCATTGCATACATATGCAGTATCATCAATACTCCCTTTGACTTGAACTTGGCCTGTGATTACATAATGTCAAAGCTAATACAGCTATTGTAAATCTAATTCTGGATCACATAAGCCTGCAGTGAAGCTGTCAGTTAACGCTATCAACATGAATTTCACTAAATTATCTTTTATAACAATGTTAGTTTATATATGTAACGGTATAGCTGGTTGATGTTGCACTATATTAGTTGTCTTTGCATACGGTCAGGGAATGTTAGACCAAGATTGTTCTTAGTATTAGTTTAATTCTTAGTTTTGAGTCCTCTGGTGAACCAAAGTACATGCTCCTTCAATTCGGATTTTCTCCATTACCTTACCTGAACATCTGCCTATAACAATACATTCTAGTCGTAAGGTAATTTTGGTAATTACACTGGCAATAGAATCTGTCAAATGTTTTGGACTTCATCTGGTAAGCTGTTTCACACTAATAAGCTTTTATTCAGCCACAAGACCAATGAAAATGAAGTATACTTGACTATATATAGTCTTGAGCATAACTCATCATCAAACACCTATAAATGATGAAGACTGTCAAAGAAAATTTTGCACTAAGCCTTTTCCTTCATAGAAATCAGAATATCCTACGCACAGTCCCATAGATGACTTTAATTACAGAAAATATGAATGTTGATAAAATGTTTAGTAAGTGACTAAGTGAGGCATCATTTTGACATTAGCATGAATCTGTTGTAGTGTCATCCCACCTATCCCTAACCAATCTACTCTTTCCAGGAAAAATCAGAGGAAATGTATCCAACCTTTTCACAAACAGCTTTGGCATACTTCAGATCATCGTCCCACGGGCATTCAGACCAGAAATTTTCAAAGTCCTCCTGCAAATAATCTTGTATCAGTACTCTGCAAAGAAAATCCCTTATTAATTCCATACTTCACGATCCTAAATGAATCTCTTAGGCATTTTAGAATAGTTCTTCTCGAAACGATAATAATGTAACACATTAAATCACTCAGGTTATCATACATAAAATCGAGAGTGCGTTTAACTTTGGCTCTTTAAAACCCTATACATGCAGTGCAATGCTTCAGTGATGTTAGAGGATATCATCCTTCAGATTAAATTTAGCAGAGCACAAATGGAATTACTATAGTTCCTATATTAGCTTCTCACTACCAAAGCGATCCAAGGACAGATGTGATATCAAAGATCAATTATATCTCACTTTTTCTTTGACCAATCTTAAATTGATCTAATTTTATCTATAAGCCTTACCACAACATCAGGATCAGGGACCTATATTTCACAAATATAGGAAGGAAAGGAAAAGCATCACCAGAGAGGAAAACAAGATGTTCTTAACTGGGTATGGATGGGAAAATAACCTAAACATAGAATCACAGATTGAGAGACAGAGAGGAAACGGATACAATGAGATAGAAGTGAAAGAAACAATTATTGCATCCAAAAATAAATAAATAATTAATTAGAGGACCAAAATACATTCATGATTAATCACCATATCATATTGATTTGCCTTCATAGTCAAAAAGTCTAAGCATCCGTGAAGTGTCAAATTGGTCGATGTATCATTCTTTCATCCATTCAGGTTAAAAAAGTAACTCACAAATTAAGCAAGAACACATAAAATTTTCACCGGCTAAAGAGAATGAGTATAGAAGTTAACAAAGTCTACTGTTTGGATTTGTTCACGCTCTTACATTCTTTAAGTCAAGCAGGAGGATACATAGAGAAACAAAATTTTCCTGATTCAATATGTTCATGTTCTTGCATTGTTGAACTCAGCTAGGAGGAAAAATAGAAAAACTTAACGAATATGGGAAAGAAATCGCAGTGCTTAATGCACATAATATATAAAGAATATCTTAGTCGTAGAAAAATAAAATCTACAAATAACGTCAATTCTTAAAAGGGGACATTATCTCGCTAATTAAGATTCCCACTTCACTTCTGTTTTCATGTTTTCATCTTTTCTTGGGATCCAAAATAGGTTTAAATGGCATGGCTGAAATTTTCTTTACTTTCCTGATTGCTCTATGACAACTTCAGGTACAACTACAAGAAAAAATCATTTCCTAAATTTATATTTGGGTCAGGTATTTCAACCATTTTCTTCCATTCAACTCCATTAAGGCCCGTGTCCTCTGCGACATAACAAAAACAAATATCCTTTTACAACCTAAATCCAAGCTCGTATAGGACAGCCTCACAACCCTATGTTGCACGGACAGAAATATGACATGGCGCAAAACGCCACCCCTTATGGAGCATCCTATTTTATTTTTGGGGTGTTCAGTAAGTGTCCAACACGATGCTACACAATTTTGATTTTAATGTGCCCATGCTTCCTAGGCCTACCACTTCTAGCATTGCCTTAAAATATTTCAGTAGCTAAGCAAATTAGTAACAGGAAGTTCTTACCGTTGAATGACAAAGGGACCTTCTAAAACCAGAACAAGAAGAACAGTAAGGTATTGTTTGGGAAGAGGGGAAAATAAGGGGAAGGAAAATGTTGAGGGGAAAATGAGTGAAAAATTAAAAGTATTGGTGTTTGGGAAGGGGGAGGGAGAGGATTTTGGGAGGAAAATTCATGCGGGCCCACTCAAAAAATTTCCTCCTTAAAGTGGGAGGAAAATGGAGAGAGTTGAGAGGATTGTGGGAGAAATTACCCATCTACCCTTCAAAAAAGTTAGTTTCATTTATGATTTGAAAAAATCAAGGATTGAATGGTAATTATATCTATCTCCACAAACAAATAAAATATTATTTTTAAAATTTTTCTTCCTCTACTTTTTGGTCATCCAAACAAGTGAAGAAAAAATTAATTTTACTTTCATTTTACTCTCCTCCATTTTCTTTCTCCTCAAATTTTTCTTCCCCTCCTCAAAAATGTTCCCAAACACAGTGAAAATATCTTGTTGAAATGTACTAGGGCTGCAATTGCGCCGAGCCAAGTCGAGCTTTGCTTGTTCAAACATGACTTGTTTATGAAAAGAAATTAACAAGCCGAGCTCGAGCTTGAGAGTCATGTTCAGACTCGAGGTTGAATTGCTTACCGAGAAGCTCGGCTCAGCTCAGCTTGACAAGAACTCACGAGCTGCACCAGCTCAAGCCTCGGTTATACAACTCGGCTCCCAAATGCTAATAAGTGGGTCACCAATAGTGGGGTTGATTATATGGCTCGACTCTTTACCTTCGTGGGCTTAGATTGGAGGCTTTGGTCCATATGCAATGTTCTCATACACTAATATTGACTTCAGCTGCACTGAATTGAGTCAAGTAACAAACGAGTCGAACCATAATCGAGTTAGAAAAATCAAATCGAGCCGAGTACACATCGAGCTTGTTCACGAGCTCCCGAGCCGAGCTTCCTAGGTTCAAGCTCGGCTCGTAAGGGGAATCGAGCTCAAAATTATGTTCAAGGTCGGCTCGTTAAGAAACCCAAATCGAGCTTTTGTCGAGCTCACGAGCTGCTCTGCTCATTTGCAGCCCTAAAATATACAAAAACTTGTATACATATATCAACATTCCATGGTTTTCGTCTGGAATTTGAAAATACAAGAGGATTTTTTTTTTTACCATCCTTAAACACAGTGGAATAGAAACTTCAAATATCATGATAAATTATGTCTACGTGACAATGTTTCCTTGTTGGCCGTGTTGCACGGACACGAGTACTGCCACGACATGACTCGGATACAAGTACATGGATACAGCCACGACGCCGACATTTATTTTTGGCATGTCCTAAGCTCTACAGTAATGCAGCAATTACAACGAGACAGTAGTAGAAAGTACCTGGAACCAAATCTTGAGATAGAAGGCGGTGCAAGAGTGGCCGGCGGCGTGGAGGAGGCGGAGGGCGACGCTGCTGTCCACGCCGCCGCTGAGGAGAACCGCCACCCTCAGCTTCTTTCCCGGCATCGAGCACTCCAAGTACGGGTCCAGATCGACGATGGATTTTGTTGGAGTTGTAGGCAATATCGGCAGAGAAACTAGGGTTGAAGAAGAGGAGGAGGAGGAGGAGAAGGGGGGTTGAGTAGAAAGAGAGAGGAACCGAGTGGGAATTCTCCGAAGGGGCGGGCGACGGCCATGTCCATGGGGAGTGATGAAGAGAGTTCTGGGAAAATTAGGGTTAGGGTTTGGTTTGGGGAGGGAGACGAGCGTGGGGAGAGCCACCGCCATTGCTCGTCGCATGCTGTTCGATTTTTTTTCCCCTCTCCTTCGAGATATCTTTCCTTTTGACCTGAGGTTTTAGAAGATTGTGATTGGAGAAAGAAAAAAATTAGCCTCTGTTGCTCAGGAGACGACACAGTAGTATCTGTGCGTGGTTCGTGTCTTCCTGCGTAAATTTTGGAGAACATTTTTTTCACCGACCAAAAATACAAGGTTTTTTCTAAGGGCATCACCCTTTTTGCTAGGGGCTAGCCCAAAATACTTCAAGAATATTATAAGTTTGCCATCAAAATTTTTTGCTAGGGACTAGCCCAAGCAAACCTATAAATACCAATTTTTCTTTTCATTTTCTCTCTCATTCTTCTCTTTTCTTTTCTCCCTCAACTCTTTCTTCTCTCCTTCTCTTAGGTCAAAGAATTTAAACTCCAACTCTTTTCTTTTCTCCTTACATTTTTTTCAAATTGTTCTCTCCCTCAACTCTAAGTCATTGACTTCTCCAATTTATTGGTAAGTCATCGAACAAAATATGTTTAATGTTTTAAACAAGAATTTCACATATAAAAGTTGAATTATGTGTTAAATGTAGAAAAATATTGAACATGGATCAAACGGGATCATCAAATGTTCCCGCCACGTCCGAAGAACACGTTCCCGCAACGTCCGAAGACAACTTTGATGCATCGGAAGCCCTCTTGGTAACTACATTTGAACTTGTCATCAGGTTAAAATTCGTGCTATGACACAGAGGACTGCCAACACTCTGGCAGTCCAGATCATATACTAGGACTGCCAGAGTGGTGGCAGTCCTTCACAGAAGAAGGACTGTCAGGACCCTGACAGTCCTACACATATGTAGGACTGTCATATGTAGGACTGTCAGGGTCCTGACAGTCCTTCTTCTGTGAAGGACTGCCACCACTCTGGCAGTCCTAGTCTATGATACCTGAATGCAGAGTTTTAGTCAGTAAAGGTGTTTGAAATTTATGAACACCAATTGATGTACAAAAGACGGTCTTGCTATTAACACAATTTGCTATTTATGGACACCAATCTTATGCACGGTCCTAATCTATGAAACCTATTTGCTTTAGGATGTTGTCTAATTGTACTAACCTTTAAGTTTTATTGTAGGACTTGAGATCTTCCGATTTTGCGGTACCGGCTCCAATTGCAGTCAATGTAGCCCATTTATTCTGGACCGATCTATGTTTTGAATCAAGCCAGGGTGCGGTACATTGGTGTCGAGAAGTCGGACGGGAAAACAACATTGTTCTAGTGATATCCAGATCGGCCCGAAATCGACCGGGACGACAAACTGTGGTGATTGGCTGTGAAAGAGGTGGTGTGTTCAGAACGCACAAGAAAAACACAGTTATCCAAAGTAAAGTTCCAAGAAGAAATGTTGGAACGAGGAAATGTGTTTGTCCATTCACGATACATATTAGAAACGAAGAAGAAGGAAAATGGACAGTAGAAGTGAAGAATTGAACCCACAACCATGAGATTGCCGAGACACTATTGGGTCATCCGTATGTCAGACGGTTGAACAATACGGAGAAGAAGATAGTCGAAGACTTGTCCACCTCCGGAGTTGCACCGAGACAAATATATTCCGTCATACGACATGAAGATGAGAAGAACATGTCTACAATGAAGTCAATATACAACGTCCTATCTTCTTCAAACGCTGTCCGAACGAAATCAAGAATGGCGATGCAAGAAGTGCTCAAGTTGCTTGCCGATAATCATTATATTGAGTTCCATAGAAGACATCCCCAGAGTAATGAAGTATTATCAATCTTTTGGGCTCATCCTGATTGCACAAATTTGGCCAGGTCTTTTGCCGACGTGTTAGTCCTTGATTGCACGTACAAGACAAATAAGTTCAAGATGCCTCTCTTTCATGTTGTCGGGTTCACCTCTACGTGAAAAATATTTCCAGTGGCATTTTGCTTCATGAAGAGTGAGAAACTTGAAGACTACACATGGGCGTTGGAGAAACTGAAAACACTTTACACTGGTCATACAGAGCCGTCAGTATTTGTTACCGACAGAGAGTATGTCCTAATTAATGCTATTCGTATTGTTTTTCCTCAAGCGGATACATTGCTATGCACTTGGCATGTCAATCGTAATATTCAAGCCCAATGTAAGTTCGGAAGGAGGATGGTAAAATCGACATGCAGATTTTTGACGAATTCTACAATGATTGGAATTGTATGTGACGAGCATCTACGATTGCCAGTTACGATGCCGCATGGTACTTGTTCAAGCAAAAGTGGGAGGCGAGGGAGCCGGCATGTATTTCTTACATCAAAGATACATGACTTGAACCGCACAAAGAACAATTCGTCTTAGCATGGTCGAATGTGGTGAAGCATTACGGCACGACAACTACCAACTGTGTCGAAGGAGCACACTCTTTATTGAAGAGGCACCTAAAATGTCACCCCCAGTTTTCGAATTAGGGTTTTTTTTTGTCATTTTCCAAGTTTTATAATTTTTGGGAATTTTATTTTATTTTATTGGATTTTAGGGATTTAGTTGATGTAGTTTGAATTTTATCTAATTTGGACTTAAGTTGGAGACCCGGGTAGCCTGGACACTAGTGGGACCCACATACTAGCTGGGCTTGGCCCATATGCCATCCTAACTAGGCTAGAAACCATAAACCATACTCCCATGGCTTAACTAGTCATTTAGAGGCTTAATTAGTCAATTAGAGTTAAACCAAACCCAAACCAAAGTAAACCGAGTCTAATGGGTTTGGAGGCCTAATGGGTCTCCACCCAAACCCATTAAGACCCCCCCCCCCCCCCCCCAATGGCCGGCCATGTATAGGCAAACCCCCTCCCTTTACTTCATTCCAAAGTAAACTCTCTTTCTCTCCATTCCAATCTTTTCTTGAGTTCTTCCTTTCTTCAAGAGATCAACAAATTAGGTATGCTCATTAAACCCTCATAAATTCTTCTTTATCATTTATTCCTTCACAATAAATGTAGAGGAGATCATTCTCTATTTAATGACCATAGCTTTTATAGGTTTTCCTAAAACCTAGTTTAAGGATTTATTAGGGGTTTTCCTTTTTAGAGAGAAATATATATATGTGTATATATATATTTCTATATGCGGTTGTGTGTATGTATTTATATATATATAGATATGAGTGTGTGTGTGAGTGTCTATATATATATGTAGATGGGTATGTGTGTTTGTCAGTTTATATATATATAGATATGGATGTGTGTGTGTGTGTGTGTGTGATTTTAGAGGAAGAGAATGAGAGTTTGGGAGAGAGGGATAGAAGTAGAAGAAGAAGGAATAAGAAATAGCAGCAGCAGCAGGAAGTAGAGCAGCAGCAGCAGTAGGAAGTGGCAGCAGCAGCATAAGCCCAGTAGCAGCAGCAGCAGTTTAGGCATTAGGAGCAGCAGTGGTAAGAAGAATAAGACGGAGAATAAGAAGAATGAGACGAAGAATAAGGAGAAGGAGAAGGAGACGGAGAATAAAGAGAAGGAGAAGGAGAATAAGGAGAAGGAGAATAAGAAGAAGAATAAGATGGAGAATAAGAAGAAGAAGACGGAGAATAAAGAGAAGGAGAAGGAGAATGAGGAGAAGGAGAATAAGACGGAGAATAAGAAGAATGAGACGGAGAATAAGGAGAAGGAGAAGGAGACGGAGAATAAAGAGAATGAGAAGGAGAATGAGGAGAAGGAGAATAAGAAGAAGAATAAGACGGAAAATAAGAAGAAGAATAAGACGGGGAATAAGAAGAAGGAGACGGAGAATAAAGAGAAGGAGAAGGAGAATAAGACGGAGAATAAGAAGAATGAGACGAAGAATAAGGAGAATGAGAAGGAGACGGAGAATAAAGAGAAGGAGAAGGAGAATAAGGAGAAGGAGAATAAGAAGAAGAATAAGACAGAGAATAAGGAGAAGGAGACGGAGAATAAAGAGAAGGAGAAGGAGAATGAGGAGAAGGAGAATAAGAAGAAGAATAAGCGGAGAATAAGAAGAATGAGACGGAGAATAAGGAGAAGGAGACGGAGAATAAAGAGAAGGAGAAGGAGAATGAGGAGAAGGAGAATAAGACGGAGAATAAGAAGAATGAGACGGAGAATAAGGAGAAGGAGAAGGAGAAGGAGACGGAGAATAAGAGAAGGAGAAGGAGAATGAGGAGAAGGAGAATAAGAAGAAGAATAAGACGGAGAATAAGAAGAATGAGACGAAGAATAAGGAGAAGGAGAAGGAGACGGAGAATAAAGAGAAGGAGAAGGAGAATGAGGAGAAGGAGAATAAGAAGAAGAATAAGACGGAGAATAAGAAGAATGAGACGGAGAATAAGAATAAGGAGAAGGGAAGGAAATAAGAGAAGGAGAAGGGAATGAAGGAAATCAAATTAGAGAGGGTTTGTGAGTAAGTCGAATTTAGTAAAAGGGTAAATTTAAGACATTGGCCTACGGCCAAGATATGGGTTTCGGAGTTCAAGATGGACTTGGATATGGGTTGTAAGGGTTGGTAATGGTTAGAAATAGTCGCCTAGACCTAGTCTTGACCTTGGTTGACCACGGTTGACTTTTTAGACCAAAAGTCAACCATGGGTCAACACTTTACCCAATTTCGTCCCAAATTCCATTAGAGTTTGTCACGACCCGCACCCGCTAAAAGGGCACGTGACGCGACAACGCCCAGCCCTCACCGAAAAATCGGCATGGAACGCTGTAGATTTTCTACTTCTAAACAGTTTATATATATAACAAAAACCTGTCAAGTCCATGGTCAACTCCGAACGGAGGACAAGCAATGAATATATATATACGAGTACTCAATCACGACTCTAAGATAACAAAGTAAAGACTGAAATGAAAAGACAA
>JANAVB010030817.1:22467839-22540339 GCA_029216955.1 Iris pallida
CGTAAACCTCTGCGTATGTCGCATAGAAGGAAGGGATCAGGATCTTGATATCCCATGTCAATCCCTCCCGGAAGCGCTCCACTCGGATCACCGGGTCACTCACCATGTACTCGGCGTATCGGCTCAGCCGGCCGAACTCTGCCGCATACTCCTCTACGGTCATACTGCCCTGCTGCAGGTTCTGGAACTGCCGCACCAGGCCAATCTTGTCCGTGGAGGAAAAGAACTTCTCTCTGAACAGGGCCCGAAACTCAGCCCAAGTATGGCCCTCTCCTGCAAGAGCCGGCTCGTTCCGAAACCATGTCCGGGCAATATCTAACAACTGCAACCCAACCGCCTCGACCCTCAGGTCGGCTGCCAGACGGCAGGCCCTCATCTGGCGCTCGATATCCTCGAGCCAGTCATCAGCATAAATAATGCCCTCAGTCCCCTTGAAATCCCTCGAACCAAGCTTCTTGAAAGCCTGGATATCCCCGATCTTCGGCTGCTGCTGCTGCTGAACCTCCCTCTGTGGAGCCCCACGCTCCACTACCGCCATAGCCAATCTGTGTGCATCCTCCATGCCCTGGCGCATGGCCTCTGTCTGCCTCAACTGAGCCTCGTGCTGGGCCCGCTGGGACTCCAGCACCTGGTGGAAGAACGCTAGCATCTGCCCCATGTCTGTGGACAGAGAAGGCAATGGAGGAATAGCTCCCAACATCACCGGAGGAGTCCCCTGCCGAGGAGGAAGAATACCCCCGGCAGCTCCCGCTGTAGCCCCCGGCACTACGGGAAGAGCACCCGCAATGGCCCCAGGGACGGTCATCGAGGTAGCTGGAGGAGTACCTCCAAGAGCCCCAACAGAAGTCCCATCAGCCGGGGAAGTGACCGGAGCCTGTCCGCCAGAGGTGGCAGACCTCTTCGTCTTCCCGTGCTCCTCGCCAGGAGAATGAGTCATCACTATCCTGGAGACAAATTGAGAAGAAGATATGAATATGGCACATGAAGGTAATATCAAAGGAGGACAGCTAGAATACAGAAAATCGATATCAAAGATGGCAAGCAAGATAAGCAAGAAAAGATCCTACTGTGATTGAGCACCCTTAGCCTATAGCCTATCCTAGATACGTACCGCAGGCTCGTAATAGCACTCTAAGTCGAGCGCCACTACGACATCGCACTAATTGCGACTTCAGGACCTGCATGGGCCACCACTAAAACGTGTCACGACCCGCACCCGCTAAAAGGGCACGTGACGCGACAACGCCCAGCCCTCACCGAAAAATCGGCGTAGAACGCTGTAGATTTTCTACTTCTAAACAGTTTATATATATAACAAAAACCTGTCAAGTCCATGGTCAACTCCGAACGGAGGACAAGCAATGAATATATATATACGAGTACTCAATTACGACTCTAAGATAACAAAGTAAAGACTGAAATGAAAAGACAACAAGACGATAAAATAATATATAACCTGTCAAGTCCAACACAAAGAATATATACAGTCCAAGTCTCTAATACAGTCCATAATAATAATAGTCTCAAAAAGTAGCTGGAGACAAAGTCCAGTATAAAAGACCTACTCTAACTAAGTAAGGGGTAAGGTCTCGCCAGGCGGAGCTAAGCCCTGCTGGACCAAAGTCTCCAGGTCTAGGCCCACTACGTCATCCGGACCGTAGTAGGTACTGTAGTCTCCCTCATCTGCATCTGTAATATTTTCAACATATCCTGTCAGGATGGAACGAGTACAATCTACTAATAACAGTTCACAAGATATGACAAAAGCTATAAGACAGTAAATAGAGAGTATATACAAGAAAATCATAGAATGTACATGTGGGTATCATGGCAAGGTAAGCTGTAAAACTAGAGCTAGAATAAGGCAAGTAAACTGATCATGGCATGTACAAGAAACAAGAATCATATCTCTAGGTGTGTGAATACTAGCTACAACATGTGGCCGGATTGGGTCTGCACAAGGTTATGATCAGCCAATCCCACGTGGAGTGTAGGATTGGTAGCATTCACGGTCTACAAGAATAAACAAGGTGGGTAATGACCACACATCTACACTAGTACTCCCCGTCCCCGACTGGTAGAGTGGATCCAAGCAAGACACGTTACGACACGGGATTCTACGAGAAGGAAGCAAGTCTTCTCGAGAATCGGTGTCCATATACTGCACAAGAACTACAAGGGGGCTTGCACAAGATATACCAAGATAACGAGGAATAACATCTCATGTCGGGATCCATGAATACCAATCCGTGTGACCAATGTGTCGAGAACAAGCATATCCACACTAATTACATAAATCATAACAATTATTATAAATTGGAAAAGTGTCAGAGAATGTACTCGTCTGAAATATGATATGGTACGTCAACCGGAGCAAATACAGTGTCTCGAGGACCTATAGAGAACAAGACGTATCAATACTATGTTTAGGAAGTAAAGTTAAATCAAATTAAATCCTATTTAAGTCATTCTAGGTTAAGACGCGTCAAACTAGACTGTACAAGGTTAACCTAAGTCATATTAGGTCTAGCTAGGTCATACTGGGTCAATGCAAGTCAAACGGAATTAATCTAGGTCAATTTGAGTCAACGGTTGACTTTTTGGTCAACCGGTCAACTCTGGTCAACTATGGTCAACTGCGGTCAACTGTGGTCAACCCTAGGTCAACTCTAAGTCACTGGTGGCTAACAGTTGACTTTCGGTCAACTGCACAAGTCTAATGGAATTTGGAACTAAATTGGATAAAGTGTTGACCCATAGTTGACTTTTGGCCTAAAAAGTCAACCGTGGTCAACCGGGGTCAAGACTAGGTCTAGACGGCTATTTCTACCCATTACCAACCCATACAATCCATATCCAAGTCCATCTTTGACTTCGGAACTCATTTCTTGGCCATAGGCCAAATTCCTATTTTACCCTTAAAAAGGCAAAAATCCAACTTCGGCGATTATCTAGTTAGCCTACCTACGCTTGATATTTTGACCCGATCTCCCTAGGGTAGTAGGGTACTATCCTATAGGTTCGTTATCTACCAAAATACCTAGATAAAGTATCTTGAATATTTCAAGATACGCGTCGATACGGCGCGATATCGGCGCCCTACGACTCCGATTCCCACTCGGGAGCCTACCCGCAAAATCTAAATCACGTATTCTTGCCCCACGCCAAGTTTCAACTCAATCCGATACTCCGAGCTCCGTTTCGCCCTCTAACTCGGTTTTCCTCTATTTCTATTCTAGCTTTCTTCCTATTCTTCTAACTTCTTCCAATCTTTCCTCCTAACCTCTAATTCTTTTCTAACTTCTCATTCCATAATCTTCTTCTACTCTTCTCTACGATTCTATCCATATATAATACATATATATATATATATATATATATATATATATATATATATATATATATATATATATATATATAGGTGAAAAGGGGGGTTAAATAGGCTTAAAGGCTAATGGGGGGGGGGGGGGGGGGGTTTGCTGCTGTCACAGCAGCTCCATAGCAGCTGCTGCTGCTGCTATGGCTGCTCTTCTTCCTCTTTTTCATCTCCTCCTTTCTTCTATATATATATACTTCATATATATATATATATATCCCTATATATATATCTCTCTCTCTCTCTCTATATATATATCTATCTAGATACCTATCTAGATATCTATCTTCATATATATATACATATATCCATACATCTATCTATATATGTAAACTCACTAACCCACACATATCTATACCTATATGTAAATACATACACACACACACTCATCAATATATATATATATATATAAATACATACACACATATGTCTATATATATGCATATATCTATATATACATATAGACACACACACACCCTCTCACACAAACACACACACACACTCACAAGCTCTCACCACCACTCTCATGACACACACACTCTCACAATACCACCACCACCACTCTCTACACACACACACACATACAAATACATATATATATATATATATATATATATATATATATATATATATATATATATATATATATATATATATATATAAAAATACATACACACATAGATATATATATATATATATATATATATATATATATATATATAAATACACACACACACACTCTCTTTACCACACTAACACACACAAGCACACTCTCACACAACACCTCCCTCATGACAACACCACCACCACTCTCTTCCCTCTACACACACACAAATTTAAATATAAATATATAATACATCCATATATATATATATATATATATATATATATATATATATATATATATATATATATACATATATATATATATATATATATATATATATATATATATATATATATATATATACCATTTAATATATATATAACCCCTAATAATTTCCTTAACCTAGATTTCTAGGGAACCCTATGAAAATTAGGGGCAAATGGTGGAGAATCTCCCCCTCTACAATAATGGTGAAGACAATAAATGGAAAGGAGTAATAAATAAGGAATTAATGACATACCTAAGCTTAGGTTTCCTTGGAGGAAAGAAATGAACTTGGGAAGAAGAAGAAGTTTGGAGAGAGAGAGAGTTTGACTTTGTGAAAAAGAAGGGGGGGGGAAGCCTCTTGTGGCCGGCCAAGTGTGGGGGAGGGGGGTTAGTGGGTTTGGGTTGGGGATCCAATAAGCCTTAAACCCAATAGACTTAGTTTGGGTTCGGTTTGGTTCGGTTTGTTTCTAATGAACTAATTAAGCTCTAAAATGACTAATTAAGCCATGAAAAATAGGATTTAAGATTTCTAACCTAATTTGGATGATATGTGGGCTAAGCCCAGCTAGTATGTGGGTCCCACTAGGGTCCAGGCTACCCGGGTCTCCAATTTGAGTCCGAATTGGATAAAATCCAAACCAACCCAAATAAATCCCAAAAAAATCACATAAAATCAAATAAAATTCCTAAAAATTATAAAACTTGAAAAATGACAAAAATACCCCTAATTTGAAAACTAGAGGTGACAGAGTTGAACAGTTGACCAAAAGTCAAGTGTTAGTCACCATTGACCTAAGTTGACCTAGAGTTGGCCTAGGGTTGACCAGAGTTGCCCAGTTGACCAAAAGTTAACTGTAAGTCAACTGTTGACTTAAATCAGCCACTACTAAAATAACTCATTTTAGCGACGTTCGAAAACGTCGCTAAATAAGGAAATTACGTCGCTAAAACCAATTAGCGACGTATTTAGCGACGAAAAGGGGACGTCGCTTAAAGGCAAGTCGCAGATGGCACTTTAGTCGCCGAACGTCGCTATTGGCGACGCATAATTTATTGTCGCTAACCGTCGTAAAAATTGTGACATATAGCGACGTCTAATTACGTCGCCAAAATGACGACGTAAAGCGACCACTTGCGATGCTCTGGTATTTATATATGATGACATGGCATGATTTGGCGACGTCCTCCCTAGCGACGTCTAGCGACGTAACGTCGCTAGTTAGCGACGTATAGCGACGTCTATCTGCCGTCGCAGTACGTCGCTATAAGTCGCAGATGTTAAAAAAAATTTAAAAAATATAATTGATATTTTTGTTATGCTGTGTTTCTGTGTTTACAGTGTGTGTGAAGTGCAGTGTTCGAACCATCGACAGTTTTGCTTACCGTTCTATGTTTTATCTTGGATAGAAAGAGCAACAGTTCAGGGTGCACTTCTCAGAGCTTCCTCTTCACGTCCTTCACATTCTCGGGAACCTTTTCGACGTCCGAGAAAGTGAAGGACGTGAAAATGAAGCTCTCAGAAGTGCATCCTGAACTGTTGCTATTTCTATCCAAGATAAAACATACAACAGTAACCAAAACTGTCGATGGTTTCCGAACACTGCATTTCACATTCACTGTAAACACAGACACACATCATAACAAAAATACACAATATATTTTTTTAAAATTTTGGCAGCACCTCCTTTGTATATCAGATCATCGCTTATAACCCAGCGTAGATATATTTGTCATCCCCATCGCAGATATCACAAAGTAAATATCACAAAGTAAATATAACAATAAAAATACCAACAAAGTAAATATCACAAAGTAAATATCCAACAAACATACATGTCCACAATGGAGGGCAAATAAAAATAAAAATCAGTGTACAGAACGGTCAATAGGCCCATAGGGCCAATACATACAAAGATGATAAAAAATATCTACTGGATCACTGAGGACTCCTGTCGCGCATCTGGGATAGCATGTACTCATACTGCTCTTGGGTGAGCTGTACCGTAGGGACAGTAGGAGGCAGTGGAATGTCTGGAGTCGGCACCATCGATGGACCCGAAGGACGTACCTGCTCCAGCTCTCGCAGTCGCTCACCATGCGCAGCAAGGGTACTCACCACCTTCTCAGTATACTGAGCGAGTGAGGCAGATATGCTCCTCTGCGATCCCTCCAGCTCGACCTGTCTATGCTCTGTGCGATGCGTAGACTCGGTGAGCGTCTGCAAGCTGGCAGCTGTAGTCTGATGCAGAGTCATCAACTCATGTATACTGCGTTCGACTGCATAAAATCGTCCGGTGACGATCGGAGGGTCGGATCGTCGCTCGACCGCATCAGAAATCTGCTGCTGCAACTCGCGACGCAGCTCCTCGATCTGACGACGAACATCTTCAGCTCGTGACGACGCCTGCGTAGCCGGAGACTGCGTGCTGACAGAGGGGGCCCGGGATGACTCCGAAGCCAAATACGCGTCGTAGGATCCCGTACCGTAGTACGTACCCTTCTGAAGACCGCCAACGGCGGTCATCCAGAGCTCGTCCGGCGATGGCTCTGCAGGCGGCTGGAAGGAAGTACCAGCCCCTCCCTCTGCTTGCACACTAGCAGCAGCAGCAGCATCAGCCGCCTCCTTCTGTAGCCGAATAAACTCGACTTAGAACATGTTTGCTAACGTGTAAGTGTTTACTAAAGTCTATATTGATATCTATTTTCCTATTTTCTAAATTATAGTCAGTTAATATAAAGAATAGAACGTACATATGCCTGCGTCGCCCTCTCGTCAATAAAGTCCCCAGTCCTCCGATGGGTGACCAGGAAGACGGTCACCATGTTCGGGTCCTCACCCTTCTTTACCTGTTAAAATATATTATCTATTATTAGTATTAAACATTATATCGAACTATATATAAATTAATGTCCGTCATAGGAAACGTACCAGACGACAAAAATGCTCTGTCATCAGAATGGAGCCACCACACCACTTACCGGCGCTCGACCGCGCCACCTTGGCCTTCTCAGACCGCTCCTGGTACTTGGGCTCGCTGAATCTAGCCTTCATCGCAGTCCACTGCTCTGGCATAATCCAACCCTGGATCGGCTGTCCGGAGCGATCACGACGCTTCTGGTCGTCGATCGCATCATGGATGAGCTTGGCTATGACGGCAGAAAATTGGCCCTCGATCCTCGCCGCCCGGTGTGGTGGATAGAAATAGGTCCTCTACAAGAAGTAAAATACAAAAGTTGTATAATATACACAAATTATTATTAAAATTTAAAAATAAACAAATTTTTTACCTTGAAGTGGGCGAACCAAAAGGCCTTCCTATCTGCGGGAGCATCTGAGTAGTTGAGCCAAGGCCCACCATAGTTCTACCTCACAAATGTCCCCAGCTGTCTCTGTACTGCAGAAGGCCGATATCTATACAATAATAATTTTTCATGAATATATATGTACATATAATCATTTGAGAAATATATAATAATTAATTAACTTACTTCATAGGCCCGTCCGTCCAAATCTCCATACGCGTCTCGTCCGGGGGAGCGCATGGAGGGTCGCTCTCACCTCCTGCCTGGGCAGGATCAGTCTGATCGCCGTCCTCCATATGATCGGCGTGGGCTCCCTCCATAGAGCCGTCGACAGTAGGAATGCTGGACGGGGGATCAGGGATGCTGGATGCGGGATCAGGAAGGCTGGACGATGAGGGAGGAGTCGCCAACCTGGTAGAACTGCCCTGTCCCGGTAATGGACCTGGAACATAACGGTACACTGGCATACTCGGAGATGAGGATGAGGGTACGGAACTGCCCTCTCCATCCCCAGCCCGAGGCTGACGGGGCTGTCTAATATATAATCCTCTGCGTCGTCCAGATGGTCTAGTCATACCTGACAATAAAACATATAGCAATAAAACAAAAAAATATATTTATATGATAGACATCACAGATTTTTGAAAAATATCATAGTCAAAAAGTGTCACTGAAGTGTCAATAAAGTGTCACTGAAGTGTCACAGATTTATAAGATAGAAGTGTCACTAAAGTGTCAAATATGATGATAAAACAAACGTACAGATTTAATCCTCTTCTGAAAATTCATCTAGTTCGTTTAGCTCATCTACTACTTCTTCTTCTTCTTCTTCTTCTTCTTCTTCTTCTTCTTCTTCTTCTTCCTCCTCTACATCTTCACTTTCATCTGCATCTTCCTCTTCAGATAATTCTACTTCTTCTACACAATTAGATGTGTAATAGGGAACTTCCGTCGTGTCCACTTCTATAATATTTGTTACAAGAGGTAGTTCATCCTGTTGATAAGCTATATCGTCAACCTCAAAGGTATTTCTAGCTTTGGTCTTGCATACTGCCCACCAGTCCGACCTTGTTGTTCCCCGTTTAGGATAACTTGTGAAGTACACGAGCTGAGCCTGACTTGATAGGACAAATGGTTCATAGGCTTGATATCGACGCCGATAGTTTATATCAACAAGACCGTGCTTGTCTACTTTCCAACCTTGAGCGATCTCACCATCCTCTTAGACCGGTAGAAGTCTTTAGGCAACTTAGCACCCGCCGGCAAGATCTCTATAATCAACTCCAACACTCGGTTGTAGCATTCTTACGACATGTTAAAATCTGACTTAATGCTCAACAGTCTTGTAACCACCTCCAATGGTGAATGATCCTCACAACCAGGATACAATGGAGTCCTTGCATTCTCCAACAACTCCATGAACTGTGCAGCATCGGCGTTCGGTGCCTCCTTAGGTGTATCATGAACGAAACTAGGCCCCGCAGCGTCGAAAACCATGTTCACGCACCCGTCGTCGTATGCATGATTATCTGAAATAAAATTAGGTCCCGCATGCATATACGGTTCAACATAAGGCTCCGGCTCTGATGTTAAAGACACAAGTTCTCCGTGTACGGTCCACTGATAGTAATTAGGCGTGAAACCCCTCGAGTACAAATGATATGTCACTTCCACTTCTGGATAATATTTCACGTTATGACATTTCACACACGGACACTTAATTTTGGTGCCGTCCATGTACTGAGGGAACGCCTTAGCAAACTGCAAAAACTGCTCTACTCCCGCTATGTATTCATCCCGCATACCACACATATCATCAGGACGACGATTGTACATCTATGAACGATTCCGCAAGTAGTAATTCATATCCATTTGGAAATAATTCTGCAAAGATGGACACACATTATCCAACAGGCACAAATTCGTATATTATGTCTTATTATGGGACACACATTAGTAGCGGACAGTTACTAATAACAATGATATGCAATCTAGGTCAAACTAGGTTGTACTAAGTCAAACAAGGTCAAGCTAAGTCAAACAAAGTCAAACAAAGTCAAACAAGGTCAAACTAGGTCAAACTAGGTTGTACTAAGTCAAACAAGGTCAAGCTAAGTCAAACAAAGTCAAACAAGGTCAAACTAGGTCAAATAGTCAACCTTGGTCAAACAAGGTCAAATCTAAGTCAAATATCCTATTTCTAGTCATGACCTACCAAGGTACCCTTTACCTTATCGCTATTGGTATCCCAATACTAGCTAGCACACACCATTCAAGGCTATACAAGCCTAACCTATAATTCAAGTACCAATAATGACCAGAGTCAACTCAAGCTATCTCATACACACAAGTAATATCTGGGTGTCATTTGTTTAGTCTTAAAAAAACACAATCAACTAAAACTAGTACCAAGTAATGAGCAATAGTGAGTTACCAAAGTAAACTGAAACTAAAACTAGTATCTGGGTGTCATTTAAACAACTAAAACTAGTATCTGGGTGTCATTTAACAAACATGAAGACAACAAAGTCAAACAAGGTCAAGCTAAGTCAAACAAAGTCAAACAAGGTCAAACTAGGTCAAGGGTTGACATATAGTTGACTTTGTCAACTCTTAGTCCAATCTAGGTCAGATGTTTACTCTACTTTGACTTTCAGTAAAAATAGTCAACCTTGGGGGTGACTACTATTTCATATAATTTTAAAGTATCGGCCGATACCGATCCGATACGGCCGATACCGATACGGTTTGGCATGTTCCGATCCGATACCGACCGATACCAAATATTGACCGATACCGACATTGGGGGTCTTTGTTCCGATCAATTCAAGTACCAATAATGACCAAAGTCAACTCAAGCTATCTCATACACACAAGTAATATCTATATAGATATATATATATAATATATATATAGGCATGTATATACTATATGCCTATATTACAAGACAAGGCAACTTTCATGCATTCATATATTTAGACACTCTAACATAGGCTATATGCCTATATCACATATGAGTTACATGATATAGTTATGTATATATATATACAATACCATCTATCAAACATATATATAGCTTAAAGAAGACGCTTCCAGCAAACAAAGGACAACAATAGCACAGTCCCCGCTCAAGCTGATAGAAGAATCTCCACGCCGGCAGCGCCCGTATGGAGCGAAGAATTCTTTCCGCATGACTTGCCTTATCAGATGCGGGATTACCTGTTGATGCGGTAGATGAGGTCTTTGCTTTTCCTGCTGAAGAATGAGCATTACAGAATACGCTGCACATCTATCATTCTATAGTAATGTCGGCTCTCCCGCTGTTGGTGGTTTAGTTGTAGTAAGAGCGGTAGGATTAAGATAAGGAGATTGAGTGAAGTAGGCTTCGGTGAAATATGAAATAGAAGTAGGACATCCTTTATAAAGGAAAGTATGCAAGAACTCCTAGCCTTCTTGAAATAGTCTCCTCTTTCTTCTCCCCTAAGAGGAAGAAGTCTCGTCTCGAAAAGACTGCTGCTAAGATTCATTCCACGCTTTAGGAAGAAGGAAGATCTCACATAAGCTGACTCGAAAGTAGAGTGAGGATTTATTTCACATTTCTCCAGATCGTCATCAAAATGGTGAACAAGGACTTCACCCGAAGTCTTGGAAAAAGGCAGAGAAAAGTAGCAGACTTATTATGGAGAAGCTTCTGTCGATGGTATATTAGATCATTCATATGCTTTCAGAAAATGTCTATTCGTTAGATTTTTGACTATTAACATGGCCCCACGAAAGCTTTCAAGAAAAAAAGATGAGAAGTAGAGAGTGGGTGGTGTGTGTACATGCACATATGAATGGGGGTGAGTGTGTTGACTGTTACATATGACAGTCACATATACGTGTATATGAGGGAGGCTAACATGCTTGTATTAGGCTATATGCGTGTGTGTACCTAGGCAAGAGTGAGTGAGTGAGTGAGTGATATGAACTATAGGTCAGTCCAATCTGGATAGTAAGGGGATTTACTGTGTTCAGTCAAATAGGAAAGGAAAAGAAAGGAAATCAGTTCATTTCACACAACATTACATACTCCTATAACATATTTCAGACCCATTCACCTCAAACCCAAATCGAGAACCAAAACTCTAACCAAATCACCCTAAACTTGAAACTCAGTCAGCACACATATAGATACACTACACTAGGGTTTTAAACATCTAAATTAAAGCATTAAACTAGGTTAAAATGGTTGTCAAAACTGGGTTTTCAAAATTAGAAAATACAATAAATTAACAAGGTATCAGTCAACATAGGGTATTTAGAAATTGATATATAAAAACATGTTAAAATGGAAAATAAATGGTTGGTAAAGGATCTAGGCTATGTGTACGTGTCCAACATAGTGTCTCGTGTCTACCACAACATGACACAGTGTGTCCAGTGTGTGTGTGTGTCCATCTGTGTGTGTGTCCGTGTGTCCGTGTGTGTGTGTGTGTGTCTCTGTGTGTGTGCGTGTGTGTCCGTGTGTGTGTGTGTGTGTGTCTCTGTGTGTGTGTGCGTGTGTGTCCGTGTGTGTGTCCGTGTGTGTGTGTGTGTCCGTGGGAGAGGAGGAGGAGGAGGAGGAGGAGGAGTTAGGTTAGGGTTTACCTGAGCTCGAGGAGGAGGAGCTCGACGGGGGGGGGGGGGGTACGGGTCGCCGGAGAGGGAGGGAGTCGCCGTGGGGGGAAGGGAGTCGCCGGGGGGAGGGAAGGGGTCGCCGAAGGAATCGCCGGAGGGGGGGAAGGAGTAGTGGGAAAAATTGAAAATTTCGAGTGAGTGGGAAAAACGAAACGCTGTGCCCTAAGTAAAAATATTAGCGACGTCATATGAGGACGTCGCTAAACGTCGTAAACTGGCGACATATTTTAATAATCCAGCGACGTAATTTCATACCTGTCGCTGAACGTCGCTATTCAGCGACGTTTTGCGATGTTTATATAAAGGAGTCGCTGAATTCCATATATAGCGACGTAATTTTACGCCGTCGCTAAATTACGTCGCTAATAGATCATATTTTAGTAGTGAGCCTAGTTTAATTCCGTTTGACTTGCATTGATCCAGTTTGACCTGGTTAGGCCTAATATGACTTAGGTTTACCCTGTACAATCTAGTTTGACGTGTCCTGACCTAGAATGACTTAATATGATTTAATTTGATTTGACTTTACTTTCTAAACATAATATTGATACAGTGTTTCCACCTATAGGTCCTCGAGGCACTGTTCTTGGACTCAGTTGACATATTCTACCATATCACAGGTGAGTACATTTTCTGATAACTTTTTCCCAATTTATGATAACTGTTATGATTCATGTACTTAGTGTAGATATGTTCATTCCTGACACATGGTTCTCACGGATTGGTATTCCTGGATCTCGACGAGAGATGTTGCTCCTTGTTAGCTTGGGATGTATTGTGCAAGCTCCCTTGTAGCTCTTGCACAATATGTGGTCACTGATTCTAGAGAAGACTTGCTCCCTTCTCATAGAATCCTGTACAGTGATGTGTCCTGTTTGGATCCATTCTACCAGTTGGGGGTGGGGGAGTAGTAGCGTATGCCTGTGATCAAATCCATCTTGCATTCTTGAACAGTGTTAGTCATATACTGCACTTATGACTAGCCAGGCCAGTTCTTACAGGTACCCAAGCCGATCACAAGTTGAAACTACTACTCACACACATTGGATAGATGGCTTACCCTGATTTGTGTACATACCATGATCAGTTCTATTTTCCTGTTCTAGCTCTAGTTCTACAGCTTACCATGCCATGATACATATATGTACACTCCATGATTTCATTGTATATGCTCTATTTACAGTCTTATGGCTTTTATTCTATCTTGAGATCTGTTATGAGATATATGTACTCGTTCCATCCTGACCGGATATGTTGACAAAATTTTAGGAGTAGTTGTGCCCTCAGTATTGGACTTCATGATGTTGCTAGCTGAGGTGGATCTCACTATTCTTCTATGTGAGTTGCCTGGTAGTTATCCTTAGTTAGTCTTGTTGTTCCTTCTTTATTTTCCTGTCTTATGATCATTGTAGATTCTAGTTGTTCTAGTGATATTGTTATTATTTCTTGTCTTATCTTCCTTAGTTTTCGCGATGTGACATGAGTACATTTCTAGTTATGGATCTTTAGATGTTGTAGTTAGTACAGTATACTTGACAGCGCTCTACCACTGATACTGCGGCGTAGGCTGGGCGTGGCCCACGTATTCGTACCCGTATATCCGGGTGCAGGTCGTGACACGTTTTTAGTGGTGGCCCATGCAGGTCAGTCTTTGCAATTAATGCGAAGTCGTGGTAGTGCTTGAGTTTATCTGTACTACTGCGAGCCTGCCCTAGGATTAAGGTTGAATAATGGAATATTTTAGGATTTGGTACTCAGTCACATATTAGGAACTCTTGATAGATTCTAGGGATGACCCCTGGGAATCTTATTTCGAAGGCTTTCAAATCTTTTCCCACTTGTTTCCATTCGTCCTGATTTCTGAAATATCTGTCCGTATTAAACTTTATTCCTTCTCGGGATGAGTTTGTGGACCCCAGAGGGAAGGTATAAGTTGGACTTATATATTTTTTAGGTTGAGACGAGAGTATGATTTGCCAGTCTCATATCAGGTTGGGATTGTTTTAGATTATATTCCAATGATTTCCTTTTATCTTGACCTAGATAGTACCTTTGGACATCTCCTGAGAATTTTCTTCTAAACCCTATCTCGGAATCTGTTTTCGTTAGTTTTCATCTACTTATCCTTGATTCATTGTTGAAAATTTTGAATCTTGATGTTCGTTCGTTGTTGACTTCGATTTTGACTTTGTTTGAGATAAGTTTTTAAGAATTGAGTTAAGATATCCTGATAAACATATTTTGGACGAGGACGATGAGAACAGTAAGTGTCTACTTTATTTATGGAGTTTAGAATTCATCGCAGTCATATTAGCTAGCGAGACAAGGACATGGAGCCCGATTTGGATATACTATCCTAGTTATGTTATTTAGATTCTCTTGCAGCCATACCGGTTGGCGTGGTAAGGAATCTAGATGACATGATTATAGGGTGTATACTATAGTTATGGACTTCATTGTTTATTACCGCTATGCTTACTGGCATGGCGAGAATTCTGGCAACATGATTTGGGATAGACGTGTATGGTTATCAGATCGTATCTTAAATTGATTCACTTGTTTTAACCTATTGGGCAAGAACAGTTCCTACTATTACTTCTGTTTTCCCATTCTTCTCTTCCTCATCGTATGATGATTTCCTCATCTTACCCTTACTTCCTCCGTCTTGATCAATTATGTCTTGGTTCCACCAATTGCCTATCTCGTATCTACTTCTATCAGCCATACTTTGAAAACCTTGAAAATTTTAGAATTTTCATATCTTTATCTTGGGAGAAATCGAGGAAGTATCGTAATCATCCGTCTCGGAGTAGACATTGTTGGTAGTAGTCGAAGCAGAGCGAGATGATTACCCCGGCTTCCTCCTACGATCCCATATTCTGGTTTCTATGATAACAGAAGCAATTCAATTCTACATCCTTGATTTGTTTATTATATTTTGATATCGTGAGATTGATCCTCTCTGATTGACCAATCGATTCTGGTTGTCTAGTTTATCGTGCCAAAGAGTCTTGATTGTTGATTGAACTTAAATGGTTTCGAATTCCATTGTGATATGATTTCCTTCTTAGATGCTCGTGTCCAGACTTCGTTGATTTTGTTCTCCATCTTGCCCAAATTCTGATTTACTCAAAACTAGATCAATTTAAATCGTGTTGAGACTAAATTATTTATTTTTTATCGTGATTGGACAATGCTATCACCACTCGTGCTTTAAACTTTCGATTCAATTCTGGCAAATGACTAAATTCTATTCCAATCATGATTAGGCTTCATACTATCCTTGATTATGCCGGAGTCTCATGTTGGTCATGCCTAAACCGTTATACTTTTGACCAAGGTTGAGCTGACCGTATCTATGATCGTATTGAGATTCAATTTTGAGCATGTTTGGATTTTGAAACACTCGTGCCTATACTCTTTTTGACTTTGATTTGATTTTCTGATTGTATCTGAAATTTCCTTGTGCTTAATCATGCCTAGATGATCTAGCGTGACTAAGGCAACTTGGAGTTCCTTGATCATAATTTTAACGATCATAACTATGCATATCATCTTGCTTTGTGCTTTTCAGATCTTGATTTTGAATTCATGATTTATTCGTCATTCACAACTGAACTTGGATCTTGATCGTGCTTATGTGACCTATAATCTGATTTCTATCAATTCTATCTCTCAATCGTGCTATACTCAAATTTTTCTCTCCATTTGCTTCTCTTAGCCTTGTTTTAGATTATGACTATCCGACTTTGATTTTCATGATCTTGATAATCTTAACCCTAAATCTAATTTCTTCGAGCTGAAATCCTGTTAATCAAATTTTTGACTTGATTGTAATCGGACGAAGCTCAAGTTTTGATTTTGTTGTCGTACCTCTATCGTGCCAAGTGAACTTAGACTATTTCTAATTTTAATCACGTTCGAACTTGGATCGTATTTCATGATTTTATTAATCATACTCTTTAATCTTTGATCGGGCCTATAAGACTTTGACTTCGATTTTGTTTGTGTCTAAAATTTTATCTCAACCATGCCAACCTTGTTTTGGTCATGGTTAGCTTTTCATCTTGATTGGGCCTGTGCGACTTTCGGGTTAATTTCCATCAACCTAAGTCCTACAAATCACCCCGTACTTGAACTTCATTTATATCTTCGATTATCCTTATCGTCTCTTAAATCGTGCCCCAATGACTTGACTTATTTTGAAATCATGCACATATAATTTTGTTCGTATCATGATTCTATCGTGCCAAATCCCTCATCGTGCCTGAACAATTTTGAATTGATTTTCTTGATCGTGCAAAACTCGTCATTCTTGGATCGTGCCTAAAATATTGCTTAAATCTTCTATCAAGTTTTAACCCCACTACCAACCTTCAATTTCGAGGACGAATTTTTTTTAAGGAGGGTAGATTTGTCACCCCCAGTTTTCGAATTAGGGGTATTTTCGTTATTTTCCAAGTTTTATAATTTTTGGAAATTTTATTTGATTTTATTGGATTTTTAGGGATTTAGTTGATGTAGTTTGAATTTTATCCAATTTGGACTTAAGTTGGAGACCCGGGTAGCCTGGACACTAGTGGGACCCACATTGTCACCCTCATTTCCCGTATTTCCCGTATTTCGTATTTATACTCGTATCTGGATTTTTGGCATGTATTTTTATTTTTCTCAACTTGTGAAATTTCGGTATTTCTCGTATTTTGGGTTTTAAGCTTGGCTCGGTTTTAATTGGTTCGTGTTGGTTTGGTTTGGTTTATTGTGTATTGGATCACCTTAGCCTATGCTCCTCCCTCATTTCCACCACAACCACCCTCTTTATAATCCCCACCTAACTCTCTCTCTCTTCATTCAACCTCCATTAATTTCTTCTTCTTCCTCTTCCTCCTCACAACTCTCCACACCCATAGGCAAGTGCAACTTGCTTCTACAAGAGAGCTCCTTTTTATTTGTCCATTTGCTAGATTAGGACATGGTGATCAACATTAGAACTTAGTATTTTGTGGTTTGGAGTCTCCATTGTTCTAGATCTAATTTTTCCCTATTTTCGGATTTGCATGGTTTTGATCTATTTAAGTTGGATTTTTATGGGTTTTGATGTTTCTATGTGGGAGAGGATTCAATTTCACCCAAGTTGGAACTTTGGAAATCCGGATTTGGAGTTCTGATGGCCAAGTTGTGATGCTTTGAAGCTTGGGTTCAACCATGGAGTTCTTGCTGTTTGGAGAAGACAGTGAACAGTGTGCAGAGCTTCTTAGCTTACGCCACTGAGCCTTGGGTACGCTTCCTGTTGGAAGCGTGTCTCCTGCGTGCGCGACTTTTCTCGTACGCAGCCCTCCTGCGTGCGTGACTTTTCTCGTACGCAGCCCTCCTGCGTGCGTGACTTTTCTCGTACGTAGCCCTCCTGCGTGCGTGACTATTCTTGTACGCAGCCCTCCTGCGTGCGTGACTTTTCTCGTACGCAGCCCTCCTGCGTGCGTGACTTTTCTCGTACGCAGCCCTCCTGCGTGCGTGACTTTTCTCGTACGCAGCCCTCATGCGTGCGTGACTTTTCTCGTACGCAGCCCTCCTGCGTGCGTGACTTTTTTCGTACGCAGCCCTCCTGCGTGCGTGACTTTTCTCGTACGCAGCTCTCCTGCGTGCGTGACTTTTCGCGTACGCAGCTCTCCTGCGTGCGTACTTTAGCTCTCCTGCGTGCGTGCTTTCGTGCGTACGCTGTGCGTGCCCTTGTGCGTACGCTGCACCCTGAACCCCTTGCTTGACCCATTGGCTCTTGGAGTTTTGGTCTTAATTCTTTAAGCTTGGCTCTTCTATAGCCCTGTATATATTGATATTTTATTAGATATTTTACGTCCATTTTATATCCTTACGTCTTTTGTCCTGAGCTTGATAATCACGAATTTACTTGATATGTTTGGAATTGATAATTGAGCATGACCTGATAGTGGCCCGTCGTGGCGCACTCCTGACTAGTACACTTGATATGATAACCTGACCTGATATATCTTGAATAGCTGTTGCGACGGCTACCTGACATGACATGACCTGTATAATTAATCCTGACACCGTGGGCGATTGTGCTTGTACAAATAATCCAGTCATG
Organism: Iris pallida; assembly: GCA_029216955.1. Classification (NCBI taxonomy): domain Eukaryota; kingdom Viridiplantae; phylum Streptophyta; class Magnoliopsida; order Asparagales; family Iridaceae; genus Iris; species Iris pallida. The sequence goes on from JANAVB010030817.1 coordinate 22,486,155, forward strand.
TCTTGCATCATGTCTAGGAGGGGACTCCTGAGTACCACGGTCAGGAGTACCTACTGAATTGGACTAAGGTTAATGATTAGTATAATTCACTAGTCATGAAGAGATGTTCCCCAGTTACAGGCGATCCCGTTATCCCGACCGCAAATGATTGGACTTGTAGCCTGCTGACGAGTAGGGCACATTTCCAGCCCACTGTTATGTGGGGCACCCACCATTGTCACTTAAATGATTGAACTCTATTGTCACTATAATGTATTGTACCTTCCAGATTGTCACTATAATGATTGCCTGGATAACCTGGATAGCTGCAGGGCCTGTGACTACTTGGAGCATCTCATTGCATCTTGCTAGTAACTAGGATTATGATAACCCTAGTTAGTTAATGTAGAAAGCCGTAGGCAATGATTGGCCGTGATTGCTTGGATGGAGTCTAGTCCAGTATAGTATTTTCTAGAATTGATTGATTGTAAGATTGTACCAGAATGATTGTCACTCCAGATTGTCACTATAATGATTGTCACTCCAGTTTGTCACTATAATGATTGTCACTCCAGATTGTCACTATAATGATTGTCACTCCAGATTGTCACTATAATGATTGTCACTCCAGATTGTCACTATAACGATTGTCACTCCAGATTGTTACTTGACCTGATTTCTTATATTTATCTTGCCGATAAATGGTGAGAGAAACCAAGTTCCGTTCAGACGAAGGGTTACAACCCCGGTCCTTGTTTGGTTTACGGGTTGTAACCTAGCTATCTGAATAGTCCCATGGTTATCTCATCGTATATCATCCTGTCATGTTTTTCCATATGTCCTATCTTTTAGTGATTCTATACAAGATTGTCTTTCATAATTACCCATCATGCTTTTTCTTAAACTACTGCCTTTTATTATGTAATTATACTCTTGTGCTAATTGCTGGTTTTAGCTCTTAAGTGAAGCCTCCTTTGTGGCACTTGCTCTTTCTGGGGTCTGACCCAGCTGGTTTTGTATGGCCAGATATCGGAGCAGCACCAAAGGATCTCCCTGCTTTCCAGCCCGATGGTGGTCACCAGGCGTAACCAGGGCATCGAGTGGGTTTCTTTTGTTCTCCCACTGTAATATTGTAAATTATTCTTTTGAGGCGTTTAGCCGACGAGCAAGTGTTAGCTCGATTTTACTTACTTACTGTCTGCCTACGGGCTGTAACATGATTGACAAGCCCCGGGGGTTGATCATGTATGACTGAACTCTTGCTAGTCCTCACATTTTGTAACGACTAGCTTCATGATCATTTCGAATATATAATGTATGGGACGCCTTACTATTGTGTATTTGGTGGTCTAACATCTTGTAACTATTATTAGTTGGCTGAGATTGAGACAATAGGCTATTTTATGACCTTAAGAGACTGATGGATTGTAGTGAAACCCTCACATATCTAGACAGCCGTGACCGTATAGCGGTGTGGATCCCATTCCGTTATACGTAGCTGGCTGTGTCTGCCCCCGCTCTCCAGTATTCTGGTTCTGGGGCATGACACACATACTAGCTGGGCTTGGCCCACATGCGATCCTAACTAGGCTAGAAACCATAAACCATACTCCCATGGCTTAACAAGTCATTTAGAGGCTTAATTAGTCAATTAGAGTTAAACCAAACCCAAACCAAAGCAAACCGAGTCTAATGGGTTTGGAGGCCTAATGGGTCTCCACCCAAACCCATTAAGACCCCCCCCATGGCTGGCCATGTATAGGCAAACCCCCTCCCTTTACTTCACTCCAAAGTAAACTCTCTCTCTCTCAATTCCAATCTTTTTTTGAGTTCTTCCTTTCTTCAAGAGATCAACAAATTAGGTATGCTCATTAAACCCTCATAAATTCCTCTTTATCATTTATTCCTTCACAATAAATGTAGAGGAGATCATTCTCTACTTAATGACCATAGCTTTTATAGGTTTTCCTAAAACCTAGTTTAAGGATTTATTAGGAGTTTTTCTTTTTAGAGAGAAATATATATATGTGTATATATATATTTCTATATGCGTGTGTGTGTATGTATTTATATATATAGATATGAGTGTGTGTGTGAGTGTCTATATATATATGTAGATGGGTATGTGTGTTTGTAAGTTTATATATATATATAGATATGGATGTGTGTGTGTGTGTGTGATTTTAGAGGAAGAGAATGAGAGTTTGGGAGAGAGGGATAGAAGTAGAAGAAGAAGGAATAAGAAATAGCAGCAGCAGCAGGAAGTAGAGCAGCAGCAGCAGTAGGAAGTGGCAGCAGCAGCATAAGCCCAGTAGCAGCAGCAGCAGTTTAGGCATTAGGAGCAGCACTGGTAAGAAGAATAAGACAGAGAATAAGAAGAATGAGACGGAGAATAAGGAGAAGGAGAAGGAGAAGGAGACGGAGAATAAAGAGAAGGAGAAGGAGAATGAGGAGAAGGAGAATAAGAAGAAGAATAAGACGGATAATAAGAAGAAGGAGACGGAGAATAAAGAGAAGGAGAAGGAGAATGAGGAGAAGGAGAATAAGACGGAGAATAAGAAGAATGAGACGGAGAATAAGGAGAAGGAGAAGGAGACGGAGAATAAAGAGAATAAGAAGAAGAATAAGACGGAGAATAAGAAGAAGAATAAGACAGAGAATAAGAAGAAGGAGACGGAGAATAAAGAGAAGGAGAAGGAGAAGGAGGAGAAGGAGAATAAGACGGAGAATAAGAAGAATGAGACGGAGAATAAGGAGAAGGAGAAGGAGACGGAGAATAAAGAGAAGGAGAAGGAGAATGAGGAGAAGGAGAATAAGAAGAAGAATAAGACGGAGAATAAGGAGAAGGAGACGGAGAATAAAGAGAAGGAGAAGGAGAATGAGGAGAAGGAGAATAAGAAGAAGAATAAGACGGAGAATAAGAAGAATGAGACGGAGAATAAGGAGAAGGAGAAGGAGACAGAGAATAAAGAGAAGGAGAAGGAGAATGAGGAGAAAGAGAATATGACGGAGAATAAGAAGAATGAGACGGAGAATAAGGAGAAGGAGAAGGAGACGGAGAATAAAGAGAAGGAGAAGAAGAATGAGGAGAAGAAGAATAAAAAGAAGAATAAGACGGAGAATAAGAAGAATGAGATGGAGAATAAGTAGAAGGAGAAGGAGACGAAGAATAAAGAGAAGGAGAAGGAGAATGAGGAGAAGGAGAATAAGAAGAAGAATAAGACGAAGAATAAGAAGAATGAGACGGAGAATAAGAATAAGGAGAAGGAAAGGAAATAAGAGAAGGAGAAGGGAATGAAGGAAATCAAATTAGAGAGTGTCACGCCCCAGACCCGAAATACCGGGGGACGGAGACGGACTTGGCCAGCTACATATTACGGGTAGAAGAAATACCGAATAATACGATCAATGCTGTAAACTAGACAAGGGGGTGCATACTATATACAAGTCTCGCTAGGGTCACATGACATCTATTGTCTCAATCAATGAATCAAGAAGCAGTAAATAAAGAGCATATGTGATAAAGCAGTAAGGCGTCCCAAATGCTCGGTCAAAATATTCTTGAGATCTGGCTTTACAAAACATAGCCAGATGATATGATAAGCTATACACAATCGCCATCAGCTGCAGTCTGAATTAATTACAATTATGTAAAAGCAAGTGCTAGACAGTCCGACTAACAGGTCGGTGCCAAAACGGCAAAAGTAAAGTAAAGAACAAGACGAGTAGGGAGTCAAGGAACCCACTCGTGGCCTCCTGCGGTCATCCTTCTAGTATTGACCATCTTGAGGGTAGAAGTAAGTTGAGTCATCGGGAGCTATTTGTCCCAAGGACGGCCGTCATGTAAGAACTCGGAAATCCATTCTCTCCATGCAGTAATTATTTTATTTAGTTTAGTTGGCCCTATGTTAGTTGAAATCTCATGCCGTGGATCATGAGTATCTCGCATGAGTACTTTCGTACAAGGTACGATATGCGTAACTCTACAACGATGCTAGTGCGGTTAGGTTGTAGGTCCTGCATAGCGTAATGCAACAATCAAACCTATCCATGGGATAATCATGCCTTGACAGTAGGATACACGTGCTGCTTTTGTAATACGAAATTAATTATCGGTGCCATAGCACCTACTCAAATTCATGTACATAATTATAAGTTGGAGGTCAGCATGGTAACATTGTCAATGATCGGGATCAGCCAGTCGTCTCAATGGTTCATACATGAACGTGTCCCATTCAGTACAATAAGACGACTAGCCAGTCTCTAAGTTCCAGACATAGGAACACATGATCAATATTAAGTCAGGATAACAATCATTGTCAATTCGTGATAAGGCATGGTAGTCAAAAGTTCTATATCAAGAATAAGAGAAACTTGCATAAAATAGTTGGTAACATATTCTTGAAGCCACGGAAAAGATCTACAACTTTCATGTTGGAAGCTAGGAGAAATTCGGGCCAGAAAACCGTCAAAAAGAGCATCAAACAATCAAAATCAGCCAAAAATCAGCTTCATGCGGTCAGAAATTCTTATGCGGCTCAAAAATGCTCATGCGGCCAGAAATGGTCACGCGGCCAAAAATTCTTATGCGGCTCAAAAATGCTCATGCGGCCAGAAATGGTCATGCGGCCAGAAATTCTTATGCGGCCAGACACTATTCATCGTCCATGCCAGAATCAGGACAGATGAACATAGAAGTTTGACCAAAATTATTTTGGCCATAACTTCCTCAAATCAAGTCGAAATCTAACTTTTTAAAAGCCAAAATTGGGTAGAATTGAATTATCTACAACATAAAACAATCAAAACATGGAAATGATAAAGTTTGGTAGATCAAAACCCAAGAAAACCGAAAAGGAGAAAAACTTAGATCTACACAAAACTATCCATGGAAAACAAAAACTACAAGACCTAAACATGTAGAGAAAGAAGAGACAAACACAATGGACTAAAAATAAATGAGGATACATGAAATCCTCCATGATGTGCAAGATGTACTTGCCTCTCACAAGTGGGTTAGGGTTTGGTGGAGTAAATGTGAATGAATGAAGAGAGAGAATGAAAGAAGAAGTTTTATATCAAGGTCAAGTGGATCTCCACTATTCATTCTCTCCACCAAATCCAAGCCATCCATTCCTTTCCATGTTGAACCAAACCAAACCAAGATGGTTTACTATGAACCGAAATGAACCAAGAGCCAAGAAAAAACAGAAAATAAAGTACAAAAAAATAATTAGCATAAAATTAAAAGAATTAAATACAAAATAAATGCATGACAGATACTAATTAAATTCGGATAAGCGATATACGTATAAAAATATGCATTTCGAGAACGGGGAGTGACATCTCTACCCACCTTAGATAAATTCCGTCCTCGGAATTTCAAATCCAAGCAGGTTAAAAATATCAGGGCCAGGCACAAGCAATATAGCAAGCAATCAATCATCCTATGATACCAATCAGCCACTAATCTGCAACTATACTATCAATCCATGAAACCAAGCTACTAATCATACGGGGATATGCATGTGGAATCAAGACAATCAAGGCATATGGAAATGAAATATACCTTGTGAGTCAAACAAGTGCGGGTACCGCGATCGGATATCATCCTCCCGCTCCCACGTTGACTCTCCTAAGGAGTGATGGCCCCAAGCAACACGAACAAGGTTAATTGTTTGGTTCTTGAGTATCTTCTCCCTTCGGTCCAAAATGGACACAGGCTGCTCCTCATAAGACAGGTTGGTACCCACAACCAGCTCAGAATAATCGAGGATATGACTTGGGTCCGATACATACCTACGTAACTGAGATACGTGAAATACATCATGCACCTCTCTTAACGAAGGCGGAAGGGATAAACGATAAGCAACATCGCCTACCCTATCAAGGATAACAAATGGGCCCACGTATCGCGGACTCAACTTCCCACGAACACCAAATCTAATGACTCCTCGGGTAGGCGAAATCCGCAAGAACACGTGGTCCCCAACAGAAAATTCCAACGGCCTGCGATGCTGGTCTGCCCAATGACGATGCCGATCCTGTGCAACTCGAAGTCGCTCTCTAATTTCCTTAACAACCTCAACTGTCTGGACAATCATCTCTGGTCCCAACATCTTCCTTTCTCCAATATCGTCCCATGCCAACGGCGATCTACACTTCTTACCGTATAGTGCCTCGAACGGAGCCATTTGAATACTGGCCTGGTAACTATTATTATATGAAAATTCTACTAAGTGTAGGTGACTCTCCCAGGATCCTCCAAAATCTAAAGTGCAGGCTCGTAACATATCTTCTAAGGTCTGAATGGTTCTTTCTGATTGTCCGTCCGTCTGCGGGTGGTAAGCCGTAGTGAATCTTAACTTGGTACCTAGGCTCTGATGTAAACTCTTCCAGAAATACGACGTAAAATAGGTATCTCTATCCGACACAATACTGACAGGAACTCCATATTGCCTGACGATCTGCTGCATGTACATCTCTGCTAGCTTTTCTGTAGTCTGCCCTACTCTAAAGGGAAGAAAATGTGCTACCTTTGTAAGTCGATCCACTATAACCCAGATGGCATCCTTACCACTAGGTGACCTCGGTAAGCCAGTCACAAAGTCTATTGTGATGTGCTTCCACTTCCATTCCGGGATAGGAAGTGGCTGTAATAACCCTGCTGGCCTCTGCTGCTCTGCCTTCACTTGCTGACATATCAAGCAACGGGAGACGAATCTAGCTATCTCCCTCTTCATTCTGTTTGTCACGACCCGTACCCTGAAAAGAGGCACAAGCACGTGGTTACGTCCAGCCTACGCCGCAGTATCGGCGGTAGAACGCTGTATATAGGGTCTGTAAATACTACGACTAAAACAGATAAAGGTACCTGTACAGTATATACACTCCGAATGGAGGTGACATAGCAATACAGTCTCAATCACATATATCAAACTAAGGTAGATAGCATGGAAAGGAAAATACGATAGATGAAACATGAAATGAGTCCAAGATTCACAAGTCAGAGCTATACACAAACATCCATGGTCTCAAAAAATATATATAATAGATACTACAACTGAAAGTGCTAGCTGGCTCGCAGGCCAGGCAAACCTAACTAGCTATACAACTCAGGGTGAGCAAAATCTAGTGGCTCTACCAATAAGCCACGGTCTAAGTCTACTCCGTCAGACTCTACCCCATAGTAGGTCGGGCAATCAGCATCGGAATCATCTGTAATATGTCAACGGTATCCTGTCAGGAAAATGAGCAAGTACAAACACCAACAGCAGTTCCATATGAATTGACAAATTCTATAAGAGACAGTGTAATGAAATATAAGACAAAATCAACTGGAAATACATATCATGATGTGAGTACTGAAAAGGACGACGATATGAATGTATATAGGGCGACTTGGGAACTATTCGGAAGCCGAGTTACAACCCCTAAACCAAACAAGGACCGGGTGTAATGCCTGTGGTTCGTATTACGTATCTTGGTATACGTGTACGTATTCTTGACTCGTATTGTGTATTTTTCTGCATGGTTATTTTGGCATGTCATTGGTTGTGGCTTAGCTTGGTTCGACTTAGCTTGGTTTGGTTTGCTTTTGGGTTCATCATGAACCAAAAGAAAACCCCTACCTACCACCACCACTACCCTTTATTAACCCATTCCCCTTTCTCTCTCTTCATTATTCTTCTTCTTCCCTATCATAACTTCTTCAACCACCAGGAGAAAGAGAGAGAGAGAGAGCTTAGGCAAGTGCAAACTTGCTTCATGATGGATCTCAAGTTTTATTGTTCCATTCTCTTCCTTACTTGATTCCAAGCCTCTTTAGAACTTGGCATTTTTCATTTTGATGGATATTTTCATGTAGATCTAAGTTTATATTATTTTTGGATTTTTTGGGTTTGATCTACCAAACTTCATTATTTTCATATTTTGATTGTTCCATGTTGTAGATAATTCGATTTCATGCAGTTTTGGCTTTTGTTTCGCTAGATTTCGACTTCGGATGAGAAAGTTATGGCCAAAACAATTTTTGGTCATTTCTATGTTCATCTGCAGCATGAACAGCATGTCGCAGAAGGCGCATGTCGCAGAAGGCGCATGTTGCAATGAAGCGCATGTCGCGGTAGCCGCATATCATGTCGTAGTTGGCGCATATGATGTCTCTGTTGACGCATGTCGCAGTTGACGAATATGATGTCGCTGTTGGCGCATGTCGCAGTTGGCGCATATGATGTCTCTGTTGACGCATGTCGCAGTTGACGAATATGATGTCGCAGTTGGCGCATGTCGAAGTTGGCACATATGATGTCTCTGTTGACGCATGTCGCAGTTGACGAATATGATGTCGCTGTTGGCGCATGTCGCAGTTGGCGCATATGATGTCTCTGTTGACGCATGTCGCAGTTGACGAATATGATGTCGCTGTTGGCGCATGTCGCAGTTGGCGCATATGATGTCTCTGTTGACGTATGTCGCAGTTGGCGCATATGATGTCTCTGTAGGCGCATGTCGCAGTTGGCACATATGATGTCGCTGTTGGCGCATGTCGCAGCTGGCGCATATGATGTCGCTGTTGAGCCGCATGAGCCGCATGAGCCGCATGTCGCAGAATAGGCCGCATAGTGCCTGTTTTGGCTATTCTATGTCTTATTTGCATGATTTGTGGTCAGAAATTCTCCCAACTCCCAACGTCATAGTTGTATATCTTTCCCTTGGCTTCAAGAATATATCACTAGTTGTTTTATGCAAGTTTCTCCCATTTATGATAATGTGAGAATAGAACACGATAGTGGTCCACTGTGGCGCACTCTTGACAAGTAAACTGGCATGATATGTCTCGACATGCTGTTATGACAGCTAGCCTGACATGACAAGTATGAAAGACTTGGACACCGTGGACGATTGTGTTTGTACAAATAAACTAAGTACTGTCTTGCATCATGTCTAGGATGGGGATCCCTGAGTACCACGGTCAGGGGTACCTACTGAAATTGACTAAGGCTAATTAACTAGAATGATTCAGTAGTCATGAAGAGATTCCCAGCTACAGGCAATCCCGTTATCTGGGCGCATTCAGCGGACTTGTAGCCTACCGACGAGTAGGGCACATTTCCAGCACACAGTCATGTGGTGCACCCTTCATAAACGGACATTCGACCCGGATAACCGGATGGTCTGCAGGGCTTGTGGCTGTCGGGATAATCTCATTACATCTTGTTAGTAACTAGGCTTGTGATAACCCTAGTTAGTTAAAGTATCAAGCCGTACTCTTGATTGGCCGTGATTGATTGGATGAAGTTTATTCCAGCTTAGTCTTATCCTGATCCTATACAAGATTGTATCAGGACATGATTTCTTGTATCGATAAATGATGGGATACCAAGTTCTGTTCAGATGAAGGGTTACAATCCCGGTCCTTGTTTGGTTTAAGGGTTGTAACTTGGCTATCTGAATAGTTCCATGGTTATCTTATCATATATCGTCCTGCTTATTGTGCCCGCCTTAACAATAAAGATCAGGGGTCCAGTTCTGTTCAGGCGAAGGGTTACAACCCCGGTCCTTGTTTGGTTTAAGGGTTGTAACCTGGCTCCCGGAGCAGTTCTGTGTCCTCTCTTCGTTTATTGTCTTATTGTAACCCCCTGTCATGCTCGTCATGTTTTACCTTTACTTCAATACCATGATTATTTATACTGGCCTTAACAATAAAGATCAGGGGTCCAGTTCTGTTCAGGCGAAGGGTTACAACCCCGGTCCTTGTTTGGTTTAAGGGTTGTAACCTGGCTTCCGGAGCAGTTCTGCATCCTCTCTTTGTTTATTGTCTTGTTACCTTATCAATAGTAATTGAGGCGGATTTCTATTCAGGCGAAGGATTGCAACCCCGGTCCTTGTTTGGTTTAAGGGTTGCAGTCTGGCTACTTGAATGGTTTCTCCGTGTTCAATATATATATTTGTTATTATCACTATCTTAAATTACCTTTACTATTTATTGTGATATGCTGGTTTTAGTTCCTAAGTGAAGCCTCATTTGTGGCACTTGCTCTTTCTGGGGTCTGACCCAGCTGGTTTTGTATGGCCAGATATCGGAGCAGTACCAGAGGATCCACCTGTCTTCCAGCCCGATGGTGACTACCAGGCGTAACCAGGACAACGAGTGGGTTTCTTTTGTCCTCCCACTAGATTTATAAAATTATTCTTTTGAGGCGTTTAGCCGGTGAGCACGTGTTAGCTCGTATTGCACCTTTATTTACTGTCTGCCTACGGGCTGTAACATGATTGACAAATCCTAGGGTTGATCATGTATTGACTAAAACTCTTGCTAGTCCTGACATTTTGTACGACTAGCTTCATGATCATCCAATATGTAATGTATGGGACGCCTTACTATTGTATATTGATGCTCTAATATCTTGTGACTGTTACTACTTGCTTGAGATTGAGACAATAGGCTTGTTCTTGACCATAAGAGACTGATGGATTGTAGTTAAACCCTCATATATCTAGACAGCCGTGACCGTATAGTGACATGGATTCCATTTCATTATACGTAGCTGGCTATGTCTGCCCCCGCTCTCCAGTATTCTGGTTCTGGGGCGTGACATGGTTTTAGTGGTGGCCCATGCAGGTCTTGTAAATCAAGATATGTGAGGGTTTACCGAATAGATGTCTCAATCAGTACTCGTCCTTGATCTCTGCTCGTATCTTCTGAATCCCTGTAATCTTGACCTGATCCTACGCTTGTATCGTTGATCTGTCCTGGTCCTTCCTTATTATTCCCTATGTCGTCTTCTTCCGCGGCATTGTTCCTGGACCTGCCGATCAGCAAGGCGGAGCACCTCCCGCGGACCAGCAGCAACCTGGAGATCAAGTCTAGCATTCAGGAGTAGCCTCCAGAGTCATGCCTACCGAAGAAGAACCACCAGTTCAGCCCGTCCAGCCTGCAGAGCCTGATGATGGCACTTTGGTGGGTCTCATCAGGTCATTATTAGCCTCTCAGGATCGTCGAGGAGATGCCTTGCACCAGGCGGTGGCAGACGCTTTGACCAGAGGAGGTCATCAGGGTAATAGCGCGGCCAACAGCTTCAAGCGCTTGAACCCTCCCTTCTTCGACGGCAGTAAAGATGCGATCGCTGCAGATGCATGGCTTCAGGATACAGAGGTGATTCTAGAAGTAGCCAAGACTCCAGAGAATGAGAAGGTGGCCGTAGTGCGCCTGCAGTTACTAGATCTTGCCCGCAGCTGGTGGGCAGCGTAGGCCGATGGATTAGTGGCCCCTATTTCATGGGCAGTATTCAGGGAGAGATTCCAGACCAAGTATTTTGATGCTGTAGCTCGGTATGATCTACAGACGAGGTTCACCAATCTGAAGCAGATGGGCAGGACGGTCGATGGATATGCGACCGAGTTCTCCAGGCTTAGTCGGTTTGCTCCCACCTTGGTGGCGACCGAGTTCGATAGAGCCCAGCGGTTCCAGCAGGGGCTTCACCTGGAGATTCTATTGGAGGTGGAGCAGTTTGAGCATCAGACCTTTGATGCAGTACTACGGGCAGCCCGGAGGCATGAGTATACCTCCCAGAGGATTATGGACAGGACCGGAGGTCGAAAGCGATCTCACGGCCAGATGAACCAGTCATCAGCACCAGTCCCGGCAGCCAGGGCCTTGACCATTGGAGCTCCGAGGCGGGCGGCCTCAGTGACGTCGATTCAGCATTCTATCCCGACGCACCCTCAGCAGCAGAAGCAGAAGCAGTCTTCCGCAGTAGGATGTTCACACTGCGGGAAGCCAGGACATGTGGTGTCAGAGTATCGCAGAGCACAGGGTTTGTGCTTGGTTTGTGGTGCCCCGGACCACAGGGTTGGGAATTGCCCAAACAGAGGGAGTTCATCCGCCTTCTCTAGTCCTTCAGTTAGAGGACCAACACCAGTCCAGCAGCAGCAGCAGCTGCAGTACCCGTTCCCGAGGCCATTGCCGACGCAGGCCCAGGCGTTCCACCAGCAGAGGCCGCAGCAGTATACCCAAGCCCAAGCCCTGATCCAGAGCAGGTAGAGGAATTTTCAGCAGAGGGGACCCGCATCCAGAGGACATGGTCAAGTACTGGCCTTGACCATGGGAGAAGAAGGAATAGCACCAGGTGAGGTGGTGGCAGGTACTATTCTCGTCAACACCTTTCCAGCTTCAGTATTATTTGATTCTGGTGCCTCGCATTCATTTATGTCTGCACGATTCACGACACGGGTAGGATTGGAGCCCGAGTCATTATCAGTAAGGCTCAATATACTTACTGGTAACGGACTTGTGGGGGTAGATAGAGTATTTTCCTCGTGTCGGATCGTAGTTAGCGGTAGAGAATTTTCTGCTAGATTGATAGAGTTTCCGATGGCCGATTATGATGTGGTCTTAGGGATGGACTGGTTGAGGGACCAGTATGCTAGGATAGACTGCCACATTGGCAGGGTTATTTTTAGCATTCCAGGCGAGCCGGAGTTTTTCTTCTCCCGAGGCGAAGTTGAACCTTCTCCTTCAGTGTTACGGATGGCAGTGGCAGCAGTACAGTTACCTCGGATAGTCGAAGAGTTTCCGGATGTTTTCTCCGAAGAGCTTCCAGGGATGCCGCCAGAGCGGGAGATCGAGTTCACCATCGACTTGATTCCCGGAACAGCCCCAGTGTCAGAGAGAGTCTACAGGATGGCGCCGTCAGAGCTAGAGATATTGTACAAGATGATTGAAGAACTCCGAACCAAGGGATTCATTCGTGCTAGTGGATCGCCTTGGGGAGCCCCGATGCTTCTTGTGAAAAAGAAGGATGGTACGTCTAGATTGTGTGTTGATTATCGTACCTTGAACTCAGTGACAATCAAGAACAGATACCCTCTCCCGAGGATAGATGACTTGTTTGATCAACTCAAGGGGGCAGCAGTATTTTCGAAGATCGACTTGCGGTCAGGATACCACCAGATCAGAGTCAGAGAGCAGGACATCCCGAAGACAGCTTTCAGATCTAGGTATGGGCATTGGGAGTTCCTTGTTATGCCCTTTGGAGCAACCAATGCGCCGGCTGTGTTCATGGACCTCATGAATCGCCTCTTCATGCCTTATTTGGATCAGTTCGTGATTGTGTTCCTAGACGACATCCTGGTCTACAGCAAGAGCGAAGCGGAGCATGAGCAGCACCTCAGAGTTGTTCTTCAGATTCTCAGAGAGCACCAGTTGTATGCCAAGTTTAGTAAAAGAGAGTTCTGGCTCGATCGCATTTCGTACTTGGGTCATATCATCACCCGAGGAGGAGTTGAAGTGGATCCCCAGAAGATCGTGGCCATTGAAACATGGCCGGTACCTAGCACAGTGGCAGAAGTCCGTAGTTTTCTTGGCTTGGCCGGCTACTACCGGCGATTTGTTTCAGACTTTGCTCGAATTTCTGCGCCATTGACCCAGTTGACCCGCAAGGATGTACAGTTTGCTTGGACAGCAGAATGCCAGGATTCTTTTGAGAGGTTGAAGCGAGGCTTGATGACGGCTCCTATTCTCACGCTTCCAGATGGGACCAGAGGATTTTCAGTATACTGTGATGCTTCAGGCAGAGGTTTGGGATGTGTTCTGATGCAGCATGGGAAGGTAATAGCTTATGCGTCACGGCAACTTCGTGATCATGAGAGAAATTACCCAACCCATGACTTGGAGCTGGCAGCAGTAGTGTTTGCACTTAAGTTGTGGAGGCACTACCTATACGGAGATAGGGTGGAAATTTTCACTGACCACAAGAGCCTGAAGTATATTTTCACCCAGAAGGATCTTAACATGCGTCAGAGAAGATGGCTAGAGCTGCTTGTGGATTATGATGTCAACTTACAGTATCACCCAGGAAAGGCCAACGTTGTTGCAGATGCATTGAGCAGGAGAGCCGGAGTTTATTTCCTAACAACGCAACCAGAGCTGTTAGCCGATCTTCAGAGGATGGGTATAGAAGTTGTCCTTCCTTCCAGTATGGCATTGATGGCCAGCATGCAAGTTCAGTCCACTATAGTCGAGAGGATCCGAATGGCACAGTCAGCAGATTCCAAGCTTCAGCGACTTAGAGCAGAGTGTGAGGCAGGACGAAGACCAGAGTTATGTATCCATAAAGATGGTACACTTCGACATGGGAAGCGTCTTTGTGTACCCAGTGGAGATATCAGACAGGAGATCATGACGGAGGCTCACAGTTCGTAGTATTCCATTCATCCCGGCGGTACGAAGATGTACCGTGATATTCGTCAGCACTTTTGGTGGAATGGCATGAAGAGGGAGATAGCCCAGTTTGTCTCTCGTTGTTTAGTCTGCCAACAAGTTAAGGCTGAACATCAGAGACCAGCTGGACTACTTCAACCATTGCCGATTCCCGAGTAGAAATGGGAGCATGTAACCATGGACTTTGTGACTGGATTGCCTAGAACCCCGGCTGGCAGAGACGCTATTTGGGTTGTCATAGACAGGCTCACGAAGGTGGCTCACTTTCTCCCATTCAGAGTTGGTCAGTCGACGGCTCAGCTAGCGGAGATGTATCTCCGACAGATTGTCAGGTTGCACGGTGTACCAGTCAGTATCACTTCAGACAGAGATTCAAGATTTACGTCGCACTTTTGGCGTAGCTTACAAGAAAGTTTGGGAACTCACCTCCAGTTCAGTTCATCTTATCACCCGCAGACAGATGGCCAGTCGGAGCGTACGATCCAGACTCTTGAAGATATGTTGCGATCTTGTACACTCGACTTCGGTGGTTCGTGGGAAGATCACGTGCACCTGGTGGAGTTCTCGTACAACAACAGTTTCCAGGCCAGTATCCAGATGGCACCGTTCGAGGCACTGTATGGTAGGAAGTGTCGATCCCCGCTAGCCTGGGACGATGTCGGAGAGAGGCAGATGCTTGGTCCGGAAATGATTGCTCAGACCGTTGAAGTGGTCAGAAAAGTCAGAGATCATCTTCGAGTTGCCCAGGATCGCCAGCGTCATTGGGCCGATTCTCATCGGCGCCCTCTTGAGTTTTCTGTCGGCGACCATGTATTCCTAAGGATTTCGCCTAACCGCGGCGTCATTCGTTTCGGCGTACGAGGAAAGCTTAGTCCTAGGTATATAGGGCCATTCGACATTCTGGAGCGAGTAGGAGATGTATCCTATCGTCTCGCTCTTCCACCATCGCTACGTGAGGTGCATGATGTATTTCATGTATCCCAACTGCGACGGTATATCCCGGACCCGAGCCACATCCTGGATCATTCGGAATTGGTTGTTGGTACCAACCTTTCGTATGAGGAGAGGCCCGTGTCTATATTGGACCGAAGAGAGAAGATACTCAAGAACAAGACTATCAAGTTAGTCTGAGTTGCTTGGGGTCATCACTCTTTGGGTGAGTCGACGTGGGAGCGTGAGGATGATATCCGATCACGATATCCCGACCTGTTTGACTCGTAAGGTATAATGTCTTCCTTATGCCTTATGCTTTCAATTCCTTGCTTGAATAAATGACTGCATGATAGACTGCTTGTTATAGCTTACGATTAGTATAGCTTGTCCTTGCAATTCTAGCCTCTTGATTAAATTCCGAGGACGGAATTCTTTGAAGGTGGGTAGAGTTGTAATGCCTGTGGTTCGTATTACGTATCTTGGTATACGTGTACGTATTCTTGACTCGTATTGCGTATTTTTCTGCATGGTTATTTTGGCATGTCATTGGTTGTGGCTTAGCTTGGTTCGGCTTAGCTTGGTTTGGTTTGCTTTTGGGTTCA
Source organism: Iris pallida (assembly GCA_029216955.1). NCBI lineage: Eukaryota > Viridiplantae > Streptophyta > Magnoliopsida > Asparagales > Iridaceae > Iris > Iris pallida. The sequence continues at coordinate 22,501,893 of JANAVB010030817.1, forward strand.
TCATGAACCAAAAGAAAACCCCTACCTACCACCACCACTACCCTTTATTAACCCATTCCCCTTTCTCTCTCTTCATTATTCTTCTTCTTCCCTATCATAACTTCTTCAACCACCAGGAGAAAGAGAGAGAGAGAGCTTAGGCAAGTGCAAACTTGCTTCATGATGGATCTCAAGTTTTATTGTTCCATTCTCTTCCTTACTTGATTCCAAGCCTCTTTAGAACTTGGCATTTTTCATTTTGATGGATATTTTCTTGTAGATCTAAGTTTATATTATTTTCGGATTTCTTGGGTTTGATCTACCAAACTTCATTATTTTCATATTTTGATTGTTCCATGTTGTAGATAATTCGATTTCATGCAGTTTTGGCTTTTGTTTCGCTAGATTTCGACTTCGGATGAGAAAGTTATGGCCAAAACAATTTTTGGTCATTTCTATGTTCATCTGCAGCATGAACAGCATGTCGCAGAAGGCGCATGTCGCAGAAGGCGCATGTTGCAATGAAGCGCATGTCGCGGTAGCCGCATATCATGTCGCAGTTGGCGCATATGATGTCTCTGTTGACGCATGTCGCAGTTGACGAATATGATGTCGCTGTTGGCGCATGTCACAGTTGGCGCATATGATGTCTCTGTTGACGCATGTCGCAGTTGACGAATATGATGTCGCTGTTGGCGCATGTCGCAGTTGGCGCATATGATGTCTCTGTTGACGCATGTCGCAGTTGACGAATATGATGTCGCTGTTGGCGCATGTCGCAGTTGGTGCATATGATGTCTCTGTTGACGCATGTCGCAGTTGACGAATATGATGTCGCTGTTGGCGCATGTCGCAGTTGGCACATATGATGTCTCTGTTGACGCATGTCGCAGTTGGCGCATATGATGTCTCTGTAGGCGCATGTCGCAGTTGGCACATATGATGTCGCTGTTGGCGCATGTCGCAGCTGGCGCATATGATGTCGCTGTTGAGCCGCATGAGCCGCATGAGCCGCATGTCGCAGAATAGGCCGCATAGTGCCTGTTTTAGCTATTCTATGTCTTATTTGCATGATTTGTGGTCAGAAATTCTCCCAACTCCCAACGTCATAGTTGTATATCTTTTCCTTGACTTCAAGAATATGTCACTAGTTGTTTTATGCAAGTTTCTCCCATTTATGATAATGTGAGAATAGAACACGATAGTGGTCCACTGTGGCGCACTCTTGACAAGTAAACTGGCATGATATGTCTCGACATGCTGTTATGACAGCTAGCCTGACATGACAAGTATGAAAGACTTGGACACCGTGGGCGATTGTGTTTGTACAAATAAACTAAGTACTGTCTTGCATCATGTCTAGGATGGGGATCCCTGAGTACCACGGTCAGGGGTACCTACTGAAATTGACTAAGGCTAATTAACTAGAATGATTCAGTAGTCATGAAGAGATTCCCAGCTACAGGCAATCCCGTTATCTGGGCGCATTCAGCGGACTTGTAGCCTACCGACGAGTAGGGCACATTTCCAGCACACAGTCATGTGGTGCACCCTTCATAAACGGACATTCGACCCGGATAACCGGATGGTCTGCAGGGCTTGTGGCTGTCGGGATAATCTCATTACATCTTGCTAGTAACTAGGCTTGTGATAACCCTAGTTAGTTAAAGTATCAAGCCGTACTCTTGATTGGCCATGATTGATTGGATGAAGTTTATTCCAGCTTAGTCTTATCCTGATCCTGTACAAGATTGTATCAGGACATGATTTCTTGTATCGATAAATGATGGGATACCAAGTTCTGTTCAGATGAAGGGTTACAATCCCGGTCCTTGTTTGGTTTAAGGGTTGTAACTTGGCTATCTGAATAGTTCCATGGTTATCTTATCATATATCGTCCTGCTTATTGTGCCCGCCTTAACAATAAAGATCAGGGGTCCAGTTCTGTTCAGGCGAAGGGTTACAACCCCGGTCCTTGTTTGGTTTAAGGGTTGTAACCTGGCTCCCGGAGCAGTTCTGTGTTCTCTCTTCGTTTATTGTCTTATTATAACCCCCTGTCATGCTCGTTATGTTTTACCTTTACTTCAATACTATGATTATTTATACTGGCCTTAACAATAAAGATCAGGGGTCCAGTTCTGTTCAGGCGAAGGGTTACAACCCCGGTCCTTGTTTGGTTTAAGGGTTGTAACTGGCTTCCGGAGCAGTTCTGCGTCCTCTCTTCGTTTATTGTCTTGTTACCTTATCAATAGTAATTGAGGCGGGTTTCTATTCAGGCGAAGGATTGCAACCCCGGTCCTTGTTTGGTTTAAGGGTTGCAGTCTGGCTACTTGAATGGTTTCTCCGTGTTCAATATATATTTGTTATTATCACTATCTTAAATTACCTTTACTATTTATTGTGATATGCTGGTTTTAGTTCCTAAGTGAAGCCTCCTTTGTGGCACTTGCTCTTTCTGGGGTCTGACCCAGCTGGTTTTGTATGGCCAGATATCGGAGCAGCACCAGAGGATCCACCTGTCTTCCAGCCCGATGGTGACCACCAGGCGTAACCAGGGCAACGAGTGGGTTTCTTTTGTCCTCCCACTAGATTTGTAAAATTATTCTTTTGAGGTGTTTAGCCGGCGAGCACGTGTTAGCTCGTATTGCACCTTTATTTACTGTCTGCCTACGGGCTGTAACATGATTGACAAATCCTAGGGTTGATCATGTATTGACTAAAACTCTTGCTAGTCCTGACATTTTGTACGACTAGCTTCATGATCATCCAATATGTAATGTATGGGACGCCTTACTATTGTATATTGATGCTCTAATATCTTGTGACTGTTACTACTTGCTTGAGATTGAGACAATAGGCTTGTTCTTGACCATAAGAGACTGATGGATTGTAGTTAAACCCTCATATATCTAGACAGCCGTGACCGTATAGTGACGTGGATTCCATTTCATTATACGTAGCTGGCTATGTCTGCCCCCGCTCTCCAGTATTCTGGTTCTGGGGCGTGACACCGGGGCTGTAACTCTTCTCCCGAACAGAACTTAGTCACCAAGATAATAAATATAAAAGGTGCCTTGAATTATTAGTGTGTCATGTGATCGGCTTGGGAAAAAATATGCTCAGGCTTACCATCCGACCGGCTATGAACCCTGTATACAATAGAACGATAAGGCCAGTCACCATGGAAAGCTATGAACCGTATAGGGTAAGGCTTTACCCGTCGTGAGGCGAGGGTATAGCTATGAACCATATGTACCATAGAACCATGTAGGAATTTGATCACACAACCACTAATAACTCCCCCATCCCCGAATAGTATAATGGATCTGGACATGACACGTTATGACATGGAATTCCATAAGAGGGTAGCAAGTCCCCTTTTGAAATCGGTGTCTATACCAATATACTGAAATAAGACAGAATATGTACCAATATACCATGTAACTCTAGGAATAACATCCCATGTCATGATCCAACATATACTAGTCCGTAAACTGTCGTGACTGAAAATCGAGTATAACACTACAACTGAATCGGATATAGCAGATATCAAGACAATGAAAACTATCAGTGAATGTACTCGCCTGTGGCCCTGAGCTGATAGGGTGAACAGACGCTCAGAGTGATCACAGACCTAAAATAAGATACTATGAGTCAAACAGGACTAAATACTGAAAAAAGAAGCTAATTCAAGTCATGAATGCAAGTCTAAGTCAAAACTAGGTCAATCTAGGTCAGACTGAGTCACACTAGGTCATACTGGCTCATACTAGGTCATACCAGGTCACTGGGAGTCAATCCAAGTCAAACTAGGTCAATCTGGTTCAAGGGTTGACTTACAGTTGACTTTTGGTCAAAAAGTCAACTCTAGTCAACTCTGGTCAACTCTGGTCAACACTGAGTCAACCCTGGGTCAACCCTAGGTCAAACAAGTCAAATGTTGACTAACAGTTGCCTTTCAGTCAACTCGTCAACTCTGTTTTTGTCACGCCCAGAACCAGAATACTGGAGAGCGGGGGCAGACATAGCCAGCTACGTATATGAAATGGAATCCATCTCGCTATACGGTCACGGCTGTCTAGATACATGAGGGTTTAACTACAAGCCAACAGTCTCTTAAGGTCATGAACAAGCCTAGTGTCTCAATCACAAGCAAGTAAGTAAAAGTCATAAGATGTATGATCATTAAATATACAATAGTAAGGCGTCCCAAACATTACATATTCAGTTGATCATGAAGCTAGTCGTTACAAAATGTCAGGACTAGCAAGGGTTTAGTCATACATGATCAACCCTAGGATCTGTTAATCATGTTACAGCCCGTAGGCAGACAGTAAGTAAGTGCAATCGAGCTAAACAGGTGCTCGTCGGCTAAACGCCTCAAAAGAATATTTTTACAAGGGAGTGGGAGAGCAAAATAAAACCCACTCGTTGCTGGGATTCCTTCTAGTGTTCACCATCTGGCAGGAAGGTCGGTAGATCCTCTGGAGCTGTTCCGAAATCTGGCCACACAAAACCAGCTGGGTCAGACCCCAGAAAGAGCAAGTGCCACAAAGGAAGCTTCACTTAAGAACTAAAACCAGCAATCAGCACAAGACATAAATAAAAGTAAGAACTGGAAATAAAGAAAATACACCAGGATGATATACGACAAGATAACCATGGAACTATTCAGATAACCAGGTTACAACCCGTAAACCAAACAAGGACCGGGGTTGTAACCCTTCGTCTGAACAGAACTTGGAATTCTCACAATTTATCTGTAAAATAAATACAAGCATTCTGGTCATCCAATAATCTGGAACAGGATCAGGGCAAGACTAGACGGGTTAAACTCCATACAATCACTTCACGGCCAAGCAAAAATTACGGGTTGATACTTTAACTAACTAGGGTTGTCACAAGCCTAATTACTAACAAGATGCAGTGAGATTATTCCACAGCCACAAGCCCTGCAGACCATCCAGGTTACCCGGGTTAAAAGGTTAGAGTTGAATTCAGGTGGGTACATCGTCCAGCAAACGAATGTACCCTTAGGTAGCTTGAAGGGTGCAACACATGACAGTGTGCTGGAAATGTGCCCTACTCGACGACAGGCTACAGATCCCAAGGCGTGCCCAGGTAACGGGATTGCCTGTAGCTGGGAAATCTCATCATGACTAATGTATTAATCTAGTTATTAGCCTTAGTCCATTTTAGTAGGTACTCCTGACCGTGGTACTCAGGAGTCCATGTCCTAGACATGATGCAAGACAGGACTGGTTTATTTATACAAACACAATCGCCCACGGTGTCCAGATTTTATACAGGTCATGTCATGTCAGGTAGCCGTCGCAACAGCTATTTGAGATAATTATGTCAGGTTATCATGCCGAGTGTACTTGTCAGGAGTGCGCCACGACGGGCCACTATCAGGTCATGTCAGGTTACTCATGTCAGGAGTGCACCACTACGGGTCACTATCGTGTCAGGCTCAGTTATCCTTTCCAAACATTTTTCATAAATTCGTGATTATCAAGTTCATGACAAAAGGCGTAAGAATATAAAATGGGCGTAAAATATCTAATAAAATATTAATATACAGGGCTATAGAAGAGCCAAGCTTAGGGAAAATAAAACCAAATCTGACATGCTGACATGAGACCAAGTCAGCCAAAGGCCATACGCTCAGGTCATACGCTTCCAAAAGGCAGCGTATGGGGTCCATACGACTCATTGTCAAGCAAGCGAGCGTATGCGAGTCATACGCTCCCAAAAAGGCAGCGTATGGGGTCGATACGACTCCTTGTCAAGCAAGCGAGCGTATGCGAGTCATACGCTCCTAAAAGGCAGCGTATGGGGTCGATACGACTCCTTGTCAAGCAAGCGAGCGTATGCGAGTCATACGCTCCTAAAAGGCAGCGTATGGGGTCGATACGACTCCTTATCAAGCAAGCGAGCGTATGCGAGTCATACGCTCCCAAAAGGCAACGTATGGGGACTGCGCTCGCTAAAGAGCGCGCGCAGCTCAGTGGCGCAAGCTAAAAAGCTCGCGCACTGCTAACTGTCTTCTCCAAATCAGCAAGAACTCCATGGTTGAACCCAAAGCTTCAAAAGTCCATAACTTGGTCAAAATAAGTCCAAATCCAACTTTTCAAAGGTCAAAATTGGGTAGAATAAAATTCTCTACAACATGTAACCATCAAAACTTGAAAACAAAGAAGTTTGATAGATCAAAACCACCAAAATCCGAAAATAACTAAATTCTAGATCTATAAAATTTAAAGCCTCAAAATAGAAAATGACAAGTTCTAATGTGTCTTAGGAACATGAGGAGAAGCTAATGGAACAATAAAAATGAGCTCTCTTGTGGAAGCAAGTTGCACTTGCCTAGACCTCTCTCTTCTCTCTTTGGTAGGTGAAGGGAGTAAATGAGGAAGAAGAAGATAAATAATGAAGAGAGAGAATGAAGAGGGCTAATAAATACAAAGGGTGGTGGTAGGTAGGGGTTCACCTTGGGTTCATCATGAACCCAATCAAAACCAAGCCAAGCCGAACCAACCAACCCGAACCAGGAATAAACCAAGCCAAGCCATGAGAAAAACTAAACAAGGAATCATACAATACAAGAATAAATACGTACACGTATTCCAGAAATACGTAATACGAACCACAGGCATTACAGTTTTGGTTTCGGTCAAATCTAAGTCAAGTGTTGACTTGAAGTTGACTTTAGGTCAAAAAGTCAACTCTTGGTCAAAGAGGGTCAAGACTAGTCTAAACTACCCTCATCTAGTCATTATATACCAAGACAACCTATTTCTAATCCCATCTAGCAATTAGAAACCCAATACCTTACATTACCCAATACCCCTTATATTTACCCTTACAAGGTATTCCCGATACCTTGCTCATGATACTCAGAATCTCCGTCATGCCAGTGAGCAAGGCTACGATAATCACAGAGTCCTCAACTACGGTACATACCTCTAGAATTATGGTATTTAAAATTTTCGCATTGCCGCTAGCTTGGCAGCGAAAACCTTAAATTCCTACACCCGAGAAATACGTCCATAGTCCGACTATATGTCCTCACTCTGCCTGCTAGCATGACCCTAGAGGATTCTAAATCTCATAATCGAGGCGACCTAGCCCATACGACTTATCTTAGAAGGAAATTACATCACAAGAACAATTTTCATCCAACGATCAAGAACAGATAGAATCAAAGTTCAAGACAGTTTATAAGAAGGCAAATGCGGAAAGGAGATTCGAAAGATTGGAACCTGCTATATGCTCTGCTACTGCCTGAGTGGTCTCAACTGTCATGGCGAAAGCTCGCCCCTGCTGGCCTCCTATAGCCTGCTGCACTCTGTCCTGGCCTGCCTGTCTGGCTGCACGGACCGCACAGTCCTTCACCTGGTGGTCTGGAGCTCCACAGAATAAACAGACTCCCAGCTTCATCCTACAAGCCTCCCGGTGTGCCCCATCTTCTTGCAGAAGGCACACTGGATGTCCTGCCTCCGACCCTGTCCCTGGTGTTGCTGGGCACGCGCCGGTGCCTGTTGAAACTGCAACTGAGGCTGCTGCTACTGAAACAGCCTCTGCTGGAAATGTGGGCGCTTCGTCGACCCCGCACTAGAGCTGGCTCCGAGAACGTCACTGTCCCTCTTCGGCTTGAGGCCGAAGTCCTCCTCTGTAATCTGCGCCTCCATCAGGATCTGCTCGAAGGTCAAGTCACGTCTCCCAGAGGTACGAGTGCGCACTGCATGTACAAGACCCCTCCGAAACTTTTGGGCCTTGTACCCCTCATCCTGGACCAAACTAGGTGCGAACCTGCTCAGACGGAAGAACTCCGCTGCATACTCGTCTACCGACGAGTTCCCCTGTACCAGACTGGCAAACTGCCCCTCCAAAGCTGTCAAGGCTACATCTGGGTAGAACTTCTCCTTAAAGAGTTTCCTAAGTCCTCCCAAGACAAACCTCTCACTGATGCACGCAGATCCGTACGGTACCAAGTCAGCGCTATATCGAAGAACTGGCTTGCTGCAGATGTCACCCACAGACCTCTCGGGACCTCTGCCAACTCCAGACTCCGCTGGACATCCTCTAGCCAGTAATCCGCGTATAGGATACCCTCGGTACCTTTGAACTCCCTCGGCCTCATCTTCCTGAAATCAAGGTGTGTACCGGGCCTCCCCTGACCCTGCTGCTGATCTGGTGCTCCCTGAACTGTAGTCTGTGCACCTCTCTCCACTGCTGCCATCGCTAGCTGATGCGAGTTCTCCATAGTCTGTCGCAGTACCTCTGCCTGACGATGCTGTGCCTCTGCCTATGCTCTCTGTGTCTGCAGCATCTGCTGCAGAAGGGCCAACATCTCCTGAGTATCTGTCGGTAACTGAGGCGGCGGTGGAAGAATGTCAGGGATGACTATGGACGGTCTCGCTGATGGAGGTAGAAGACCTCCTGGAACCGTCGCTGCTGCTGCTCCCGCCGGAAGGGCAGGGACTGATGTGGCAGCTCCCTAAACTGTAGCTCCCTCAGTTGGAGGTGGAAGACCTTCGGGAACTGCCGCTGCTACTCCTGCCTGAAGGACAGGGACTGTGGCTATTGCTCTCTCGACTGCTACTCCCGTAGCCGGAGGTGGAAGACCTCCCGGATCTGACCTCTCTGGAACTGTACTAGGCCCTGCCGCCTGAGAACGAGTCACCGTCATCCTGAAGATGAATTGAACCCAAGAGATCAATATGGCACATGATAAGATATTATCAAAGGAGGACAATTGAATTCAAATGCAAGAAGAGTTGTCATGGCAATCAAAAGATCAGAAATTTCCTAAAATTTGATTGAGTAACTCCTATCATACCCTAGATCCTACGTCCTAGTCGCAGGCTCGTAATTAGCACTCTAGGTCGAGCACTATTACGAGATCGCACTAATTGCGACTCAGACCTGCATGGGCCACCACAAAAATATGTCACGACCCGTACCCTGAAGAGGGACACGAGCACGTGGTTACGTCCAGCCTACGCTGTAGTATCGGCGGTAGAACACTGTATATAGGGTCTGTAAATACTACGACTAAAATAAATAAAGGTACCTGTACAGTATATACACTCCGAATGGAGGTGACATAGCAATACAGTCTCAATCACATATATCAAACTAAGGTAGATAGCATGGAAAGAAAAATACGATAGATGAAACAGGAAATGAGTCCAAGATTCACAAGTCAGATCTATACACAAACATTCATGGTCTCAGAAAATATATATAATAGATACTACAACTGACAGTGCTAGCTGGCTCGCAGGCTAGGCAAACCTAACTACCTATACTACTCAGGGTGAGCAAAATCTAGTGGCTCTACCAACAAGCCACGGTCTAAGTCTACTCCGTCAGACTCTACCCCATAGTAGGTCGGGCAATCAGCCTCGGAATCATCTGTAATATGTCAACGGTATCCTGTCAGGAAAATGAGCAAGTACAAATACCAACAGCAGTTCCATATGAATTGACAAATTCTATAAGAGACAGTATAATAAAATACAAGACAAAATCAACTGGAAATACATATCATGATGTGAGTACTGAAAAGGACGACGATATAAATGTATATAGGACGACTTGGGAACTATTCGGAAGCCGAGTTACAACCCCTAAACCAAACAAGGACCAGGGCTGTAACCCTTCTTCCGAACAGAACTTAGTCACCAAGATAATAAATATAAAAGGTGCCTTGAATTATTAGTGTGTCATGTGATCGGCTTGGGAAAAATATGCTCAGGCTTTCCATCCGACCGGCTATGAACCCTGTATACAATAGAACGATAAGGCCAGTCACCATGGAAAGCTATGAACCGTATAGGGTAAGGCTTTACCCGTCGTGAGGCGAGGGTATAGCTATGAACCATATGTACCATAGCACCATATGGGAATTTGATCACACAATCACTAATAACTCCCCCATCCCCGAATAGTGCAATAGATCTGGATATGACACGTTATGACACAGGATTCCACAAGAGGGTAGCAAGTCCCCTTTTGAAATCGGTGTCTATACCAATATACTAAAATAAGACAGAATATGTACCAATATACCATGTAACTCTAGGAATAACATTCCATGTCATGATCCAACATATACTAGTCCGTGAACTGTCGTGACTGAAAATCGAGTATAACACTACAACTGAATCGGATATAGCAGATATCAAGACAATGAATACTATCAGTGAATGTACTCGCCTGTGGTCCTGAGATGATAGGGTGAACAGACGCTCAGAGTGATCACAGACCTAAAATAAGATACTATGAGTCAAACAGGACTAAATACTGAAAAAGGAAGCAAATTCAAGTCATGAATGCAAGTCTAAGTCAAAACTAGGTCAATCTAGGTCAGACTGAGTCACACTAGGTCATATTGGCTCATACTAGGTCATACCAGGTCACTGGGAGTCAATCCAAGTCAAACTAGGTCAATCTGGTTCAAGGGTTGACTTACAGTTGACTTTTGGTCAAAAAGTCAACTCTAGTCAACTCTGGTCAACTCTGGTCAACACTGAGTCAACCCTGGGTCAACCCTAGGTCAAACAAGTTAAATGTTGACTAACAGTTGCCTTTCAGTCAACTCGTCAACTCTGTTTTGGTTTCGGTCAATTCTAAGTCAAGTGTTGACTTGAAGTTGACTTTGGGTCAAAAAGTCAACTCTTGGTCAATGGAGGTCAAGACTAGTCAAAACTACCCTCATCTAGTCATTATATACCAAGATAACCTATTTCTAATCCCATCTAGCAATTAGAAACCCAATACCTTACATTACCCAATATCCCTTATATTTACCCTAACAAGGTATTCCCGATACCTTGTCCATTACAAAGGAAACCCTTCTAGATCTCAGGATACTAGCCTAGGCTTCTTAGGGTAGCTAGATACTATCCTATCTAGGGTTTACCAACCAAGAAATCTAGGGTTCTTGGGCATCTAATCCATCTTATCGTCCATGTTGGTCATCCCAACATTACCTTAAGGTAATCTTGAGATATCAAGATACCACATCTAACATAACCCATTTCTTCTAAACCACACTCACTCTCCCTCATAAACATCATCTATCTAACCCCCATCTAACTTAGAATGCTACTCCTAAAATAACTCTCAAGAACCAACTCAAACAACTACCACAAACCCCCTAATGTATCTTAACATGACATATAACATAACATGACCAACCTTATTTTCTACCACTATAAACACTACTCCACTAACCATCTAACACACTAATAACACTCTCTAACTTAGGGGTTTCGTAGTACTAAATGTGGTTGACAAGTGAGGGTAGGTATTTGGGGCTAAGGTGGTTCAAAAGGGGATGTTTCGGGACCACAAAAACTCCAAAAAACCATCATGCACTGCTTCTGCTTACTGCTTATTCCTGCTTACTGCTTATTGCTTACTGCTTTCCTGCTCATTCCCTCACTCTCTAACCATCTATCCACACACACAAATAAATATATATGCACATTCCACTCACAAATATATATATATATATATATATATATATATATATATATATATATATATATATATATATATATATATATATATATATATATATATATATATATATTTTATATATATATATATATATATATTGACACTCTCATTATAATATATACACATGAAAATATTTTAAGAACTCATTTTAAAATAGACACACCCACAACTTATGTATATATATATAAGACACACATACAAATATATAATCAAGATACCTAATAATATAGTCACACACACAACCATAAGATATATATATATATATATATATATATATATATATATATATATATATATATATATATATATATATATATATATATATATATATGACACTCAAATATATATATATATATATATATATATATATATATATATATATATATATATATATATATATATATATATATATATATATATATATATTTGAGTGTCATATATATATATATATATATATATATATATATATATATATATATATATATATATATATATATATTTGAGTGTCATATATATATATATATATATATATATATATATATATATATATATATATATATATATAAAGAGACACACCATTCTAAATATAAAATGAATATGATAAAAAAATGATACCATAAAGAACACATTAGGAACAACTCTCTAAATATATAAATATGAGATTAAAACACTAATTAATTATTCCTACATCATATTTATGCATACAAGTGTCCAAAATAGGGATTTTTCTACTAGGGCACAACCACAACACAAAGGACACTCCTATGACCTCCAAATGGACACGAAATGGACACAAATGGAGATACAACCATGGGGGTCATTCCTATGGGTTCAAAATAATCCTATATGCATGTTGGGGTGGATTAGAGAAGAGATTATACCTTCCGGAAGAGAGATTCAAAGGAAAAAGCCTTCCGACACGACACCGACACGTAGAGATTCCAAAAGAACACGAACGAGCTCCGAATCCTCCCAAACTTGGCTAGCTCCTTCCTTTCATGGAGTAGAGGAGAAATGAAGAAGATTTGGTGGAAGAAGGAGTTGATTTAGAGATGAAATCAATGGGGTTGCTCTCTAGAAATTTGGGGAAGAACATACGAGAGAAAATAGATGGATAAAATGAAATGGAAGAGATGATGACTCACTCCTTATCCCCCCCATTGGTGGCTGCCCAAAATAGGTGAGATGTCCCCGTTAGAAAAGTCCAAAATGCCCCCACTTGATCTATTTGATTTAAATTAAGAATGGATTAAAGGTTGAGGTCAAATTAGTCTAGTTTTAAGTCTCTAATTAAACTAAACATATCCATAAATAATTAGTCTAACTACTAACTAAAATTAATATCATGTGGACTAAAATTAATATTATGTGGGCCATGCCTAACTAGTGTGTGGGTCCCACTAGAGTCAAAACTACCCCGGGTCCCCGTTTCAAGTCGGATTGAGCTGAAATTCGAACCCGACTCAAATAACCCCAAAATAATATTATAAATAAATAAATAATTTCAAAAATATTCTAAAATGAAAAATAACAAAAATACCCCTGTTTCTGGAAACTGGGGGTGACACCGTTCCACAAGAAATGTTGTTTAATATCCCTGTACATTTTGGTACCTCCCGGGTGAATAGAATACTGAGAACTATAGGCCTCTGCCATAACCTCCTGTCTGATATCTCCACTAGGCACACATAGACGCGATCCATACCTAAGTGTTCCATCCTCATGAATTCTCATCTCCTTCCGGAGTCCTGACTCACATTCTGTCCTGAGCTTCTGAATCCTTGGGTCCTGTGTCTGAGCTGCCTTGATCCTGTCTACCAAGTCAGATTGAACTTGTAGACTAGCCAAGATCCCTACATCTCCAGGAAGTATAACCTCAATGCCCATCTCTCGAAGATCCTCTAAAATCTGCTTCTGTGATGTCAACATGAATGCACTGCCCCTTCTACTGAGGGCATCCGCTACTACATTAGCCTTGCTGGGTGATACTGAAGCTCTACTTCGTAATCCTTGATCAATTCCAACCATCTCCTCTGTCTCATATTCAGCTCCTTCTGAGTAAAAATATACTTTAAACTCTTGTGGTCGGTGAATATTTCTACTCGATCCCCGTACAGGTAATGTCCCCAAAGCTTCAAGGAAAATACTACGGCCGCCAACTCCAAATCATGAGTCAGATAATTCTTCTCGTGGTCCCGAAGTTGTCTAGATGCATACGCTATCACCTTCCCATGTTGCATGAGGACACATCCAAGTCCCTTACCTGACGCATCATAATATACAGTAAAACCTCCGGGTCCAACGGGCAATGTAAGTATAGGTGCCGAGTTCAATTTCTGCTTCAAACTCTCAAAGGATGCCTGACACTCTGCCGACCAGACAAATGGCACATCCTTGCGTGTCAAACGGGTCATGGGTGCTGAAATTCTTGTAAAATCTGACACGAACCTTCGGTAATTTCCTGCCAATCCCAAGAAACTCCGCACATCTGCTACTGTCTTAGGTACTGGCCAACCTTCCACGGCCTCCACTTTCTTAGGATCCATTGATACTCCGGCCCCTGATATGATATACCCCAGGAATGAAATTCGATCCGACCAAAACTCACATTTACTGAGCTTGGCGTACAACTGGTTTTCTCTTAAAACCTGCAATACCTTCCTGAGGTGACCTTCATTCTCTTCTTCGCTGGCTGAGTAAACGAGAATGTCGTCGAGGAACACAACGACAAATTGATCCAAGTATGGCTTAAAAATACGGTTCATCAAATCCATAAATATTGCTGGAGCATTGGTCAATCCAAACGGCATAACTAAAAATTCGTAATGCCCGTACTTCGACCTGAATGCTGTCTTGGGAATATCCTCCTCCCGAACTCTAACTTGATGATATCCTGACCGAAGATCTATCTTGAAAAATACTCTGGCTCTGCTCAACTGATCAAACAAGTCGTCGATCCTCGGTAGTGGGTACTTGTTCTTTACTATTGCCGCATTGAGTTTCCTATAGTCAATACACAATCGGGATGACCCATCCTTCTTTCCTACAAGTACCACTGGTGCTCTCCATGGTGATTCACTGTCCCGAATAAACTTCTTCGCCTTCAATTCTTCTACTGGTACACCTTGGCCTGCTCTGAATCTGGAATTCTGTAAACTCGATCCGACACCGGTTCGGTCCCTGGCACCAATTCTATACTGAACTCGACATCTCTCTTCGGTGGTAAACCTGGTAGTTCTTCCGGAAATACATCAAGAAACTCTCCCACTACCCTCGGAACTTGAACTCCTTCCAATGCTGCTACGACTCCGCCTGCCAACTGTTCTGTTCCCGGCCTGACCAAAGCGAACTGTCCCATGCCTGGAATATCAAAAGATACGCTCCCTCTATGGCAATCTATTGTAGCATGACTGTCTTTCAGCCAGTCCATGCCCAAGATAACATCAAAATTTCCCATAGGAAATTCTATCAACCTAGCGGGTAAGGAACGCCCGCACACTACGACTCTACATGCTGGAATAATTCTACTAACTCCTACAAGCCCATTACCAGTGAGTATATTCAACCTCTCTGGCAATGTCTCAAATTTCAATCCTAGTCGTGTTGCAAATCGTGTAGATACAAATGAATGTGATGCTCCTGAATCAAACAATGCTACTGCGGGAGATGAGGAGACGAGAACGTTACCTGCCACAACGTTCCCCGATGCCAATGCCTCCTCCAAGGACAGATTGAACGCCTGCCCTTGGCCTCCATGCTGATTTTCGTGCTGCGGCCCTGCCCGATGTTGCTGCTGGCCCTTGCCTTGATGATGCTGGGGTGGTCTCTGGTGTTGCTGCTGTATCGGCGGTTCCTGCTGCCGAAACATCTGAGCTTGTGTCAATAACGGGCGTTGAGCCAACGGTTTTACTGCTACCGCTGGCCCTCGATACTGGCCTGCCCCTGGTGCTGGCAGGACAGGAAATGGTTGCACTGGCCCTCCTGGCCTCGAACTCAAGGGGCAAGTGGAAACCCGGTGATCCGGACTCCCACATACCAAGCATAACCCATTAAATGCCCGGCATATATTCTTAGTGTGCCATGCCTTACCACAATAAGTGCAACCCGCGGGTGGCTGCTGATTCTTCCTCTGCTGCTGTTGCTGTCTGGCTGGTGGTGCTGGCCCTCGCACCGCCACATCATGAATGTGGACGCCAGGAGACGGTGCTGTCGATCGGGGTGCTGCTCCCCCTCCTCCTTCCATCTGGTTGTGAGACCTCTTCTGGCCCCCAACCCTAGTCGCCATCCTCTGGATAGTGATCTCATGCCTCCGGGCCGCCGTCAGTACCTCATCAAAAGTCTGGTAGTTATGCCCCTCTACCAGTTACAGGAGTTCAAGATGAAACCCTTGTTGAAACCTCATGGCCCTCTGGCTCTCCGTGGCTACCATCTCCGGGGCAAACCAACTCAATCTGCAGAACTCTGCTGCATAAGCATCCACGGTCTTTCCAGCCTGCTTGAGGCTGATGAACTTCTGCTGTAGCTCGAATTGAGCTACCACTCCATAGTACTTGGTGTCACGACCCGGTCCCAATTTCTTGGGTCGAATCGGATCATGCCCAGCCTGCACCGTTGTTGAGACGGCGGCAGTAAGCTGTTCAGTAGCAGGTATTCACAACAACACAATTATATTTGTCACAACTGTTCTATTCGAAAATGAAACTTTGTTTAATAAAATATTCAGAAGTACAACTGGAAATGAAATGCTGAAATAAACTACAAACTCCAAATAAAGGAGAAAATGCAGAAAAGAAAAACTATCTAAGCATCTGGTTTTGTAGTCCCAGGATCAGCGTCCTCCAGAGACGGCTCTGGTACCTTCGCAGGATAGAGGACCGGGTCATAATAGCCATTATAGAATAGCTCGTCATCCTCAGTGTTACCTAAAATGTTGTCTCCAGTCAGGAGGGAGCAAAGTACAATTACGAATATCCAATAATTCAAATAATAATTTGAAATTTTTAATATTAAACAATTTGAAATACTTTAACAATATTCTTCACAATTCTACAATTGAAAATAATATGATTTGAGTAGGTAACGAACTATGACCGGCTTGGGATGATTCAATTATATCCTAATGATACGGTCCGGCCTATCCTCGTGTATAGGAGGAATCAGCTCGCACAATCAATGATGCAATATAGGGGTATTGGTCATAGACGCTACACTACTCCCCCAATATCCCGAGTCAATCAGATTCAATCAATGAGTCAATATTCGAACTCTAGGAGAGAGTTCCGTGTAGCAATGTGGTTTAAAATTGCAATAAAACAATTACTAGATAAATTACCAAATAGACATAACTGCACTTGCCTTTGTTTTAGAATGACTGGATAGACGAGTCGGTACCGAGGAGGAACGTCAGGTATGCCTTTGAGTTCCTACAGTTGAGAACTCGACTTAGATCCTTGAATAACCAGACTAAGTGTGCTAGTTGCAATCTCTAGTAGTAAGTCCTAGTCAGGTTTTAATTGTTATTTAAGCTACAGCTAACGATTACGTCGCAACTACGTGAGTTGATTAAACCGGTTAATTTGATTATTTGGAAAATAATGCAAGAACCAATTATCTTTGGAAGACTTTGTGCTTTTTGTACTATAGCTATAAAAATATAGTTTCTTATAGTGGTAAATCATGAACTAGTTATCCTACTAATATTTATCCATTTATTTAATTCCTAATTAATTATAAAATGATTACGTTCTAACTACGATTTATACGTCCAAATCTAAAACCACCCAAAATCAACATCAACCCAGAAAAGAAAATAAAACCTACGCTAAACAATACATGGGCACAGCTAATCATCCTAGAGTTATGGGCTTATGCCCTGTATAATTCTTTTACATAAAATAAGAGAAAATGATTTAGTTATAAATAAAATGCAGTAAATAAATAACTATAATAAATAGCTTAAACATTAAATAAAATAATTTAAAATAAAAGTTGGAGTCTCAGACTCGGTCCATCATCAAATCTAGCTAATACCTCAACGCCCGGTCGGACCGGTGCGTTTGCATTTCGCTAGGGCCCACAGACCGGTACGGTCGTCGCCCGAAAATCAGTTTTAAATTCATTTTCCGAAAACCAATTTTGAAATCAAAATGAATAAAGTTTTATAAAAATTTGGGCAGCATTTCCTCTATTTCGGGACAACCCAAAACTGGGAAATGCGCCACAAAACCTGCAATTGTTCCAACCAAAATAATAATCCCGAAAATATAACCACCGAAAACCAACCACAGAAATAATTTTCCAACCACAGAACCTTCCCGAAATACCCGGGATCCCGCAATCCACCAATAACGTAAAAATCATAGCAACCACATCACAAAATTCTCGCAAACCAACCACACCAAAAGCTAACGTAGCTAACCGAAACTACTACGTAGTTAACCGGATTTCCCAAAGGGAAACCAGGGACCGATTATCATCACAGACTACTGAAAATTAACGCAACGGGGCAGGAAATTATACCTCGGGTGCTCGGCTAGAGCTCTCAGATGATAAAGAAAGAATAATAATAATAGTCCCGCAGCGACGTCGACGTCGAAACGCCGGAATCCAAGGATAGGCACGCTGGCCCGCAAAAATCAGCGACATCGCGGACAGATCTGGACAGCAGGGAGACAAAGGGCGCGGGAGTATGCTGTCAAGCGCAGGAACCCGCGGGAGAGGGGTGACGACGGGGTTCGGCCGCTGGGAAGTCGGCGGGGCTAAGGGCGTTGCCGGAGTTAAACAGCGGGGACAGCACGGGGGAAGGGTCGCGCTGGGTCGGGGAGATCGCCGGAGAGGAAGTCGGGGCGGCCTCGGGAACAGGGTACACGGCCGGGCGCTTCGCCGGAAGGGCGTCGTGCGGTGGCAGATCTGGCCGAAAAGGGGGCGCAAGGAGGCCGGCGGGCGCGGCGTGGTCGACAGGGGGTCGCCGGCGGGAAGAGCCGCGGGCGAAGGCGGACCCGCGGGGAGGCGGCGCTGGCTTGGCCGCACGGAAAGGCGGCGGCGGCGGCCTCGGCGGTCGGCCGGAGAGGCCTCTGGGAGCTGCGGTCGAGGTCGGGTCGGCGAGGGCGCGGAGATCGCCGGAGTTCGGGAAGAGGGTTTGGTGGAGCTAGTTCACTGTGAGAATGGAGAGGGGTTTTGGAAAAGGAGTTGGGATTTTGAGAGGCTTTTGGTGAGAGTTTCACCAGAGGGGAGAGGAGAGTACGAGAGAGAGAGAGAGAGAGAGAGAGAGAGAGAGAGAGATTTGTGAGAGTTATTCTCTGTGAGGGAGTGGGGAAAAATGGGGAGAGTAATAAAGGGAGGTGGGGTGTGTGAGTGTTATTAAGGAGAAGGAGGAGAAAAGTCTCCTTCCAGATAGTGGGAAAGAAATGAATGCGTGGAAAGGAGTAATAAGGGGGAGTTGTTGAACGTGGGAAGGGGAAGAGGTGCTGGTCCAAATTGGACCGGCTCTCCAAACAGTTTCTTTTTTTTAATAATTAAACCAAGTCAGATTTAATAGGAAGGGAAAATGAAATTGGGTTTCGGCTTAGGCTTGGGTCTGGGTTCGGACTCGGGTCTGGGTCCGAAAATCAAAAAGCCCTGTTATTAATATTTTCGAAATCGTTTTCCACTCAAAGATATTTAATAATAATAATATTAATAATAATAATTTTAGAAAACGCTAATAATACTACCAAACTCTATTAATTATTTAATACGAAATAATGGGTTTCACAATCTTCCCTCCTTAGAAAAATTTTGTCCTCGAAATTAAATACAGGGTAGGAGATTCAAACAGGTACAGGTACTACGCCCGTAACTCAGGTCCAACAATAAGAATTTCCAAGGCAGTCGTGGATGAGACGGTTTATGATATCATCCATGCAGAAAAATACAAAAAAAATGAACCAAAGTACACGAGGTTGATCAGACCATCATGCACCGATCCTGATTAGACAATATATTAGTGGGTGCACCCAATAAAATACTGTCATGATCAAGCTTGATAAAGAGATAGCTTGCAAAACTAGGCTGACTTAGCAACATCAGTTTAGAACGAAAAGATAAGAAGTAGGAGTTTAAGTGATGGCTCAAATTCTGATCTTCTTCTCACCTTTGACTACGCTTGCAACTGGTTTCTCTGGCACTGAAAGGTTGAGTCCATTCAGCTCTGAATTACCCAATATGGGATTCGGATCCGGAATGTAGCGTCTGAGCTGTGATACGTAGAAGACGTTGCACACTCTCAAGATTAGCTGATAGAGCTAACCAGTACGCTACTTCCAACTCGTCTTAAAACTTCAAATGGCCTGATGTACCTGGCTCAACTTTCCTGCTCTGCTAACACTGATCGTTCCTCTGGTAGGAGAAAATCTTCACAAAAGATGCTATCTCCTTCTTCAACTCCACTGATTGACGATGCTAACTTGGTAGTTGTTGTAAGAAAACTCTACCAATTTTAAATGATCTTCTCCAAGACCCTCCAATTTCCAAAACACAAGATCTAACATATCTTCAAGCATATGGATTATCTTCTTTGATTGTCCGCCGGTTTGTACTCCATAAATCTGGTAGGGGTGCCTCTCGTACAATGCTGCCACTTCTCGGTGAATAAACTAACCTTGAATGGAATAGAGTGTGCTGACTTAGCCAGTCGGTCCACTACAATCCAATTGGTGCCCTTTCCTCCTTGGGAACAAGGCAATCCTTACTCAAAGTTCATTGTTATATGCTTCTACTTCTACTCCGGATTGTCCAGCGGCTGCAACAAACTTGTTGTTCTCTTGCGAAATTCCTCATGTTGACAAATTCACATCTAATCCCATACCTGGAATTGTCCTTCTTCATTCCATAGCACCAATCAATGGAGGCATATTCCGATACATTTTATTAGCTCCTGAATATATGGAATACTGCGACTGGTGCATTTCTTTCATCAACTCGTTCCTCCGTTTGTCAGCCGATACGCAAAGTCTCGTACCATTCTTCAGAGTTCCACTGCTGATCAATTTAGAAACCCTCAAGTGTTCCAGCCAACACTTGATCTCTAAGCCCGTAAAGTGCCTCGTTTTGAAACTACGTCATCTTGATTTTGTCCATTAGCCTCGAACTTCATCAATACTGAATCAGCATCCAGCTCCGTCCTTCTATCTCCAGGTAGTATAACCTCCAGTCCAAGCTTCTCAACGTCTTCTAGTAGGTGCCACTCCTTGGTTAAGAACATCGCCACTGGTATCGACTAAGTGTATCAGCGGTCACATTAGCCTTACCTGAATGGTACTGCAGGTTGATGTCGTAATCCTTCATCTACTTCAACCACCTTCTTAGTCTAACATTCAGCCCTTCCTGAGTGAAGATATATTTCAGACTTTGGTAGCCCGTACATATTTTCACTCCCTTTCCATAAAAAAAATCATGCCTCCATAGCTTCAAAGTAAAGATAATTGAAGCAATTCAAATTAGGTGTGGGATGATTCTTCTCATGAGTCTGTAGTTGCCTACACGTGTAAGCAATTTCTTTCCCATGTTGTTGAAGAACGTAACCCAGTCCTCTTCCAGAGGCATTACTGTAAATTGAGAACCCACCGGTTCCTGCGGGTAGCGCAAGGATTGGTGTAGTGGTAAGTCTCTTCTTCAGCTCCTTAATGCCGTCTGGCAAACTTTTCGTTCAGATGAACTCTTTATTCTTCCAGGTGAGCTTCGTCATTGGCTCAGCAATCTTGGCGAATTCCTTCACGAACTTCTGATAGTAGCTAGCCAAGTTCAAGAAACTTCCGAATTGAACTTGGGGTATACCACTTTTCAACAGCAGCTATCTTCCATCGAAATTTCTTCTCTTGCCAACATGGCCAAAAGTCCACCTTGTCAAAGAAAATCCACGTTCAGGTAACTTACCATAAAACTTCTTTTTTCTCAAAGTTTCCAAAATTTCCTCAGGTGTTCCTTATGCTCTTCTTCAGTTTTCAAGTATATCAGAATGTTATCTATGGAGAAGATAAACTGATTCAAATACTCATGAAAATATCTGTTCATGAGATTTATGAACACAGCAGAAGCATTTGTCAGTCTAACGTCCTGACCAAAGAAAACTATCCATACTTGGTGTTTGAACGCCGTCTTGGAAATATCCTCTTTCCTGACTTTGATTTGATGATGGTCAAATCTTAAGTCAAACTTCGAAACACCCTAACTCCACACAACCCGATCAAACAGATCCTCGATCCGGGCAGAAAGTACATATTCTTTAGGGTCTGGTAATCGATGCACATCCGTTGTTCCATCCTTCTTGGGCAAAAACAAGATAGATACTCCCTAAGGTAAAGTTCCACTCTGAATATATCCTAGAGCCTTCATTGATCTGGTCCTTCATCTTCTTGGCCAACTTCGGGTTGACTCTGTAACATCCTTTAGAAATAGGGAAAGAGCCGGGGACTAGGTCAGGGGTGAATCCTATGTCTAGATCTGGGATAATCCGGGGAGACTATCAGGAAAACATCTGCCATAAGGGTGTAACAAAAACTTCTATTCATGTGGAGAATTACAGCAAAACTCTTATGATTGATCTAAGGACATCCTGTTACAACTTCCAAAAAGATGATGCTATTCTGCGATTCTAGGTACTATTCTTCATGGTTCTGCATGAGCAGTCTCCAACTGCTTCCCTTTCTAAGAACCTCGGGTATACATCATGCCTTATTGTAAGGGGTAGGGTCTGCTGGATAGAAAGAGGGTCCCTAGGTTGTGGCCTAACAGGTGTTGCTGGGATATGAGCTCTGGTTTGATGGAAATATAAGGGGCAGTCCTTTACCCGATGTTCAGCAGATCCACATGCCAAACTTTGTCCCAATCTCTTGCGGCAACTAACGGTCTGATGACCAGGCCTCTTGCAATAGTTACAAGCCCATAGCTTCTCACGACAAGGCTGCCGAAAAGTAGAGTACTTGATGGGACCCAAAATATCTTCTAGTTTCAAGGGTATCCTTCCTAGGACAAAAGTTCTGCTCTAACTTGGTTGGGGATAACTAAGGCTACATCATGACGTTCTTCATGTCTTCTCTCGTGATATTCATCTGTTCTTGCTGGGCTTCATCTTGAGCTTTCTGGAACTCCAAGATTTCTTGAAATAGGACAACCATTTGGAAGATGATTGCTGGTACTAGTAGAGCAACAAAAATGAATACTCCACCAAGGAAATGCAATTCAGTTTGAGATGAGGTAGGAATTGCCAGTGTAGAAAAAACTTCACTGGATGCACTATGAGGACGGTCAAACAGCCGCGAGGGAAAAGACCCTGGGCTTGGTTGAGGAGATGGGGTATGATCCGGAGATGACACCTCATCGCCAGCAGGATTTGGTCATCGGTCATTCTCTGGATGGTTTAGGATGCAAACATAAGCAAGGTATCCTACCAGTCTATAATCAAACAAAAATATTTATTTATAATATATTTCGGTCCTATGTTGTGACAAATTGATGTTCTAGTGTTCTAATTGTTTCTAGGTATATTTTCCTAAGTTGTTGTTCAGACCTGCATGGGCCACCACTAAAAACATGTCACGACCCGGTCCCAATTTCTTGGGTCGAATCGGATCATGCCCAGCCTGCACCGTTGTTGAGACGGCGGCAGTAAGCTGTTCAGTAGCAGGTATTCACAACAACACAATTACATTTGTCACAACTGTTCTATTCGGAAATGAAACTTTGTTTAATAAAATATTCAGAAGTACAACTGGAAATGAAATGTTGAAATAAACTACAAACTCCAAATAAAGGAGAAAATGCAGAAAAGAAAAACTATCTAAGCATCTGGTTTTGTAGTCCCAGGATCAGCGTCCTCCAGAGACGGCTCTGGTACCTTCGCAGGGTAGAGGACCGGGTCATAATAGCCATTATAGAATAGCTCGTCATCCTCAGTGTTACCTAAAATGTTGTCTCCAGTCAGGAGGGAGCAAAGTACAATTACGAATATCCAATAATTCAAATAATAATTTGAAATTTTTAATGTTAAACAATTTGAAATACTTTAACAATATTTTTCACAATTCTACAATTGAAAACAATATGATTTGAGTAGGTAACGAACTATGACCGGCTTGGGATAATTCAATTATATCCTAATGATACGGTCCGGCCTATCCTCGTGTATAGGAGGAATCAGCTCGCACAATCAATGATGCAATATAGGGGTATTGGTCATAGACGCTACACTACTCCCCCAATATCCCGAGTCAATCAGATTCAATCAATGAGTCAATATTCGAACTCTAGGAGAGAGTTCCGTGTAGCAATGTGGTTTAAAATTGCAATAAAACAATTACTAGATAAATTACTAAATAGACATAACTGCACTTGCCTTTGTTTTAGAATGACTGGATAGACGAGTCGGTACCGAGGAGGAACGTCAGGTATGCCTTTGAGTTCCTACAGTTGAGAACTCGACTTAGATCCTTGAATAACCAGACTAAGTGTGCTAGTTGCAATCTCTAGTAGTAAGTCCTAGTCAGGTTTTAATTGTTATTTAAGCTACAGCTAACGATTACGTCGCAACTACGTGAGTTGATTAAACCGGTTAATTTGATTATTTGGAAAATAATGCAAGAACCAATTATCTTTGGAAGACTTTGTGCTTTTTGTACTATAGCTATAAAAATATAGTTTCTTATAGTGGTAAATCATGAACTAGTTATCCTACTAATATTTATCCATTTATTTAATTCCTAATTAATTATAAAATGATTACGTTCTAACTACGATTTATACGTCCAAATCTAAAACCACCCAAAATCAACATCAACCCAGAAAAGAAAATAAAACCTACGCTAAATAATACATGGGCACAGCTAATCATCCTAGAGTTATGGGCTTATGCCCTGTACAATTCTTTTACATAAAATAAGAGAAAATGATTTAGTTATTAAATAAAATGCAGTAAATAAATAACTATAATAAATAGCTTAAACATTAAATAAAATAATTTAAAATAAAAGTTGGAGTCTCAGACTCGGTCCATCATCAAATCTAGCTAATACCTCAACGCCCGGTCGGACCGGTGCGTTTGCATTTCGCTAGGGCCCACAGACCGGTACGGTCGTCGCCCGAAAATCAGTTTTAAATTCATTTTCCGAAAACCAATTTTGAAATCAAAATGAATAAAGTTTTGTAAAAATTTGGGCAGCATTTTCTCTATTTTGGGACAACCCAAAACTGGGAAATGCGCCACAAAACCTGCAATTGTTCCAACCAAAATAATAATCCCGAAAATATAACCACCGAAAACCAACCACAGAAATAATTTTCCAACCACAGAACCTTTCCGAAATACCCGGGATCCCGCAATCCACCAATAACGTAAAAATCATAGCAACCACATCACAAAATTCTCGCAAACCAACCACACCAAAAGCTAACGTAGCTAACCGAAACTACTACGTAGTTAACCGGATTTCCCAAAGGGAAACCGGGGACCGATTATCATCACAGACTTCTAAAAATTAACGCAACGGGGCAGGAAATTATACCTCGGGTGCTCGGCTAGAGCTCTCAGATGATAAAGAAAGAATAATAATAATAGTCCCGCAGCGATGTCGACGTCGAAACGCCGGAATCCAAGGATAGGCACGCTGGCCCGCGAAAATCAGCGACGTCGCGGACAGATCTGGACAGCAGGGAGACAAAGGGCGCGGGAGTATGCTGTCAAGCGCAGGAACCCGCGGGAGAGGGGTGACGACGGGGTTCGGCCGCTGGGAAGTCGGCGGGGCTAAGGGCATTGCCGGAGTTAAACAGCGGGGACAGCGCGGAGGAAGGGTCGCGCTGGGTCGGGGAGATCGCCGGAGAGGAAGTCGGGGCGGCCTCGGGAACAGGGCACACGGCCGGGCGCTTCGCCGGAAGGGCGTCGCGCGGTGGCGGATCTGGCCGGAAAGGGGGCGCAAGGAGGCCGGCGGGCGCGGCGTGGTCGACAGGGGGTCGCCGGCGGGAAGAGCCGCGGGCGGAGGCGGACCCGCGGGGAGGCGGCGCTGGCTTGGCCGCGCGGAAAGGCGGCGACGGCCTCGGCGGTCGGCCGGAGAGGCCTCGGGGAGCTGCGGTCGAGGTCGGATCGGCGAGGGCGCGGAGATCGCCGGAGTTCGGGAAGAGGGTTTGGTGGAGCTAGTTCACTGTGAGAATGGAGAGGGGTTTTGGAAAAGGAGTTGGGATTTTGAGAGGCTTTTGGTGAGAGTTTCACCAGAGGGGAGAGGAGAGTACGAGAGAGAGAGGGAGAGATTTGTGAGAGTTATTCTCTGTGAGGGTGTGGGGGAAAATGGGGAGAGTAATAAAGGGAGGTGGGGTGTGTGAGTGTTATTAAGGAGAAGGAGGAGAAAAGTCTCCTTCCAGATAGGGGGAAAGAAATGAATGCGTGGAAAGGAGTAATAAGGGGGAGTTGTTGAACGTGGGAAGGGGAAGAGGTGCTGGTCCAAATTGGACCGGCTCTCCAAACAGTTTCTTTTTTTTTAATAATTAAACCAAGTCAGATTTAATAGGAAGGGAAAATGAAATTGGGTTTCGGCTCAGGCTTAGGTCTGGGTTCGGACTCGGGTCTGGGTCCGAAAATCAAAAAGCCATGTTATTAATATTTTCGAAATCGTTTTCCACTCAAAGATATTTAATAATAATAATATTAATAATAATAATTTTAGAAAACGCTAATAATACTACCAAACTCTATTAATTATTTAATACGAAATAATGGGTTTCACACTTGGTCTTGAATCTAGTAGAAAAATCATCCCATGCAATAGGACGTCTGGCACCTACTTCCTTTGATTCCCACCAATCACGGGCGAGATCCTGGAGTAACAACTTTATTTGGTCCACTTGCTCCTCCGTTGGAACTTTGGCTGCCTTCAAAATGGCCTCAATATCCTTGAGCCATGCATCTGCTGTGATAGCATCTTCTGTACCTTCGAAACGTCGAGGGTTGTACTTGCAGAATCGGGTCGACGCTCCTGAATCAGTCCTCACTCCTCTTTCTAATGTCGTCTGCAAGCCTTGATTAAGTAACACATTCTGCTCTTGTTGCTGAGCATGCATCTGTTGCTGGACCAACATCTGATGTTGCTGCATGGCCATCCTCCCTCTGATGATCTCTAGGAGAGCTGGTGTATCTACTGCCCCCGGAGTGGGCGGAATCATCGGTGAGATCGGAACCTCCGGATATTGCGGCCCAACGGCTGGCTCTACTATCACCTCTGCTTGGACATGCTCTTGGGGAAGCACTGGCCCTTGCTGCTGACCAGCATGGTCCTGCTGCCACGCAGACGAGGAGCCCCTAATACAAGGGACAAAAGAACAATCAAACGACCGGACAGGAAAGATCAACGAAGTCAAGGGATACCGGGATGGCAAGATGGGATCGAGAGCAACGAATCATGAGATCAAAGGAAGAATCATGTGTGATTGAGACCTCCTATAAAATAAAAGCACCCCACAAGTCTGAAAACAGACCTGCATAGGCCACCACTAAAACCTTGTCACGCCCAGACCCGAAATACCGGAGGACGGAGACGGACTTGGCCAGCTACGTATTACGGGTACAAGAAATACCGAATAATACGATCAATACTGTAAACTAGACAAGGGGGTGCATACTATACAAGTCTCGCTAGGGTCACATGACATCTATTGTCTCAATCAATGAATCAAAAAGCAGTAAATAAAGAGCATATATGATAAAGCAGTAAGGCGTCCCAAATGCTCGGTCAAAATGTTCTTGAGATCTGGCTTTACAAAACATAGCTAGATGATATGATAAGGTATACACAATCGCCATCAGCTGCAGTCTGAATTAATTACAATTATGTAAAAGCAAGTGCTAGACAGTCCGACTAACAGGTCGGTGCCAAAACGGCAAAATAAAGTAAAGAACAAGACGAGTAGGGAGTCAAGGAACCCATTCGTGGCCTCCTGTGGTCATCCTTCTAGTATTGACCATCTTGAGGGTAGAAGTAAGTTGAGTCATCGGGAGCTGGCTCTAGATCTGGCCATGCAAAACCAGAGAGGTTAGACCTCCAATAGCAAGCACCACAAAGGAAGCACGACATACAGAATTAAAACCAGTAATAAGAGTCAAGGATATAAATAAGATAAATAGATCTTTGCCTCTTACTAAGGTACGCCTAGCGTCTTGACACTCCGAACCAACTCCCCAACCAAACAAGGACAGAAGTTGGCCCATCATGTCAGGACGTTCAGCTTACCTCAATAGTTGGCAAAGTAGGATACAACCCACAATCAAATCAGTTTAAGCGGCCAGGCAATTATTACGACTTACTACTAGTGAGCTCCAAGTTACCCTGGAACCATGTATTAGGGAATTTCTCAGTTCTTACTATAGACAGACAAGGCTGGTCGATCCAATAATCAGTTGCGCCATGCGGGGAAACGAGTCCCAGCGGGACGCTCGTCGATCGGGAAAAAGTAAACCGGATACCACTCCCTGCCCGTGTGGTAGATATGCAGTATCCGTGGGAACTAGCCGACGTGTCGGGACACTATTTGTCCCAAGGACGGCCGTCATGTAAGAACTCGGAAATCCATTCTCTCCATGCAGTAATTATTTTATTTAGCTTAGTCGGCCCTATGTTAGTTGAAATCTCATGCCGTGGATCATGAGTATCTCGCATGAGTACTTTCGTACAAGGTACGATATGCGTAACTCTACAACGATGCCAGTGCGGTTAGGTTGTAGGTCCTGTATAGCGTAATGCAATAATCAAACCTATCCCCTGGATAATCATCCCTTCACAGTAGGATACACTTGCTGCTTTTGTAATACGAAATTAATTATCGGTGCCATAGCACCTACTCAAATTCATGTACATAATTATAAGTTGGAGGTCAGCACGGTTACATTGTCAATGATCGAAATCAGCCAGTCGTTCTCAATGGTTCATACATAAACGTGTCCCATTCAGTACAATAAGACGACTAGCCAGTCTCTAAGTTCCAGACATAGGAACGCATGATCAATATTAAGTCAGGATAACAATCATTGTCAATTCGTGACAAGGCATGGTAGTCAAAAGTTCTATATCAAGAATAAGAGAAACTTGTATAAAATAGTTGGTAACATATTCTTGAAGCCACGGAAAAGATCTACAACTTTCATGTTGGAAGCTAGGAGAAATTCGGGCCAGAAAACCGTCAAAAAGAGCATCAAACAATCAAAATCAGCTAAAAATCAGCCTCATGCGGCCAGAAATTCTTATACGGCTCAAAAATGCTCATGCGGCCAGAATGGTCATGCGGCCAGAAATTCTTATGCGGCTCAAAAATGCTCATGCGGCCAGAAATGGTCATGCGGCCAGAAATTCTTATGCGGCCAGACACTATTCATCGTCCCTGCCAGAATCAGGACAGATGAACATAGAAGTTTGACCAAAATTATTTTGGCCATAACTTCCTCAAATTAAGTCGAAATCTAACTTTTCAAAAGCTAAAATTGGGTAGAATTGATTTCTCTACAGCATAGAATAATTAAAACATGGAAATGATGAAGTTTGATAGATCAAAACCCAAGAAAACCGAAAAAGGAAAAAACTTAGATCTACACAAAACTATTCATGGAAAACAAAAACTACAAGACCTAAACATGTAGAGAAAGAAGAGACAAACACAATGGACTAAAAATAAATGAGGATGCATGAAATCCTCCATGATGTGCAAGATGTACTTGCCTCTCACAAGTGGGTTAGGGTTTGGTGGAGGAGTAAATGTGAATTAATGAAGAGAGAGAATGAAAGAAGAAGTTTTATATCAAGGTAAAGTGGATCTCCACCATTCATTCTCTCCACCAAATCCAAGCCATCCATTCCTTTCCATGTTGAACCAAACCGAACCAAGATGGTTTACCATGAACCGAAATGAACCAAGAGCCAAGAAAAAGCAGAAAATAAAGTACAGAAAAATAATTAGCATGAAATTAAAAAAATTAAATACAAAATAAATGCATGACAAATACTAATTAAATTCGGATAAGCGATATACGTATAAAAATACGCATTCTGGGAACGGGGAGTGACAGAGAGGGTTTGTGAGTGAGTCGAATTTAGTAAAAGGATAAATTTAAGATATTGGCCTACGGCCAAGATATGGGTTTCGGAGTTCAAGATGGACTTGGATATGGGTTGTAAGGGTTGGTAATGGTTAGAAATAGTCGCTTAGACCTATTCTTGACCTTGGTTGACCACGGTTGACTTTTTAGACCAAAAGTCAACCATGGGTCAACACTTTACCCAATTTAGTCCCAAATTCCATTAGAGTTGAATAGTTGACCAAAAGTCAAGTGTTAGTCACCATTGACCTAAGTTGACCTAGAGTTGGCCTAGGGTTGACCAGAGTTGAGCAGTTGACCAAAAGTCAACTGTAAGTCAACTGTTGACTTAAATCAGCCTAGTTTAATTCTGTTTGACTTGCATTGACCCAGTTTGACCTGGTTAGGCCTAATATGACTTAGGTTTACCCTGTACAATCTAGTTTGACGTGTCCTGACCTAGAATGACTTAATAGGATTTAATTTGATTTGACTTTACTTCCTAAACATAGTATGATACAGTATTTCCACCTATAGGTCATCGAGGCACCGTTCTTGGACTCAGTTGACATATTCCACCATATCACAGGCGAGTACATTCTCTGATAACTTTTTCCCAATTTATGATAACTGTTATGATTCATGTACTTAGTGTAGATATGCTCATTCCTGACACATAGTTCTCACGGATTGGTATTCCTGGATCTCGACGAGAGATGTTGCTCCTTGTTAGCTTGGGATGTATTATGCAAGCTCCCTTGTAGCTCTTGCGTAATATGTGGTCACTGATTCTAGAGAAGACTTGCTCCCTTCTCATAGAATCTCGTGCAGTGACGTGTCCTGTTTGGATCCATTCTACCAGTGTGGGGGAGTAGTAGCGTATGCCTGTGATCAAATCCATCTTACATTCTTGAACAATGTTAGTCATATATCGCACTTATGTGTCACGCCCCAGAACCAGAATACTGGAGAGCGGGGGAATGACTCAGCCAGCTACGTATTAGGGTAGATGAATACCGTATAATATGATCAATGCTGTCTAACCAGACGAGGGGGTGCATACTACATAAGAGTCCTTCTATGGTCATTACACATTTATTGTCTCAATCATTCAAGCAAGAAAACAGAAATAGAGAACATGTAAGATAAAGCAGTAAGGCATCTCAAACACTCAGTCAAAATATTCTTGAGATCTGGCTTTACAAAACATAGCCAGATGGTATAGCAAGTATACACAATTGTTATCAGCTGCAGTCTGACTTAATTACAATTATGTAAAAGTAAGTACAAGATAATCCGACTAACATGTCGGTGCCAAACGGCTAAGTATAAAGGTAAATAATAAAACGAGCGGTGAAGTAAGGAACCCACTCGAGTCCTCCTGCGATCATTCCCCTAGTATTGACCATCTTGGAGGTAGATGTACGCTGGATCCTCGGGAACCGGCTCTAAATCTGGCCATGCAAAACCAGAGAGGTTAGACCTCTAATAGCAAGTACCACAAGGAAGGACGATATGAAGAATAAAACTAGTAAGTAAGAGAATATAATAATAGATCTCTGCTTTCCACTAGGATTCACATAACATCACGACACTTCGAACTAACCTCCCAACCAAACAAGGACAGAAGTTGGCCCGTCATGTCCTGACATTCTGATCATCCCAGTTAGGTAACAGAGTAGTACAGTACACAAACAAATCATCTGAACGGCCAATCAACTCCTACGGCTTGCTATTGTGAGTCCTAAGTTATCCTGGAATTATGCAATTAGGGATTCCGTAGTTCTTACTATGTGCAAGCAAGGCTAGTCTATCCAGTCAATCATGTACGCCATGCATGAATTAGACGAGTCCTAGCAGAACGCCCGTCAATATACAATATACAATAATAATAAAAGCAGATACTGTTCCCTGCCCGTGTGGTAGATTTACAGCATCTGTGGGAACCAGCCGGCCCGTCAGGTACTACTCGTCCCAAGGGGGCTGCCATGTAAGAACTCGAAGATCCATTCTCTCCATGCAATCATTATTTTATTTAACTTAATAGTCCCTACGTTGAGTGAAATCCCATGCCGTGGATCATGGTCATTCAAATGAGTACTTTCGTACGGGATACGATATGCACAACCCTACAACGATACCAGTACGGTTAGGTTGCAGGTTTTACATAGCGTAATGCAACAATCAAATCTAACCACGGTAATCATGCCTTGACCATAAAGTACACATGCTTCTTTGTAGAAAATAAATAATTAACTAAATAATAAATAAATAGATTGAAGTCTGCATGTGCATGTATGTCAATATTCGGGATCAGCCAGTCGATTTCAATAGTTCATAACATGAACGTGTCTCATCCATTCATTTCAATAAGACGACTAGCCAGTCTCTTAGTTCCAACTAGGAACGCATGATCAATTTAGTCAAGATAATCATCGTCATAAATGGTGACAAGGCATGAAAGTCAATTAGCATTAAATAGGGTCGAGTCTATAACTCTCGAGGTCAGTTCCAGTCTTACTGGGTATCCATCAATCAATCAAGACACTGGGCACTAATACACAATCATTAACATGCTATGATTATCAAGTTCATAAAAAGGCGTAAGGATATAATAGGAAATTATCATGCCAATATTGAATGAATAAAGTATAGAACAAATAAAAACACCCAGGTCAAGAAGTCACGTAAGCAAGTCTAGGCTAAGGCTAACAAGTCACGCCAAGTTTAGCATGAAGGAGTGAGCGTAAAAGGTGATACACGCTGGCAAGTATGAGCGTGAACAGTGAAGCGTGACAAGTGATTCACGCACGCACGCTCAGCGTGAGGGTGAAAAGTCACGCACGCCAAAAGTCACGCACAATGTGATCGTAAAAAGTCATGCACGCAAGCTCAGGGACATGAGCGTGAAAAGTCACGCACTCAGTACAAAGACAGGAGCGTGACTCAAAATTCACGCAGACAACGCGAGCGTGACTGAAAATACACGCACGCAGACGCGAGCGTGACTAAAAATACACGCACGCAAATGCGAGCGTGACTAAAAATACACGCACGCACAGAGTGAGCGTGACTGAAGATACACGCACGCACACACAGTGTGAACGTAACTCAAAAGTCACGCAGACACGCACAGTGTGAACGTAACTCAAAAAGTTATGCAGACACGCACAGTGTGAACGTAACTCAAAAAGTTACGCAGACATGCACAGTGTGAACGTAACTCAAAAGTTACGCACGCATGTAAAGACATGAGCGTGACTAAAAATACACGCAAACACGTAAAGACGTATGCGTGACTGGGCTGATGTTTTACGCGAGCACGTAAGAACGTGTGCGTACAACATCTCTCGAACTCGCCCTATGGAGCCTTTGTTCCAGTGCCAGAGAAAATACACGCAAAGTTAGGAGATCAAAAACCCATGACAACCGAGAATATAACAAATTAGATCTAGGAGAAACCAGCCACAGAAATCAAAAACGTTAAGTAGTAAACTCTCTCAGAATCATGAGAGGAAGGAAAATGAACCACAAAATGGTTCTCCAAGCAAGAAGCAAGATTGCACTTGCCTTCTCCTGCTGATGGTAGGTGGTGGAGAGTAATGAGAGGAAGAAGAAGAAGTAATGGTGAGAATGAAGTAATGAGGAGAGAGAGAAGAGGGAGGAAGCTTAAATAGGGGGAGTGGTGGTAGGTGGGGGTGTTGGACCGGGTTGTAGGGGGAGTCATCCAAGGCCAAACCCGAAAGCAACATAAGGTGGTAAAAAGCAGAAAATAAAATACAGGAATAAAATGCAGATAATAAAATTGTAGGAAATTAATTAACATGAAAATTTAAAGAGCAGATAATTAATTAACATGAAAATTTAAAAGAATTTAAATACAGAATAATACATGATAAATACTAAATAAATACACATGAGTTGTATATGTATAAAAATATGTATTCCGGGAATGGAGAGTGACATTATGACTAGCCAGGCCAGTTCTTACAGGTACCCAAGCCGATCATAAGTTGAAACTATTACTCACACACATTGGATAGATGGCTTACCCTGATTTGTGTACATACCATGATCAGTTCTATTTTTCTGTTCTAGCTCTAGTTCTACAGCTTACCATGCCAAGATACATATATGTACACTCCATAATTTCATTGTATATGCTCTATTTACAGTCTTATAGCTTTTATTCTATCTTGAGATCTGTTATGAGATATATGTACTCGTTCCATTCTGACCGGATATGTTGACAAAATTTTAGGAGTAGTTGTGCCCTCAGTATTGGACTTCATGATGTTGCTAGCTGAGGTGTGTCACGACCCGCACCCATTTTTTTTAAACGGATACGAGACGTGTCCAAGCCAGCCTGCGCCGCAGTGTCGGCGGTAGAACGTTGTCACGGCCATGAGATCAAAATCACAAAATAATGCTCGTTCACAAAAATTAATTTAACTCACAATGATCACAAGATTTACATTTGCAAAATATAAACTTGTACAATTATAGAATGACTACAACTCAACTAACTAGCTAGTCTCTAGGCTTCTGGCTGCAAGTATTCCCGTCACTCCCCAATCTAAGTGAATCCACGGCTAACCTGAAAATGTTGGTTTTCAGTCAGGAATGGAACGAGCACAATTCACTAAATGCAATTTCAAATAAAGAAAATAACTATAAAATAAAGGTTAGACATCAATCATGAGTTTTGAAAATAAACAGTAAATACGGAAAACCAATAGCAATAAATAGACACAAAATACTTTTCCCAACTGTTAGAAGTACCGTTAATATGTGATCAGTCTGGGCCACTACACCGTACGGTCTACGATGTCTACTTGCAGAAAAGTAAGCACTGTCTACGATGTCTACTTGCAGAAAATAAGCACTGTCTACAATGTCTACTGCAGAAAATAAGCACTGTCTACAAGATGTCTACTTGCAGAAAAGTAAGCACTGTCTACGATGTCTACTTGCAAAAAATAAGCACTATCTACAATGTCTACTTGCAGAAAATAAGTACTATCTACAATGTCTACTGCAGAAAATAAGCACTGTCTACAATGTCTACAGCAGAAAATAAGCACTGTCTACGGTCGGATCACACATCCTTGGTACTTCTCATTCCCGACTCAACAATTTATAATA
This sequence comes from Iris pallida, assembly GCA_029216955.1. Taxonomy (NCBI): domain Eukaryota; kingdom Viridiplantae; phylum Streptophyta; class Magnoliopsida; order Asparagales; family Iridaceae; genus Iris; species Iris pallida. The sequence continues at coordinate 22,536,634 of JANAVB010030817.1, forward strand.
GAAAATAATCTCATAACCAATGGCCAATCAATGAAATATAGTGAAAATCAATATCGAAATGCAGACAATAAACTGTACTCGCCTGTGGTCCTCTGCTGGTGAAACCGACAGTCTGAACTACTCAATGTGCCACAATAGTCAAAACCCGTACAACAGTCCCCGGAAGCTGAAATAAACATTACCAATGTTCTCAAAAAAGTCAAATTAGCTAGGATTGTCTGTCCTTAAGTCCAATTCTGGACACAGGGGCAAAACGGTAATTTTGGACAAAAACGATGTCCGCCATTGGACCCGCTTTGCACCAAAAAGTGTGCCAGAGTCAACGGTCTCTAAAGTTGTCAAACTATATGTCTACGGATCCAGTTTTCCGATATGAACCCAACCGTATGTCCAAAGTTGGATTTCGACGGGCCGTGCACAAAATCGCCCGTTGAGTGGGACCGTGGGGCCCGCAAAACGACATACGATTCAACTGTCTCAGAATTGGACCAAACTTGGCATACAGGACCAAAAAAATGATACGGTCCTGTTGGTATAAGTTTTGTCTCGATCTGACGAGCGTGCACAAAGTAATTAGAGAATTTGCACAGAGGCCGATACGGGAATTTTGACGGATACGCATCAAATTCGTCGCGCACACGCGACCAATTTGAATTCCGTCAAAGCCCACACGACCACGAAGCTGTTACGCAGCTTTTGATGCTTTCGGTTCGCAACCACGTCGCCCGGTTTGGCGGGACGCACGTCGTGTGGAACAATTTCTAAGTTTTGAAAACAGGTTTTTGACGAAGTTTATATGTGTTTATTTCTCTGTACAAAGCAAATTTCTACAAACTTCCTACTGGAATTTTCTAGCCCTATATGTTGGGTTTAACTTCTGTTGAGGAAGTTTGTTGATTCGAAGAATAGGTTGGTGGGAAACTCGACGCTAAGTGGGGTGTTTGGAACGGTTTCTGTCCTGTTTTAAACAGAATTTTGGTTCGACTTTGCGTCGAGTTTCAACTCGATCCTGCTTCGATTTGAGTCGAAGTTATTCCATGGAATCAAAGCCCTATGGGTTGTGTTTCCAACGCATACTTCGGTTTGGAAAATGACGAAGGGACGATGGAGAAAACTCACTTGAAAGTTGGGCTTGGACTGGATGGTGACTGCTGTGTTCCCCTTTACTAGTCGCGCGCTCCGGCGGGTGGACGGCCTGCCGCCGGCGACGTACGGCGGGGCAGGGTCGCCAGTGGCATGCGAGCTGGCAGAGGGGCTCTGGTCGATCACAAGGGGCGCGCGACGTCAGGGTTTAGGGTTTATTTGACGTTTCTTCCTCTCTCCGCTCTCTATATATTCGGTTATAACTCTGTTAAGGAAATCGGGTCTTCACAGGTTTGGGACTGCTCGGGCTCGAGCTGAGCCTGGGCTGGGAGAGGGGAAAGGCCGAGTGGGCCTGGTGAGTTTGGGGAGTTGCTATTCTTTTTCTATCTTCTTTTTATTATCAGTTATATATATGTATATCTATATATGTATATACTACATTATACATTTATACATCCATATACGCACATATTCATATATATATATATATATATATATATATATATATATATATATATATATATATATATATATATATAAAATATATATATATATATATATATATATATACTTATTTAGAAATACGTATATTTATATATATATACGTGCCATATACACCTATATATATTTTTATATATAGGCATATATACAATGTATATTCATATATTCATACACACATACATTATATATATAAATATATTTATATATACACATACGCGTATATCTATATATATATTTATATATAAACATACACATACGCACATACGTATGTTATATACATACACACCTATATATATATTTAGAAATTATATATATATATCTATATATATTTAATACTATATATATATCCATACGTATATACGCATATATATACATTTACTTATATACATTTACTTATCTATATATTTATATATATACTTATATAATATACTCTATAAATTCTAAATAGATCCCAAAGTATCATTCCTATGTAGAGCCCATTTATAAATACAACTATATATATAAATAACATTTATTTGACATTTATAATATATAACCACTGCTAATAAAATAATATTATATACGAATATTCTCAATAATAATGATAATAACAATAATAATAATAATAATAATAATAATAATAATATAAAATTTCATAAATCAATAATGGTGTATATAAACCATTATGTTCAGTCTAAAAATCCCGAAATATACGAGGACCTATTTTATACAGAAGTCACTAAATACCACTAATAATAATATTTATAATATTGAAATATGAATACTTAGAAAATATTCATTAAATAAATAAAACGGAAATACCACACACTCATACCAAATTCCATCAACACAATTGTCATTGAACGTCCCGCATGACTACATGGGCTTGGGCTCAGTTCGGGTCCAGTCCGAGCTAAAATGGTATAATCGGGTTCCCTAAAATTCAATAATATAAATAATGAATGATTAAACCTTCGGTAGGGGTTAAGTCGTAACTTGGCTTGGTTTTCCTAGTTAGGACATCGCTATGGCTCGGTCTTCCCTATCAGGTAATATAAAATTTCATAAATCAATAATGGGGTACGCCTTTGCACTATCCGTGCCTCGATTTCTAGTCATCTTGTACTCCAAAACTCCATTATGGCTAAAATCATCTACCGTAATATTTAACTAAATAATTATCTATAAAATCTAAAAATCACCATTCCAATAAAATAAATAAATAAAATTTTATCAAAATTCTGGGAAGAGGGGCTACAGGTGGATCTCACTATTCTTCTATGTGAGTTGCCTGGTAGTTATCCTTAGTTAGTCTTGTTGTTCCTTCTTTATTTTCCTGTCTTATGATCATTGTAGATTCTAGTTGTTCTAGTAATATTGTTATTATTTCTTGTCTTATCTTCCTTAGTTTTTGCGATGTGACATGAGTATATTTCTCGTTATGGATCTTTAGATGTTGTAGTTAGTATAGTATACTTGACAGCACTCTACCGTTGATACTGCGGCGTAGGCTGGGGGTGGCCCACGTATTCTTACCCGTATATCCGGGTGCGGGTCGTGACATAAAATCATCTCTCGACAACTTCATCTCTGTTTGGCAAGCTATACATTTATCAGTAGATCGGACGGTGAATGAAATTAAGGCATGATTTGAGATGAGTTTGAATATAGTCAAGCATGAGCATAGAAAGGAAGTACTCTTAGATGCTTTAATGCGCGTGGTACCTCACAAGGCGTTGGCCTTAATAGCTGATGAGATTGAAAGGTCAAAGTTTGTCGGGCTTGATCCCGAGGTTTGCGGGTGTATATATCGACATACACTGGGCCTCCCTTGTGCACATCAGATTAATGAATATCGTCGTGAATCCATTCCTATTCCAGAAGATGCTGTCGATCAACGTTGGAGGCAGTTGTCTATGATGCCCCTGGTGAAGACGGACGATGATTTCTTCACTTTGCCACAAGTGAAACTTCTCCACGCAAGGGGGTGTGCCTCAGTAGGAGCGGAAAGGATGTCCATTGAGCTTAAAATCCAAGAAATTGCATGTTCGGTGAATACTAGAATGCATGAGTCGTCCGTTGTTTCCAATCCTAAAGGGAGGCCTCAAACAAGATTGACTAGTTCACAGAAGAGAAGGCTGGA
>JANAVB010030817.1:22545339-22557839 GCA_029216955.1 Iris pallida
AGACACAAGACAAAAACTCAACACACAACTAACAAACAATCACAACAAACACGACAAGAACTGAAACTAACCTCGAACTCTAACGGTCTTCGGTGACTATCGGCCCAATGTCGCTGCCTATCCTGAGCCACCCGAAGTCTGTCTCTAATCATCCTGACCTTCTCGGCCGCATCCACAACCATCTCCGGCCCAAGAAGCGCCCGACATCGTCCCAAGACAAAGGAGTACGGCATCTCCGTCCATATAGAGCCTCAAATGGTGACATCTCTATACTGGCCTAGTAGCTGTTGTTGTAAACAAACTCTACCAGGTGAAGATGGTCCTCCCAAGAACCCCCGAGATCTAGCAAACATGTGCGAAGCATATCCTCCAAAGTCTGGATGGTCCTCTCCGACTGCCCGTATGTCTGAGGATGATAAGCAGTACTAAACTTGAGCGAGGTGCCCAAGCTAGCCTGCAAACTCCTCCAGAAGTGGGAAGTGAATCGGCTATCCCGATCTGAAACTATGCTCACCGGAACTCCGTGCAATCTCACGATCTGACGAACATACAGCTCAGCCAGCCTCTCCGTAGACAAACCCACTTTGAAAGGCAAAAAGTGGGCCGATTTGGTCAATCTATCAACTATGACCCAAATTGCGTCCTTCCCTCCTGGCGATCGTGGAAGTCCAGATACAAAGTCCATGGTGATGTGCTCCCACTTCCACTCGGGAATGGGTAGCGGCTGTAGCAATCCACCTGGTCTCTGTCTCTCGGCCTTCACCTGCTGACACACAAGGCAACGAGATACAAACTGAGCTACCTTGCGCTTCATGCCATACCACCATACGTGCTCTCTCAGGTCCCTATACATCTTGTTGGCTCCAGGATGTATAGAATACTGAGAGTGATGTGCCTCCTGAAGAACCTCCTCCCGAAGCTCTCCACGCGGAACGCACAGCCTAGTACCGTGCCGCAACGACCCGTCTTCGGCTACAGAGAAATCGTCAAGCAAGCCCGTCCTCACCTGCTCCCTGATGCTCCTCAGGGCAACATCATCATACTGCGCTGACCTGACTCTATCTATCAGCTCAGACCAAATCTGCAAACCCCATATCTGGATCTCCATGCCCGGGATGATGACCTCGATACCCAAACTATCCAGGTCGGCCAACAAATGACGATCTGTCGTCAAAAACATAGCAACTGGATACCTGCTCAAGGCATCTGCAACTACGTTGGCCTTCCCCGGATGGTACTGCAGCGATATATCGAAGTCCTTCATCAGCTCTAACCACCGCCTCTGCCGCATGTTCAACTCCTTCTGAGTGAACACGTACTTCAAGCTCTTATGATCAGTGAAGATCTCAACTCGCTCTCCGTACATGTAATGCTTCCATAACTTCAAAGCAAATATAACCGGGCCAACTCCAGATCATGAGTAGGATAGTTCTTCTCATGAGGACGCAACTGCCTGGATGCATAGGCAATCACCTTCCCGTGCTGCTGAAGAACACAACTTAAACCCTTCCCGGAAGCATTGCTGAAGATCGAGAACCCACCTGACCCAGATGGCAAAGTCAGGATCGGAGCTGAAGTCAACCTCCTCTTCAGCTCATCGAATACAGCCTGACACTCAATAGTCCAGACGAACTCCACGTCCTTCCTGGTGAGTTTAGTCATCGGCTCTGCAATCCGCGAGAAGTCCTGGACGAACTTCCGGTAATAGCCAGCTAAACCCAGAAAGCTCCGAACTTCGGCAACTGAACTGGGCGTAGACCAAGACTCCACTGCAAAAATCTTTCTCTGGTCCACTGAAATCCCGTGCTCGGTCACAACATGACCTAAGAACTCCACCTGGTCTTAGAAGAACTCACACTTCGAAAGCTTCCCGTAGAGTTGCTCCCTCCTCAGAGTCTCTAACACAACTCTCAAGTGCTCCTCATGCTCCTCCTGCGTCTTCGAATAGATCAAGATATCGTCTATAAAGACCACCACGAACTTGTCAAGGTACTGATGGAATACCTTGTTCATCAAGTTCATGAACACCGCGGGAGCATTGGTCAACCCAAATGGTATTACTGTAACTCGTACTGGCCGTACCGAGTTCGAAATGCCGTCTTGGGAATGTCATCCTGACTTACCTTCAGCTGGTGATAACCGGACCTCAAGTCTATCTTCGAAAAGACCTTTGCCCCACTCAGCTGATCGAACAAGTCGTCGATCCTCGGCAAAGGGTACCTATTCTTGATAGTGAGGTTGTTGAGCGCCCGGTAATCAATGAACATGCGGGACGTACCGTCCTTCTTCGGCACAAAAAGGACTGGCGCTTCCCAGGACGAAGAACTGGATCTGATGAACCCCTTGTCCTGCAGCTCGTCGACTTGCTTCTTCAGCTCTATCAACTCGCTGTTGTTCATCCTATAGACATGCTGTGAAATGGGCTTGGCGCCCGGCACCAAGTCTATAGAGAACTCAATATCCCTGTCTGGCGGCATCCCCGGCAACTCCTCGGGAAAAACATCCGAGAACTCAGCTATCAACGGATGTGGCAAATCCTGCCCCGCCAACAAAGCTCCACAGAATCCAGCCTCCGGCTCCGCTGCTTCTCGAGCAAACTCGATCTCTGGCTCTCCCGGTAGCCTAAAAAGAACTATGCCTCCTCTACAATCAATGCTAGCATGGTGCATGCTCAACCAATCCATACCGAGTACCATATCGTACCTCGGTAGGGGCATTACGAGCAGACACGTACTCAGGTCCCGGCCTCTCAGAGTGACTCTCCGCCCCTTACAAATATTATTAACCAGGATAATGCCTCTTCCGGTCATAATCTTGCAAGTCCTACCCATATATTCAGCAATAATATTGTGTCGCAGAGCAAAAGAAACAGACACAAAACTATGGGTAGCCCCATAATCAAACAAGGCGAAAGCAGGGAAGGAATCTAGGAGAACATGACCTGCTACAACATCTCCCACGGGCTCTACCTCTTCCTCTGCTGCCAAAGCGAACACCCTGCCCACGGGTGCTCCCCTCTGGTGCTGAACAAAATGCTGCTGCTGGGTCTGAAGTGCAGGACCTCTCTGCTGAACCGCTGGTCCTCTAACCGGCTGCACCCTGTCTTGGCCTCCTTTGGCTGCCCGAGCAGGACAGCCCTTCAGCTGGTGGTTGGTCCCTCCGCAGAATAGGCAAGCGCCTAACCTCCTCCGGCATACGTCTCTGCTGTGCCCCGTCTTCCCGCAGAAAGCACACTGCTGGGTCTGCCTCTGGCCCTGACCCTGATGCTGCTGTGTCACGCCCCAGAACCAGAATACTGGATAGCGGGGGCAGACATAGCCAGCTACGTATAACGGAATGGAATTCACACCGCTATACGGTCATGGCTGTCTAGATATATGAGGGTTTCACTATAATCCATCAGTCTCTTAAGGTCATAAAATAGCCTATTGTCTCAATCTCAACCAACTAATAATAGTTACAAGATATCAGACCACCAAATACACAATAGTAAGGCGTCCCATACATTATATATTCAGAATGATCATGAAGCTAGTCGTTACAAAATGTGAGGACTAGCAAGAGTTCAGTCATACATGATCAACCTCCGGGGCTTGTCAATCATGTTACAGCCCGTAGGCAGACAATAAGTGAGTACAATCGAGCTAACACTTGCTCGTCGGCTAAACGCCTCAAAAGAATAATTTACAATATCACAGTGGGAGAACAAAAGAAACCCACTCGATGCCCTGGTTACGCCTGGTGACCACTATCGGGCTGGAAAGCAGGAAGATCCTTTGGTGTTGCTCCGGTATTTGGCCATACAAAACCAGCTGGGTCAGACCCCAGAAAGAGCAAGTGCCATAAAGGAGGCTTCACTTAAGAACTAAAGCCAACAAATTATTAGCATTCAACATGTAAGAAAATAATAATAAATAATACAGATTGAGGTTTGTGCACTACCAACGCACTTATCCCAATCAGAGGAAATAATTAAGTAAAGCATCATGACATAAGATAACTGGAGAATCATGCTAAATAAAATATAGCTGGACAATATATGAAGAGAAGACGAAGATACTATTTCGGAAGCCAGGTTACAATCCTTAAACCAAACAAGGACCGAGATTGTAACCCTTCGCCTGAACAGAACTTAGTCTCTGATCATTTATTGCTAAGTGACAATCATTAAGGTAAAAAGGAGAGAGTACAATGATAAAAGTGACAATGAAGAGTACAATACGCTAGAGTGACAATGGAGTACAATCATTATAGTAACAATCTGGAGTGACAATAATTCAATCATTCTGGTACAATCTTGCAATCAATCACTTCTAGACAATACTATACTGGACTAGACTCCATCCAATCAATCACGGCCAATCATTGCCTACGGCTTTCTACATTAACTAACTAGGGTTATCACAATCCTAGTTACTAGCAAGATGCAATGAGATGCTCAAAGTAGTCACAGGCCCTGCAGCTATCCAGGTTATCCAGGCGAACATTATAGTGACAATTTAGAAAGTTCAATACATTAGAGTGACAATTGAGTTCAATCATTTAAGTGACAATGGTGGGTGCCCCACATAACAGTGGGCTGAAAATGTGCCTTACTCGTCGGCAGGCTACAAGTCCAAACATTTGCGGCCGGAATAACAGGATCGCCTGTAACTGGGTGTCACGCCCCAGAACCAGAATACTGGAGAGCGGGGGAATGAATCAGCCAGCTACGTATTACGGGTAGATGAATACCGTATAATACGATCAATGCTGTCTAACCAGACGAGGGGGTGCATACTACATAAAAGTCTTGCTATGGTCACTTCATATCTATTGTCTCAATCATTCGAACAAGGAAACAGAAATAGAGAACATGTAAGATAAAATAGTAAGGCGTCCCAAACGCTCAGTCAAAATGTTCTTGATATCTGGCTTTACAAAACATAGCCAGATGATATAGCAAAGTGTACACAATTGTTATCAGCTGCAGTCTGACTTAACTACAATTATGCAAAAGTAAGTACAAGACGATCCGACTAACATGTCGGTGCCAAACGGCTAAGTATAAAGTAAATAACAAAACGACCGGTGAAGTAAGGGACCCACTCGAGTCCTCCTGCGATCATTCCCCTAGTATTGACCATCTTGGAGGTGGAAGTAAGCTGGATCCTCGGGAACCGCTCTAAATCTGGCCATGCAAAACCAGAGAGGTTAGACCTCTAATAGCAAGTACCACAAGGAAGGACGATATGAAGGACTAAACCAGTAAGTAAGAGAATATAATAATAGATCTCTGCTTGCTACTAGGATTCACATCACATCACGACACTTCGAACCAACCTCCCAACCAAACAAGGACAGAAGTTGGCCCGTCATGTCCTGACATTCTGATCATCCCAGTTAGGTAACAGAGTAGTACAGTACACAAACAAATCATCTTGAACGGCCAATCAACTCCTACGACTTGCTATTGTGAGTCCTAAGTTATCCTGGAATTATACAATAGGGATTTCTCAGTTCTCACTATGTGCGAGCAAGGCTAGTCTATCCAGTCAATCAATTACACCATGCATGAATTAGACGAGTCCCAGCAGGACGCCCATCATCAATAAATAATATACAATAATAATAAAAGCAGATACTGTTTCCTGCCTGTGTGGCAGATTTACAGTATCTGTGGGAACCAGCCGGCCCGTCGGGTACTACTCGTCCCAAGGGGGCTGCCATGTAAGAACTCGGGAATCCATTCTCTCCATGCCATCATTATTTTATTTAACTTAATAGTCCCTACGTTGAGTGGAATCCCATGCCGTGGATTATGGTCATTCAAATGAGTACTTTCGTACGAGGTACGATATGCACAACCCTACAACGATACCAGTGTGGTTAGGTTGCAGGTCTTACATAGCGTAATACAACAATCCAATCTAACCACGGTAATCATACCTTGACCATAAAGTACACATGCTTCTTTTTGTAGAAAATAAATAAATACATAAATAAATAAATGATTGAAGCCTGCATGTGCATGTATGTCAATATTCGGGATCAGCTAGTCGATTACAATAGTTCATAATATGAACGTGTCTCATTCATTCATTTCAATAAGACGACTAGCCAGTCTCTTAGTTCCAACTAGGAACGCATGATCAATTTAGTCAAGATAACCATCGTCATCAATGGTGACAAGGCATGAAAGTCAATTATCATTAAATGGGGTCGAGTCTATAACTCTCAAGGTCAAGTTCCAGTCTTACTAGGTATCCATCAATCAATCAAGACACAGGGCACTAATACACAATCATTAACATGCTAAGATTATCAAGTTCATAAAAAGGCGTAAGGATATAATAGGAAAATTATCATGCTACCATTAAATGAATAAATTAGAGAACAAAATAGAAACACCAAAGTCAGGAAGTCACACCAACAAGTCTATGCTAAGGTCAATAAGTCACGCAAGAAGTCTATGCTAAGACCAATAAGTCACGCAAGAATCGTGCGCGTAAAAAGGGTACGCCAAGTCTAGCCTGAAGGAGTGAGCGTATAAAATAATACACGCTGGCAAGCGTGAGCGTGGAAAGAAATTCACGCACACACTGGGTGAACGCGATAAATAATACACGCACGCACAGGATGAGCGTGAAAAATAATACACGCACGCAGAGAGTGAGCGTAATAAGAAATCCACGCACGCATACAAAGATGTGTGCATAACTCAAAATTCACGCACACATGTAAAGACATGAGCGTGACTAAAATCCACGCACGCACGTAAGAACGTGAGCGTGACTCAAAATTCACGCAGACACGTATAGACGTGTGTGTGACTAAAAATATAAGCTGACACGTAAGAACGTGTGCGTGACTAAAAATACACGCTGACACGTAAGAACGTGTGCGTGACTAAAAATACACGCTGACACGTAAGAACGTGTGCGTGACTCAAAATACACGCTGCCACGTAAGAACGTGTGCGTGACTAAAAATATATGCTGACACGTAAGAACGTGTGCGTGACTAAAAATACACGCTGACACGTAAGAACGTGTGCGTGACTGGGCTGATGTTTTACGCGAGCACGTAAGAACGTGTGCGTGCAACATCTCCCGAACTCCAAGTCCTATGGAGCCTTCGCTCCAGTGCCAGAAATACACGCTAAGTTGGTGGACCAAAACCCATGAACAGCCGAAAATGTAACAACTTAGATCTAGAGAAAACAAGCCACAGAAATCAAAAATGCCAAGCACTAAACTCTCTCAGGATCATGAGAGGAAGAGTAATGCTCCATAAAAATGGATGAAGGAGAAGCAAGATTGCACTTGCCTTCTCCTGCTGCTGGTGGGTGGAGAGTGATGAGAGGAAGAAGAAGAAGTAATGGTGAGAAAGAGTAATGAGGAGAGAGAAGGAGAGGGTGGCTTTAAATAGCAAAGGGGGTGGTAGGTGGGAGTTGGGCCGGGTTCATGGGGGATCCATCAAGGCCAACCCGAAAACCCAATAAGACTAAAGCAGGGAATAAAATACAGGAAATAAAATACAAAAAATAAATGCAGGAATAAAGTTGCAGGGAATTAATAAACATGAAAATTAAAGAGCAGCTAATTAATTAACATGAAAATTTAAAGAGCAGATAATTAATTAATATGAAACTAAAGGAATTTAAATACAGGATAATACATGATAAATACTAAATAAATACACATGAGTGGTACATGTATAAAAATACGTATTCTGGGAACGGAGAGTGACACTGGGGAACATCTCTTCATGTCTAGTGAATTATACTAGTCATTAACCTTAGTCCATTTCAGTAGGTACTCCTGACCGTGGTACTCAGGAGTCCCCTCCTAGACATGATACAAGACATGACTGGATTATTTGTACAAGCACAATCGCCCACGGTGTCCAGATTAATTATACAGGTTATGTCATGTCAGGTAGCCGTCGCAACAGCTTATCAAGAAAATTATGTCAAGTTTAACATGTCAAGTGTACTGGTCAAGTGTGCACCACGACGGGCCACTATCAGGTCAGGTCAGGTTTGCTTGTCAGGAGTGCACCACTACGGGTCACTATCGTGTCATGTTCAATTACCACGTCCAAACATATTAAGTAAATCCGTAATTATCAAGTTCATGACAAAAGACGTAAGGATATAAAATGGGCATAAAATATCTAATAAAATATTAATACACAGGGCTATAGGAGAGCCATACGGCTAAGGCATATGCGGCCAGGAATGATCTCATGCGGCTGGAAGAGAACAGCCCATGCGGCTGAATAGGGTCAGGCGCATGCGGCTAAAAGGGGAAAGCTTATGTGGTCAAAGGGGTATCAGTCATATGCGGCTCGGAGATCCACTCAGTCATGCGGCTGAGAAAGGCAAGACATATGCGGTCAGGAGGATAAGGAACTCATACGGCTGGCAGGGGATGGGTCCATGCGGCTGGCTGACCCATCAGGTACATACGGTCGGGGAGGAGCAACCCATGCGGCTGCGGGGAGCAATGACTATGCGGTCAAGGAAAAAAACCCATGCGGCTGGGAGACTGCGGTCTATGCGGCTCGCGAGTGTTGAGTTCATGCGGCTCAGGGTTGCTGGAAATCCATACGGCCAGGAAGGACTGGGCCTCACTCATGCGGTTAAATAAGAAGGACCTCATGCGGCTAGATGGAATACTTGCCGCATGAACTTGTCATGCGGTCAAGTTAAGGCAATAATGCATGCGGTTGGAACTGACCTACCACATGAATGTTCATGCGGTCAAGTGCTACCATGCGGCTCGGGACTGTGCTTCTTCTCCAAATTTCCGAGAAGAAGTACACCATGAGCCATGGCTTCCAAGCTGCATAACTCTATCATTCGGAGCCCAAATCCGAACTTCCATAGGTCAAAATGGGGTAGAACGAAATGCTCTACAACATAGAACCATCAAAACATGGAAATAACAAGATTAAGTAGATCAAAACCCAAGAAATCCAAAAATAATATAAATATAGATCTACAAGAATCTAGCCATGGAAAGTAAAAATAACAAGTTCTAAAGTAAGTTAAAATGCTGTAAGGAAGAGAATGAAGCAATAAAATTGGAGTTCCTTCATGAAGCAAGTTGCACTTGCCTAGCTCTCTCTCTCTCTCTCTCTTGGCAGGTGCAGGAGTTAATGGTGGAGAAGAAGAAGATATTAATGAAGAGAGAGAAGGAGAAAGGGTAATAAATACTATGGGTGGTGGTAGGTAGGGGGTTCACCCCTTGGTTCATAATGAACCAAGCAAACCAAACCAAGCCGAACCAACCCAGGAATAAACCAAGCCAGGATAAACCAAGGTGAACCAAGTCAAGGCCAATAAACTCTCTCTCTCTAGCAATTTAAACCAATTGAATCATGAAATAAACTAAGCCTCACTAATCCAAAAATAAACCAATGAACCATCAAAACCATTTAAACTATCAATGCCAATAAAACCAAGCCAGTGTAAAATAAACCAAGATAACTAATCATGACTAAATAAAATATGGGTCCAAAATACGTATACGTATACTAAATACGTATCACGAATTTGGGACATTATATGCTGGGTACGTGCCATCTGTAACAGAGGCTGCTGCTGAAATGACCTCTGCTGATGCTGAATATGGGGACGTTTGGTCGGTCCCGTACTGGAACTCGCCCCTATAGTATCTTCGCTCCTCTTCGACCTAAGGCCGAAGTCCTCCTCTGCAATCTGTGCGTCCATCAATATCTGATCGAACGTCGCGTCACGGCGACCCGAGGTGCGGGTGCGCACTGCATGAATAAGTCCCCTGCGAAACTTACGAGCCTTCTGCCCCTCATCCTGGATCATATCGGGAGCAAACCTGCTAAGGCGGAAGAACTCAGCTGCATAGTCGTCCACCGATGAGTTCCCCTGCACTAGACCCACGAACTGGCCCTCCAATGCTGTAAGAGCCACGTCCGAGAAGAACTTCTCCTTGACGAGCCTCCGAAAGTTCTCCCATGTCAGCCCTCTCACCGACGCACGAGGATCCGTACGGTACCATATCAGCACAATGTCGAAGAATCGGCTGGCTGCGGCCGAAACCCAAAGTGCTCTAGGAAGCTCTGCTAGCTCCATGCTTCGCTGAACATCCTCTAGCCAGTCATCTGTATAAAGGATGCCCTCTGTGCCTGTGAAGTCCCTGGAGCTCATCTTCCTAAAGTCTAATACTGTCCCTGGCCTGGACTGCTGCTGGTACGGCTGCTGGCCAGTAGGGCCCTGCACCATACCCGGTGCCACTCTCTCCACTGCTGCCAGTGCAAGCTGATACGAGTTCTCCATGCTCTGCCTCAGTATCTCAATCTGACGGTGTGACGCCTCCGACTGGCGCTGCGATGCCTCTGCCTGGGCCCGCTGTGTCTCCATCATCTGCTGAAGGAGGAGGAACATATGATGTGTATCCGTCGGTATCGGTGGTTGTGGCGGTAGCATCTCCGGAACAACAACCGAAACCCTCTGGGGTGGAGGTAGTAGACCTCCCTGTGCAACTGTCGGGGTCTCCAGGATAGTGAAATCACTGGGGGTAGTCTCGTGAACCTCCTCCTCAGCCTGATCAGATCTCTCAGGCAAGCTACTCGATCCAGTGGCCTGCGGGTGCGTCTTCGTCATCCTGGAGACGAATTGAAGCAAAGAGATCAATATGGCACATGATAAGATATTATCAAAGAAGGACAGTTAATTTAATATAAGGAAAGTAATTATGATAATCAAAAGACCGAAAATTTTCCTAGGTGTGATTGAGAAACTCCTATTATGTCCTAGGTCCTACGTCCTAATTGCAGGCTCGTAATTAGTACTCTAAGTCGAGCACCAATACGAGATCGCACTAATTGCAACACAGACCTGCATGGGCTACCACAAAAACGTGTTACGACCCGCACCCTTATGAGGGGCACGAGCACGTGGGTACGTCCAGCCTACGCCGCAGTATCGGCGATAGAACGCTGTATATAACGTCTGTAAATACTACGACTAACAGTATAAAGGTACCTGTACAGTATATACTCTCCGAATAGAGGTGACATATCAATACAGTCTCAATCACAGAATAAAACTAAGGTAGATAGCTCAGAAAGAGAACATATGATAGATGAAAGAGTAAATAAGTCCAGAGTCCAATACAAGCCCAGATATATACAACATCACAGGGTATCAAAATATAATATAGAAGCTACAGTCTGATAAAGCTAGCTGGATCGCAGTCCAGTCAAACCTAGCTAATCTACACTACTCCGGGAGTACAAAATCTAGTGGCTCTACTATAAGGCCACGGTCCTGGACTACTCCATCTGACTCGAGCCCATAATAGGTCGAGCAGTTCGCCTCAGAATTATCTGTAATATATCATAATGGTATCCTGTCAGGAAAATAAGCAAGTACAAGCGCTAACAGCAGTTCCATGTGAATTGACAAATTCTATAAGAGACAGTATAATGAACTACAAGACAAAGATATATGAAGACTTGGGAACCGTTCGAAAGCTGAGTTACAACCCTTAAACCAAACAAGGACCGGGGTTGTAACTCTTCTTCCGAGCATAACTTAGTCTCCAATCAAGGTACAATGTAAAGGCATGTAGAGCATGTGAGTAACTGTATATCATGCATGGTGAGAGAGTACTGAATGTAGAGCAGATCAGGATATGTGATAAGATAAGTAAATATAAAATGTGTCTCAAATATTATAGCCTAATGTGAACGGTATGGGTCAAGAATCAAGCTTCCAGCCGACCGGCTACAAGTACGTAGACTCGGCCCGGCCGGAATGGTAAGCTATGGAGCAAGTAGTAGCACCGGTCAGGCTATACCCATCGTGAGGTGAGGGTATAGCTATGATACAAGTAGTAACTCAAGGTGGACATTGATCACACTATCCATAAAATTCCCCATTTCTCGAATAGTATACGGATCCGGACATAGCACATCATGACGCGGGATTCCCTAAGAGGGGAGCAAGTCCTCTTCAGGAATCGACATCAATACAAGTACAAGAATCAAGACCAAGCAAATACCAGTATCCCAAGAAATCCAGGAATGACATCTCATGACAGGAATCCGATAATACTAGTCCGTGAACTATCGTGACTGAGAATCAAGTAAGACACTACGACTGAATCGAATATAGCAAATATCAAGACAATGAAAACTATCAGTGAATGTACTCGCCTGCTGTCCTGAGCTGTAGGGTATATCAATGCTCAGAGCGGTAATCAGAAACTTAAAGATGAGATACTGTATGTTAATTTAGGTTTAAACAAGTTTAAGAATGATTCACAATGAATGATATAAAATCTAGGTCAAACTAGGTCTCACTGAGTCACACTAAGTCCTGTCAAGTCAATCTAGGTCAAATCAAGTTATATCAAGTCAATCTAAGTCAGACCAAGTCAACCCTAGGTCATACCAGTCATCGCAGGTCAAGACAAGTCGAAGAAAGTCAAACGGGGTCAAGAGTTGGCCTACATTTGACTTTTGGTCAACTA
>JANAVB010030817.1:22562839-22571618 GCA_029216955.1 Iris pallida
AGGAAAACAGTTAACAACAAAACAAAATCAACATGAAAAAGTTAGTCAAAAATTAGTACCTCTTCTGGCACCAAACTGTCTAATACTTCACGAATGGAAGCCAGTGTTTGCCAATTTTTGGTTTCCAGCTGGGATGGCCTCCATCGACACACTCTAGGAAGGTGTTCAAGATACTCTAGGTTTTCATCAGCCCGTCTAAGCATCGAAAAGTGCTCGTATATCCATGCCTATTCAATTTATAAATGAATAGTAAAAATTAAAACAACAAATTGAAGTATACAAGATTAAATTGTTAGAAGTTTTTTTACATGTAGCAGAGTCTGACAGCCGGCCATTGTCTTAGTCCCGACACGGGATGCGATGCCGAGCTCGCGGTAAAGATTGGCTAGGATACCGCTTCCCAGGATATATCAATGAAGTCATCCACTTCAGATAAGTTGAGCATGTACCGAGCATGTATCGATGTTCCGGACTTGTCCGGAATGCCGACCGTTCCCAGGACGAACAGCATATACGCACGGGCCACCGCGTCGACCGTATCATCGTCATCGTCATTCACCTCCATATCCATGAACTGGTCCACCAGAAATGATAGAGGAATTCCGTACGACTTCTTGAAGCCTGGTAGAGTTATAAAACTCGTAGCCGGAACTCCAAGGTGAGTTGAGACGAACTTGACGATCTTCTCGTACCATTTCACGGATTTCTCATTCGTGTAATGTTCTTTGGTCATTACGCGCCCGGTCACTGGCAGCTCCAATATCTGGTAGACGTCGTCAAGTGTAATGGTCATCTCCCCTGCTGGAAGATGAAATGTGTTGGTCTCCGGGTGCTATCTCTCCACAAAGGCGGATATGAGGGCACTATCCATTGTCCGGTAGGCATTTTGTGCCAAATTGTGCAAGCCGTTCGGTATGATTTTGCTCCGGACGGATTCTAATAAGCTTGCAAACTGCCAGGATACGGTTTTCTTCCCGTGACTCACAGCCCTAAGGATACGATATGTCCTCTGTATATCGAACAACAAAAAACATATCAATTATGAAATACATATATATATAGTATACTAATCTGGTAGCTTACAAACGTCATGTACATACCGGGTTCTTCCATATCTCATACGCAATGTGGTTCTCAAAAGAAACCAACATTGAGCAACCGGGCGGACGGACAGGCGGCTCAGAAGGACCGGCCTCCTCAGAAGGACCGACCTCTTCAAATGGAGCAGAACCGTCTTGACGTGATAGGAGTCGGGCAATTGGCACGTCATCGTCGTCGGAAGGAGGCGTAGGAGTAGGAGCTCGTTGCTTCGACCGAGCTTGACGTGCCGGTGGCGATGTCCGAGACCGAGCTTCGGGCGCCGGTTCGGTAATTGTTATCGGATGCTCGAGATGACGTCCCGCACGTTCCTTCCGCTTTGACGCGGTGGGCCGTATTCTTTTGTTAGCGGCCGGTGGACTGCATGACAACATACACTTATTAAATAATAGAAACAGCATGCAGTTACCCAACCCCCATATGTCATAACATTAGGACTGCCAGGCATGTGGCAGTCCTAATAAAAATTAGGACTGCCACAGTCCTGGCAGTCCTCTTTCACAAGAGGACTGCCAGGACTGTGGCAGTTTTAATTTTCATTAGGACTGTCACATGCCTGATAGTCCTACTGTTGTGAACCCAAACTGCCACAACGACATCGTAGTTTGTCGTGTTCTAGGGTTAGGGTTTCAACATAAAATTGGGGTTTCTTGTGTTCAAAAATTAGGGAAGAGAACGTACAAGAGATTATAAACCTATTTTATCAAAACTTTTTCAAGAATTAAACAAATTCTAGGGTTTCGAATATAATGTACAAAAATCTCGAAGAAATTAGGGAAGAACGTACCTGGATTCCGGTTGCTTTGACTTGCGTGTTATCTCTTCGAGAATCTTTGTGGAGGGATTGAGAATGGAGTGGTGGAGAAGAAGAAATTAGGGTTTAGGAGAGGGAGAGGGAGAGAGCTTTTTTTTTCTTCTTGAGGAGAGAGAGTGAAGAATGGAAATGAGAGTGAAATTTTTGGTTTGGGGGGTTGGGCTGCCCCCTAGTAAGTTTTGGGTGCCCCCTAGCAATTTTTTCACATTCATGGGCTGCCCCCAAGTAAGAGCTGCCCCCAAGCATTTTTGGTGGTGCCCATAGAAAAAACCAAATACAAAACTAGGTGAATGTTTACTTTTAAATATGCCAAATGAGTGTGAATGTTCACCAAACTATTCCTAAGTAATTTTAGGTCTAATGAAAACTAGTGTCAATATTTACCAAACCACTTCTAAAGTGTGTTTAGGTTGAATAAAAATAACACAAACAACTCTTTAGTGGCCAATGACCTCTAGCTCAAGTGGTCAGAATGAGACGCATCCTCCCAAGAGGTTGCATGTTCGAGCAACGGGAGTCCCACATTTAATTCCATGTGGGACCAGAAGTCTGTTACTGGATTAGTGGAATGTGAACATTCATACTAATTTTAGCATGTGAACAAAAAATGACTTTAAAATTTGAACATTCCACCCTCAACTTTTCAAGTCCATAAACATTTATTTTTCTTTTTAAAAACGAATAATATTCAGCCTACATCACACCACACGTATGTCAAACATGTAAGTAAATGTAATAATATTCAAAATTGCATGTCATTCTTTTTTAATTAAACGATCACGAGTGAAAAAATAATGAAGAAATTTTGAGTCACACCCTACTTTTGTTACCCATATTCAAGGTGCACCCCTGTGCTTTACCTTAATGTAAGTCACCCCCCACTTCTGACGAAAACTGTCCAACATTGATGGTCAACACGTTTGACCGATAATTTTGGACGAAAATACCCTCATCTTCTTTCTCCCCAAACCCAAATCTAATCCACATCCCTCCCAAACTCCTGCTCCGCAGCCGCTACCCCGTCCCACCGCTGCCGCGCCCCCGCCCCGCCCCGCCGCACCACCACCATCATCATCATTACCACCATCTTCACCATCACCACCACCACTACCACCACCTTCACCATCACCATCAGCACCATCACCTTCACCAACACCACCATTACCACCACCGCTCCCCCTCTTCTTGTATTCTGGTGGTGCTCTAAGTTTTGTTGGTGAAGGGGAGTGGTAGACCTTCTTCCAAGCAATATCGTTGGAAAGAAGAATTAATTCCAGATCCACTTCCCAATAATTGAATCCCTATATAATACATCCTCTTTCCCACTTGGCACATCCATTCATTGCTCCATTGCTCTTGGGTTGATTCCGATGGCGGTGATAATGGAAGACACGAGCAGCTCGTGGAGCTGGAAGCAGGAGAAAGCCTTCGAGAACGCGCTGGTCGTCCACCCGGAGGGCTCGGGCGACCGTCGGTGGGAGCTCATAACTGAGGCGGTGCCCGGGAAGTCCCCGAAGGAGATTAAGCACCACTACGAGCTGCTCGTGGAGGACGTCAATGATATCGAGTCCGGCCTCGTGCCCCTGCCTAGCTACGCCCCGTCCTCCTCCTCCAAGTGGGGTCTGGGGGAGGACGGGAACGACGAGACGAGAGCGGCGGGGGAGCGGTGGTGGTGATGGTGGTGTTGGTGAAGGTGATGGTGCTGATGGTGATGGCGAAGGTGAAGGTGGTGGTAGTGGTGGTGGTGATGGTGAGAATGGTGGTAATGATGGTGGTGGTAGTGGTGCGACGGGGCGGGGGCGCGGTAGCGGCGGGGACGCGGCAACGAGGAGGGATGTGGATTAGGATCTGGATTTGGAGAGGAAAAAGACGAGGGTATTTTCGTCCAAAATTATCGGTCAAATGCGTTGGCCGTCAATGTTGGACGGTTTCCGTCAGAAGTGGGGGGTGACTTACATTAAGGTAAAACATAGGGGTGCACCTTGAATATGGGTAACAAAAGTGGGGTGCGACTCAAAATTTCTCAAAATAATGTTGATGTTGGCATTAAAGTAGGGTAGACTAGACTTGAGAATATATTTGCTTGAATTATCTCGGTTTACGGAAGTCGATGCCTGTTTGTCGATTTATAATTGGGCCAAGATGAATCTATGATCCGCATAACTATTGTCTACCTTGTTAGGTAGCAACCATATGTGCAATAGACAACACGGACTTATTATTGAGTTTGATTGTCTTGAAATTGTTTACATAAATTGATTTTCTTTTTTGCTTCTTATGGAAATTTTCAGGGCTAGGTAGAGTTCACGTCTAAAATTACACGGTTAATTTGATAGCTAGAGATGCAAATAAATGGGCAACTTAACTCGTAAGTCTATTGGTTTCTTTTGTCCCTAGTTTATCAGTTCTTGCTTCCGATATTCTGATTTTCTTATGTGACGACTATAGGACATTGAGGTTTTTTTTATGCACCTTCTTTGTTTGTTATTGTTATACTGAAAAAGTATAATTTACATATCCTTTGTATATTATTTACAAAAGCACCAATTGTGCTTTGCAAAAAAGATAATTCAAAACGTCTATTAGTTAATATCCACGTAGTAAAACATAAATGGAGTTACCCTCCATGTTGATGATTGACACGTACATTGACAGTGTAAAATGATCTTTTTCCTAAACATGAAACTGAGGGAGAGGGAGAAGGTGATCTCCCTTAGGCTTTTCCAAGCAAATACGTCATTGTAGCTCATAGCTACTATTCCATTTCGCTCTTAATAGTGCTCATTTCTCGATTCTATATCAAGATTGTCTTTCTTTCTTTTTTTTAAGATAAATTGCAAATGACAAGTATACGGAACATTAGTTATTCTCAATAGATAATTCCTTTTATTTTAGGAGGTTATACAATGTAAGTATATTATTTTTACAATTTTATAAATATTATAAGTATATGTTGATTGTTGTTAGAGTTGTGTCTTTTTCGTGCATACCATATAGTTTTACAAATTTGTTAGCATATTAAATTTATGCTTATTTGCACTAGAATGGTCTCAACCTTTTCATATGTCACTTTGTTGCTACGATTTTTTTTCACACGTATACCTTAAACTTAGCTTTATTGTAATGCCCCGCTCCGCACGGTGCATTATGTTGAGTCGTTGACTCGAAGAGTAGCGTTGACCCGATTGCGTATCGATGGGAATCGATACGAAAGTGTTAAGTTGTCCCGAGCAACGCATCGAACTAAGTCGATGCGAAGAGTTGCCTTGTCCCGAAGAATGCATCGAGTGAATCGATGCGAAGCGCCGCGTTGCCCCGAAGGATGAGTGCGTTGAATCGGCTCGAAGATTCTAAGAAATCGAATCGACCAAGGCGCAAGTCCGAATCGATGAAAGTATTGATTTTAGTTGGTTTCGTGTGCAGGCTATACGTTGACGCGAAAATATTAGAGGTCGATCTTCGGCAATATTTAGTAAGGGGTCCGCGGAACCAAATCGACGCCTTGCGACGGGCTGAGACTTGGGTACGCTACGGCAAATCGGACGTATGATTCAAAGAAGTACGAAGTGCTCGAATGACTAAGTCAGGAGAGTGGCCATGCAACAAAGTTAGGGAATCGAGCCGCATCGGCTCGGCGAAACGACGAAGGCAAATCGATTCAAGGTGGGAGGATTGACTTCTTTTTACTCCTTCATTCGATAAGTCAAATATATCATTGTATGCTAAGTTAACTTATCGACGCCACGGGCGTGGTCCGATCGGAGATAATCATAGTGTGTGTCGAACACTAAGTTAGTACAATTGAAATAAAACATGCATCAAATGCACAAGTCGCTACGTAACATTGGATATCGCTAAGGCGAGCGCCTCGGTGCGCAAACCGCAATAACATGGGATAACCGTACTCGGCGAGTGCCTTAGTGCATGAACCATACCGTGCCTTCGCGCACGAGTTAGAACGGCTAGAACATTGAAAGACAATAGGCGAGCGCCCTAGCGCGCGAGCCACGAACATTGAATGCTAGGTCATAGAACATCGAAAATTCGATCGAAATATGCCTGCATGCACGAGATAATAAAAAGATGGCTTTGTTGCGAAGGAATACAGTTGTGGCATGAATGTGGTGGAACTGTCGGATATGACATAATGTCTCGAAAGGTGTTCGGGACCTTCGGGTCGTTCGGTTGGCGAACATTGAGTTGAGGCATAATGCCATTGAACATTGAAATGAAGTACGAAACGTAAGTTAACGAAGGAAATACGAGATGGATAATGCGGCATGGTGCCCTTCGAAATGTTCGCGGCCTTCGGGCGTTCGTCGAGAACATTCGGGCGTTGTGCCAATTAAATAGTGATAAGCGAACTTGCTTGGTTGTATAAAAGATAAGATGCGTTGCATGGTCATGGACATCTTGTGCACAAGCTCGTTTTCCTCGAAACGGTATCCGGGGCATCGGAACCGATTCGTCCTAGGGGGAAAAATTCATCGTGCTTCGGCGCGAGACATGCGGGACCTTCAGTAAGGCTTGCAACC
This sequence comes from Iris pallida, assembly GCA_029216955.1. Lineage (NCBI taxonomy): Eukaryota > Viridiplantae > Streptophyta > Magnoliopsida > Asparagales > Iridaceae > Iris > Iris pallida. Next base: position 22,569,287 of record JANAVB010030817.1, read on the forward strand.
TAGGCTGAAAGGGTAGCGTCGCATGCCGAGGCATGCGGGACCTTCAGTAAGGCTTGCAACCTAGGCTGAAAGGGTAGCGTCGTATGCCAACTTCGATTAAGTCCCTAGTGGTGCGTAGCACCAATGACCGCATATAGATCCTGCCTAGAGATGCACATATAACATGACAGGGAAGAAATGGGGCGTATTCACCTTGCGTCAGTGCAAGGGACGCAAGGGCGAGTGCGTCGACTTGGTAAGCCACGAATCAAACACGAGAATGCTTGCTTGCCTATTCAATTCGATAACATGCTTGCTATGATAACATGCTTTACGCTTTCAAAGATGCCATGAAATTGACCCTAAGGAGAACATAGCAAAGATCATAAGCTAAGTTGCATGATTCAACATAAATATTAAAATGTCGGTTTGGAAAGATGATCTTTGCTTCAGTACATGCGAGGACGAACGTACTGATCCCCCACCAGCTTCATGCAGGGTGCAGGAAATGGATTGCTCGCGGCGAAGCGTTGCTTGAACGCGTTAAGGCTTGGAATGCCGAAGCGCATTGAAGCGTTCGATCGCATTGACGCTCGGACTACGCAGCTGGATTGATGCGGCCGAGATATAGAAGGCATGATATATGGAACGGTGAAATCCTTTGTGGGCAAGAGAGAACCTGAGTGTTGTAGCCAATCTGGCATATATTGTTAGGCTATCGAAAGCCTTTGTAATCTCAGTTTCGAATATCAATAAAGAGAATTGTTTCGTATACTCTGTTTTCCTATCGTTGTAAATATCGAATCAAAAGATAACCATTTGAGAACTTGTCATCTTGCCTTGCACGAGCGCAACTCCAGGCTCGTGCGGCATCACGCCCCCTGCGAGGACGATGATTCGGATGATTCCGGGTCGGGACGTGACATTTATCACTTAAATACCTTAAATTCCATAAATTTGTCAACAAAAATAAAATAACAAAAGATGTTGGTACCCAAGTGCCATAAAAATTATGGGGCTATGGTGGGGGTATGTGGTGGAGTTAGTGGGATGGAGATGGTGGGAGTTAGGAAGAAGAAGGTGGTGTGTGATAATTTATGAACTAGGACGAAGATGATGACACTGAATTGGAAAGAAGAAGACGACAACACTCGTGTAGAATACGGGGATGAAGAAAGAAGAAGAAAATTATAGTTTTGAATCATGGAAGGAGGAAAAAGAAGACGATGGTAGTGTTGAATGTGGATGGAAGTAGAAAGAAGATGGTGGTTGATTAGGTTTAGTGCCAAGGGATTATCATCCTAAAATAGTGAAATTTGACAAGCAAATTGACAACAAAAAAGATTTGTCCTGATAGTTGAGTGAAAATATGATAAAGCTCATGTTATTTAGATTCAAATAAGCCTCTGAATTTATAAATCTTAAAATAAATGTTGTTTGCAATATAATACAATCTTATAATATACTAAACATTAAAAAAGGTTCATAACATTTTATAACATATCCATAATAAAGTAATCCAAACATAACCGGAACCTAAACAAAAGGATATGATTTGTGTCGAGCACGAAAAGACTTAAGGGGGTGTTTGGTACGCGGTATTTTTTTTATTTCCGGAAAAATTTAAGATGGAAATCTATTGCCACGTTTGTTTGGCTTATAAAAAATTTATTCCCGAAAATTATAAATACCCGGGTAAATAGCAAAACATGGGAATTATATCCCTTGAGAATATGTGGGTATTTTTTTTTTTGCCCGGGCAAAAAAAAAAAATTTGTCTAATTTTTTTCCTTCTTTTTTAATTAATTTTGATTAGTTTTGAACATTTCTTCTTTTTTTTTCGTTTTATAAAATCGTTTTTTTGTCATTTTTTGTCGTTTTTTACCAATTTTTATCGTTTTAAAAGCGATTTTTTTTTCGTTTTTAACCCATTTTTTGTCTTTTTTGTCACTTTTTGATTATTTTGTCGTGTTTATCGCTTTTTTGTCATTTTTACCATTTTTTGTCGTTTAAGCGATTTTTTGTCGTTTTTACCCATTTTTTGTCTTTTGTCACTTTTTGATTACTTTTTTTTGTCGTTTTTTACCCTTTTTGTTTGTTGTCGTTTTTTTGCCAATTTTTTGTCGTTTTAAGCGATTTTTTTGTTGTTTTTTACCGATTTTTAGTCATTTTTTTTGTCGCTTTTGGTCATTTTTACTGATTTTATGGCATTTTTTGTCATTTTGTCGCTTTTTATCGATTTTTTTTTTTCGTTTTGTCGCTTTTTGGTTATTTTGTCGTTTTAACCGATTTTTGGTCCTTTTTGTCGTTTTTATCGATTATTTTTCGTTTTTGTCGCTTTTTGTCGTTTAAA